>JASVEL010007639.1:0-93572 GCA_032618575.1 Nicotiana noctiflora
GGTTATTGGGTTGTATGACTAATTGCTATATGTCACTAGCACTCTATTTTAAGTAAGATTTTCGTATCATTTTGTTTCATTGATATCAACGTTTATAGTAATACTTTAAACCCAATATATTTATAAAAATAATTAATGTTGTTGTTTCCTGCAGGCAAATATTTACTTTGTCTTACTTATATCGTATGCATTTTGTAGCATTCGAAATCTTCCATGCAACATGATCATACGTAAAGACGACGAGGCTGACATACATGACAAGACTCATTATATTGCATAATATTAAAAAACATATTAATCAACTAAATAATGATATTTTACACTACATTTGGTCCGAAAAATTGTCAATTGTATTGACAAGTTGAATTGGTTTTAAAATATTTGATGTTTTAGACAAACAAGAAGGCTTTATATATTAATTATTGTTTTCCTAATTAACTCACTTTCTGTTACAATTGGCGGAGTAATAATAATAATTAAGTAAGACGTTTAAAGAAGAGATAGAAGGATAGTTTAAACAAATACTCTAAGGATTAAAAGCTACTAAGGTATGCAAGAATATTAAAAAAACAGATATTATGAAAAAAAGAAAAAGAAAAAGGGAGTATAACATTAACTTGTCTCCTCTTCAGAATACTACAATATTTGTCGATAACATTGATGCTGCACCTTCCAACATCCAACAATATATACACACATTTTCAAATTAAAACAAAATTAGCATAACTTGGAATATAAAACTGTTTTGCTTTAGTTATAGGCTATTAGTATAGTTTAGATGCAAAGTGAAAGCAACATTTGGAATTATGAGGATACGCATAGAAACAATCAATATATAAAAGCTGGCACAAATTATATCGTAGACTTCGAAATATATCAAGATGAGTGAAGAATTAGAGACTAATGGGAGTGAGGATTATACACAAGATGGGACTGTGGACCTCAAAGGCCAACCTATTCTCAGATCCAAAACTGGCAGATGGAGAGCTTGTTATTTCATTGTTGGTATGTTTTATATATTCTCTCCATATATCCATATATATAACATCTTCTTTACATATAGGTTAATCGTCGGAGACAAGAACGAGTGAATCTAGTTTCGAGAACACGTCTTACTCTAATATGGGGCGTGGAGTGTCTAAGTAAAGGCAAGGCTCTCGTTCTTTGGACCAACCTATGACCGAATAAATATGAGTTTGTTACTCTTTTTCACATACACCTGGAGAAAAGGTTACGATAGCAAGCCCCTCCCCAGCCAAAGAGCCTCCAGGACAAGGAGGCAGCGATCAACCATCCAATCTCGAGATTCATATTGATCAATAGATCTCCGCATAGCACAGCTAGCTAATGTACCAGCTAGAATTACCTTGTTGAGGTTGCCACCAGACATCTCTTCATTAACAGCCTCAAATTGTGAAAGTACCTCCACATATAACTGTTAGATCCTTGGTTCGAGTCACCGTGAAGATAAAGTGTGAAAATACTATAGATTATCCTAATTTTTTGGAAGGTTTAAAAAAAACCTCAAATAATTAAATAATCTCAAAGTCTCAACAAGCAAAAGAATTCGTGTCTTTCCCCACTTTCTATCTCCTTAAATTTGTAAAACATATCTCACATTAAGGTCAGATTATTAGAAAACTCGTGATTCTTAAAATCAGTATAATAACTAATATACGATCGATCAAGCAACGTCTATTCTAGATTAAATCAATTATGAAAACGGATTACATGTATAATTCAACAGTAAAAACCAACTTATGAAGTAAGAATTGTCAAAAAAAAATATGGTCGAGACACAACAATTCGTGTGGTCGACCAATATAGAACAACTTATATATTATTGCATGTCATGCACGTGTGTAACGTAGTATACTAGGATATATTATGAGGTGCCCCATATGTATATAGTATGATACTAAGTGAAAAATGTTGATGAAATTAATGCTTAAAATATATATTTATGCATGTTCGTACAGGATATGAAGTATTTGAGAGGATGGCATTCTATGGGATAGCAACAAATCTGGTGATATATTTAACAGATGAACTGCATGAAGGCACAGTAAAATCCTCAAATAATGTAACCAATTGGGTTGGTACTGTTTGGTTAACTCCCATTCTTGGTGCTTACATTGCTGATGCTCATCTTGGTCGTTTCTCCACTTTTCTCATCTCTTCTGCCATTTACATTCTGGTGAATTTTTTTACTCCTTTTTATATTGACGGTATATATAAGTTAAATCCTCTAGTTTTTCATGAGTTAGTATTTAAACTGTAACAGTAAAGTTATAAAATTATGCTATATCACGCTAAAGTAACTAAAACTTTTTCACTGAGACAATTTTGTAATTATACTAGTATATATTATAGCAAGTAAAGCTTAGTGCCTTTATTATTACAGTGGTAAAGTTCAGTTACTTAATATAACAAGAAATACTACTTCCGCCGTTTCAATTTAGATGACACCTGTTTAAAAAAAACTTTTCAAACTTGTTGTCTTAAAAGCCTAAGTGGTAAAAGCTTTATGGGACCATGACTTTTGTGTGGTTATAAAGTTTCTCATTAAAGGTAAATGGTAAAATTGACAAATTCAATGATATTTACTAGTTTTTCATTCACATTATACACTTTTTTGCCAGCTTAATTAACCTTGTGTATTGTTCTTTGGCACACAAAAAAACAGGGAATGTGCTTATTGACAATGGCTGTTTCATTGAAAGCCTTGAAACCTCCAAGTTGTGGCAAAGGAATCAAAGATATAGACTGCACCAAAAAGGCTTCTGCTTTCCAAATTGGCATCTTCTATTGTGCTTTGTACATAGTTGCTATTGGAACTGGTGGAACAAAGCCTAATATCTCAACAATGGGTGCAGATCAGTTTGATGATTTTGAGCCTAAAGAGAGATTTCAAAAGCTCTCCTTTTTCAACTGGTGGATGTTTAGTATCTTTCTTGGAACTCTCTTCTCCAACAGTTTCCTTGTTTACTTGCAAGATAATGTGGGATGGGGTGTTGGTTATGGCCTTCCAACTGCTGGACTTGCTGTTTCAGTAATGGTTTTCTTGTTAGGGACTCATTACTATAGGCATAAAAAACCTACAGGAAGTCCATTCACTAGGATTGCTCAAGTTGTTGTTGCTGCAGCTAGGAAGTGGAAGGTTGTTGTCCCTAATGACCCAAAGGAGCTTCATGAGCTGAGCTTGGAAGAGTATGCTACTTCTGCAGGCCTCTTCAGAATTGATCATACCATTTCTTTAAGGTGAAAATCTTGTGATATTTAATTCATTTCCGCTTGGTCAAAGTTTCCGCTTGTAGCTAGGAGGTCAAGGGTTCAAACCGTGAAAACAACCTCTTGCAGGAATGCAAGATAAGGTTGCGTACAATAGACCTAATGTGGACCGGCCCTTTTATAATGTCGGTGTATTAATGCTGATTTAACCATATTATTAGGACCATATTAATGCTGATTTTGAATTTCTGTACTTGGATTATATGTGATTGAGATCATGTTGAATGCAGACCTCTTGACAAGGCAGCAGTGAAAACAGGGCATAGTTCACCCTGGGAACTTTGTCCAGTAACCCAAGTTGAAGAAGCTAAGCAAATGATAAAAATGCTTCCCATACTTGTAGCAATGTTCATACCAAGCACAATGCTAGCACAGACACATACCCTCTTCATTAAGCAAGGGACAACCTTGAAGAGAGGAATCGGTCCGAATTTTGAAATTCCTCCGGCATCTCTTACTGCCTTCATAACAATCTCCATGTTGATCACCCTAGTTGTCTATGACCGCGTCATGGTACCTATTCTTAGAAAATACACAAAGAACCCGAGGGGGATCACATTGTTGCAGAGACTCGGGATTGGCCTTGTCTTGCATATCATAGTCATGCTCATTGCCTCGTTCGTTGAAAGGAAGAGGCTCAGTGTAGCTAGAGAACATGGAATTACTGAAAAAAAACAGATTGTTCCTCTATCTATTTTCTTTCTGCTTCCCCAGTTTGCCTTGATGGGAGTTGCTGATAACTTTGTGGAAGTTGCAAAACTTGAGTTTTTCTATGACCAAGCACCAGAGAGCATGAAAAGCCTTGGGACTGCATATGCTACAACAAGCTTGGGTGTTGGCTACTTCCTCAGCAGCTTTCTGTTGTCAACTGTGGCAGATGTTACCAAGAAAAATGGACACCATGGGTGGATTTTGGACAACCTCAATATCTCTCATTTGGACTATTATTATGCATTTTATGCTGTCTTGAGCTTTTTCAACCTTCTTTTCTTCCTGGTTGTAGCAAAATTCTTCGTTTATAACACCGAGACCAACAAAACCAACAAAGAGTTGCAGGAGGCCATGCAACCCTCACTTAGCAAGACCATAATTGGAGAATAGAAGGCACCGGTTAAATAGCCAGTTTGCAAACCTCCTTCAGCTAAATACTTTACAGAAATGTGTAATACAAACTTGTGTAAGTTACACATTTCCAAAACTATAGGTAGAGCCAAGCCTGTTATAACTCTATTTCATAATGGATTTCTTTTCAGTATGTTCAGTACATAAGATCAAAGTTTATTTTTGTTTTCGCATACTATTACACAAAATATTGGAAGGACACCTGGCGTTAAGATTCAACTAGATTGCCCTGGTAAGAAATATGTATAACGTCATACAAACATCAGAGATGCTTTGCCCTCATCTATCACAGATATACAGTCATCTAGCAGGACCCTTTTTACTCGCGACAATCCCTCATCAGCAAAAAGGTACCAGTTTACATGCAGCAACACACTCCAGAATCCAAGTATGCTGAATGACTTGACAACCAATTTGCTTGGCGAGATCCTCAGCTTCAGCTAATCTTTGCTTCAAAATAACGCTTTCTTCTTCAAACATGCAACCCCGTGGGGGATCGCAGTTGTATACAACTAGATAAAGTGGGTGAGTTTCCTGTGCAGCATGAGTCTGTTCCACCAACTGTTCCTTGCTCTGAATGCTAGCACCTCCAGCCTTCTCAACTAGATTTAATAGGTCAACTTTGTAAGTTGGCACAAAATCCCCACTCAAATAAAACTTGAAACCATCAAAAAGCTTTGGAGCCTGCAGTATAAAGGAAGACGGGTTTACTGTATATATAAAAGCTTTTAACATGTGCTACATAAGTTTGGAACCAGAAAAAGGAAAGATCTTTAGCCTTGAATCGTATTCACAAGGAATATAATAAACTAGCTTCTCAATATCTTGCAATTACCGGACACTTACATTAGTTGAGGCCCTGAGCCTTCCAGCTTTGGGGCCCCCCGAACAGCCGTGATTGTCTAGACTTATTTCATAAAGTTCTTCCTTTGTTGGACCATTTGCTGCAATACAAGCTTTTACCCCTGCAAACAAATAAGTTAACTGATAGGAGAATGGAATTTAAATAAAATAATCATAATTTTCCAGTAGGCAACTAGATAACTATTGACCGAGGCCAAGCAAACTATTTCCAAAAGAAGCCCATGCCCTCAAGTGGCTTTGGAGAAGTTGCACATGTACCCAGGTGTTTCTCTCATATTTCACTCCGCTCAACACCAAAGAAACTTCATTCTTATGTCACCACGCATTCTACTTATTGCATTTCTTGCTTCTATGGCAATTCAACATGCCCCTCATTACATGGAGGACTAAATGAACGTTCTATTTCAAAAGTACTTTTAGATAAAAGGAAAAGCGCTTACAGTCCATCGTTAGGATCCATTTTCCACTCAAAATTGCCATGAGAACTTTAAATGTTCTGGTGCATGCACCCTTTTCATCTGTTGCTGCAACAACATGTGTGACATTTGGTTTCCAAAACTTGCACACAGTCGCACCGCACATATTAGCAAATGTCACCAACACATACTGCAAAAATATCAAAAAATACACTAAGATGAATTAATAATGTTAGAATATTTCAACTAACAAATCTCAAATAGAAAGAAGCTACCATTTTTTCTTCTTCAAAGGTTTCTCTCAAAATAAAAGGACATTTAAGTGGGACAATGTGCAAATGCCTCCAGGGCTCAGTTCAAGTGGCAAAGGTTGAGGGACTTGTGACTTAAGTCATAGTCGTGCCCTGCATTGTGCGAACTAAGCCTCGTATTTAAGTGGAGAAGGGCCATTATCCCAAGTTTCGAAGGCTGCAGTTGGACCTAATGGTTGGCCTCAGACATGGGTCAAAGTAAAAATACTGTACAATTAAATAAATAAAAGTAAAGACACCAAAATTAGCGGATCTTTCATACACTGCTTTTTCCAGGACATGCATCAACCAGGACTGAGACAAATTAACTTAATGTTGACAGACACCAAGCTCAACCGTCTATGCATGACCATAATAAGTTGACTCCTCTAGTGTACCAGAGAGAGCTGAAATAAACAAACAGCCTCTGCCTCGAAATATGCCAGAGAGCAAAGCTTGCCCATAAAAACGACCATCTCACTCGTAACAACATTCATTGTTGTGAGACTGATCAAACAGTCTTAAAACAGATACATGGGACATATTAAAGAACTAGCAAAGCATATTGTCAATGCAGAAAGGATAAACCAACCTTCTCTTCTGAGGATAGAGCAGACCCACAAAGAACCCATTCTTTGGGTCCACCTGAAGATCTTGCCCAAAAACTCAATTGCTCAGCGGTTCTACAATCACAATGGTCAAAAGGGAAACAAATAGTTATGGAATTGCTTACAGATGAGGACAACTATCCTGCACACTCTAATGAATATACATATCTAAATTGCTCTTTGATTTATTTTAAAATCAAAATGTAAGACAATACAAACAGCATGTTTGTTATGTATTTCATGAATCAATATGACGTTTTTCAATTAAGAAATGTGGCTACCTTCCTGTAACAGAGCATCCCGATCCAATTAATTCCAACAGATAATCTAGCCAACTTCTTGACAAGGATATTACTTCACTAGAAGTATCCCCATTTTACATTAATTGATCAACCCTATTAGACAACCAAGTAAATTCCAATGTCTAATATAACTGGACCAATAACTTAAAATAATAAGCAAAGCTTCTATGTACATCTGTATGTAAAGATACTCCTATTAGATATAATAATGCTAACAGGCCTCAGCTTACATGACAATCAAATGAGATACACTTTCTTAGCAAAAGCATTCTGAAACCTAATTATACCAGCAATTCAGGCAGTTCTTTATCGTGCCAACTTTCCAACTATCAACAAAGGTAGATCCACAACATGTTTATGACAAGTGACACCAAAACTTTTGTCATTCAATCATCATCCACTTCTCTATATCAAGACAACCATTTATGTAGGAAAAATAGTAGTCTACATGACACATATCTAGAGAATCAGCATAAAACATTGACGGTATTAGGAAGGTATCACCAATTTCTAACTTATCAGCCTTAAACCAAGGAGCTTGAGAGGAGTGACTGGATTCAATTGATAACACGCAGATATTTAGGTTCCTATACTGATGTTTTTCTCATTCTCATCAACCGCCTATAATTTAAGAGGTAAAGAAACAGCACAGAAGTGCCACTATATACACTCTTCTTACAGAGGAGGAATATCTGAAGTCGCTCGATGCACTTCCCTCCTAACGTGCTTCCTGGAATTTGACTTCTCAGTTGGAAATTTAGTAGATTTATGAATTGGGCACAAAATGAGATAGTTGTCCTGTAATTAAAATAGATGTGAACTTTTATGGAAAACATGAAGACAAAAACTTTACAGTGCTCAATCTGATCAATATATTAACTAGCTGTATTTACTTACCATATCCCATCGACAATCCTGGATTTCAAATGCACAGGGAACGTGATAACTCCTCCGGCAAGATTTTACGTAGCAGCCAAGTGCTGCACCTTTCATGCCACAACCACTACATCTGAGTTTTGCAGCTCTTGCCAGTTCAATTTTCAAATTCTTAATAGTACCTCCATCATAAAATACTCGAGGTGCCCTGTAACCAATGAAATTAAGTACCGAAAAGGTACCCAATCAAAACCTAAGTGGTATCGACTATTAAACAATTGTGCAGTTTTACGAAATACTGCAGAATGCTAAAGGGTCAACAAGAATATGATGTAATATAAGAATCGAGATTATGCTTTAGTAGTGGATGTACAAGTACTGTAGCGGAAACAGCCTACAGACATTGCCTCGTTGGCTCCCTATAATTTCAAGCCCTATCTGGATTATTCTAATTTGACTACAGATTATACTATTCAATTGCATCAAAGGTTGCTAAAGATCCAAAAGTTCCGTGTTTTTCTTCAGCTCCAATTGTTCATAACCATCTACCTAAACAACTCAAGCATAAAGATGAAGCACAGTCGAGAGCTGCCACTTAACTACATACCTAAGCTCTCCCTTATCAGTTGCGCAATCATAAAACAATATTATATTGGAATATACAGCTAAATGATTAAATCCACATACCATTCAATGCATTTACTGTGCACACATATGACTTTGGAAGGAGAAGTGACATTTTCCACCACTTCCTTTCCGTTAGCATAGTACAAGAACTGTCCAGTTCCCTGCAAATATTTAACAGACTGGACAGATTAATGATAAGAATTATTTAAATGTAGCAGAATATGTCCAGATAAACATGTGTACATGAGCAAAGGATGTGGAACACAAAATAAGTGGATATTTTCCAAGTGATAGCAGTGGTAGAGGGTATTAAAAATTTCTTAAAACAACAAAATAATAGCAGCTGATAGTTTGAAGTTTCTCCTATCATATACAGCACAGATAAACTCACCTTTGTGGTCTCAGGTGAATGACAGAAACCACAAACACTTCCTTTCAGAGGATGTTGATCTGAAACTGATTTTGGCTCACCCACAGAAGGAGATTCACTATTTTTATACTCCATATTGCAGTCGGAGTTAGCAACAATTTCAGAACTAGGACATCTTAGTTGAATATGACCATGGCTTCCTAAGCTCATTTGTGACGAACCAGAACTTAGTTCCTTTTGCCTCTTCACATCCCTTTCATGAAATATATCTTCATGCCCAACTATGCAGCGTATTCGACGTCCACCACATTTGAATCATCCTCTACTGACCTCTTTGCTGTAATGTTCTCTATAATCTGAAAATGAAAGGATCACATGTGTTTAAATAATCAAAAAGAAGAAAACATATAGGAGAGAACAATTTAACACTAACACTTTGTTCCATCCAGTGGCGAAGCCACATGTATATAAGGGTGGTCAACCGACCACCCTTTGTCGAAAAATTGCACTCTATACATAGGTAAAATATTGCGTTTTAGAGGTATATAACATATATTGAACACCCTTTATTGGAAATTTTTTTCACTTCTTTTAAATTTGAACGCCCTCGAGAAAATTCCTAGCTTCGCCACTGGTTCCATCCTTCGTTTAATCTAACAAATCATTTACGCCCACTGTCCATTTTACGTACACACTTTCCTTTTTAGTTCGTTCCAAAACGAGCAACAAGTTCTTATATCTAGTTTAACTTAAAACTTACCATTTTACCTTTAATGATATGTTGTATAGTCATACAAATGTCTACAGCTTGTTTTAGAACACAAGTATTAGAAGTCTTTCTTTGTTGAACTACGTGTCAAGTCAAGCTACACCACATAAAATGGGACAGAAGTACTATAAATTATCACAACTCAAGAATCACAAACCATTAGTTAGCAAGCATCTACTGTTAGTCTGCAATAGACACTAGAAATACTCTAAGCAACAACAGCAAAAATCAAGAAAATAAAAGAAATCAAACTACAAATGCCCCCACGATATTACAACCTTGAGCAGATATTAATTGCCATAATATATAATATAATTACAGAACAGAAGAAAATTGTCAGTTGAAAGACAAACGAGAAACCAAAAGGGGAATTTTGCAGTGTACCTTTACATATACTCGTTAGGGTCAATGTTGTTGGACGGTCAGGATCTGATGATTTCTTGTAGCAGCTAACAGTTTACGGTGAATATCGTTTTACTTGCAGATTCTTTGAGCGGTACAGCGTTGGAAGTTGACGCTTGATTGTTTCCAGGAATTGTCTCCCGCTTCGTTGCATTTCCACTATGGGCTTCGTTCATCCTCTAGTCTGATTTGAGGGGGGAAGTGCACAAATAGCCACATTTAGAAGTGTTCATTCAAAAATAGCCACAGTTTCAAAACTCATTTAAATTTAGCTACTTTTTGCGTAAAGATAAATCTGAACGAAAATAATATTTAAAATCCAAAAAACACTCCAGCATAATATACTGAAATTTGGAATTCCAGTATATTTTGCTGGAAATCCAGTATATTTATACTAGATTTCCAGCAAAGTATACTGGAACTCCAATATATTATACTGGAGCCAGCAAAGTATACCGGTCCAGCATAATATGTTGGAAGTTCATATATAGGTGCACCGAACTCTAGTATATTATGCTTGACCAGTCTCTACTGCAGCAAATGGGGGCTATTTTTCAATGACATGGCAATCGCTGGCTGTTTTTGAAAAACCAGTCAGAAAACTAGCTAGCCCGTGCTATATTGACCTAATTTGAGGGGGGAAGTGCATGAATAGCCGTTTTGAGTTAAATATCATAGTATAGCCAGTTTTCACACCGCTCAATAAAAAATCGCCAGCGTTTACCAAGTCAAAGAAAAATAGCATCTCTTTTGCTGCAACAAGGACTGGTCCAGTATAATATACGGGAGTTCTTGTGCATTTACGTACGAACTCCAGCATATTATGTTGGACCGGTATAATTTTCTAACCCTTGTAAAATTTGCGGGAGACTGGAGCACCAGTGCTCCAAACTCAAGTATATTATACTGGACAATTATACTTGCTGGAACTCCCGTAAAATTTGCAGGTGCGTATTTTTTTGGATTTGAAATTTTCGCTCAGATTTAAAGTGGCTAAATTCCGATGACTTTTGAAACTTGCTATTTTTCAACGACCAGTGCTAAATCTGGCTATTTTTTAATTTCTCACCCGTTTTGAAGACCCCTATTTAGTTGACATTTATAAAATTGTTTAAAACTTAGCCATTTCAAAATCAACTCCAAAACGTCGAGTCTGAAGTTAAAATTGTGGGTCTAAACTCTAAAGTCTGGGTTGAATGCAGTTCAATCAGACCAAGGTTCCGTCAAAGCATAGCTTCGGACACAATAATCCAAATTTGAAATAAGTTGCTTGATATTTGCCAAACAGGCTAAACTTTAAATAGGTTTTAAAAATTGGACAGGTTTAATAGGGGCACTCGAAGCGGCTATTTGGTGTTATTTTTACTACTTGAGGTCATTATTTATATTTTATCCCCTTTAACAAAGATTTGCAAAAATAGCCTTTATGCTACACGCCATGGAATAATTATGCTTGTTCAATGTTCAAAATTATGTCGGGGACGTAGGTTTGGTACTATCTTCATTCTATATTTATTGTAAAATTGTTTGTTCACAAATTATGTTACGCGAGACATAACTTTTTGTATTATCTTCATTCAATATATCTTGTTAAATTATTCAGAAGACTTGCCGAATGGATAAACCTGTGTCATTTAATTGTTCAAAAAATTTGTTGGACAGACATAACTTGATATTATCTACATTCTACCTATTTTGTCAAATTATTCACAAGTTATATGATGAGCAAATCTTGCAGGTGTTGTTCAATTATTCTCAAGTTTTGCCAGATAGGCACAATTGGTACTATTTTCATTCTGCTTATGTTGTTAAATTGTTCACAAGTCTTGTCAAATGCACACTATTGGCAAGTTTCACCAAACGGACATAAATTGGTATTATCTTCATTCTACATGTCTTGTTAAATACACAAGTCTTACCGAAAGAACAAATCTTACATGTGTTATTTTATCTTTGGTTGTCAAGTACGACTAGGGGTGGCAAAAAGGCAGGTCGGATCGGATATGGGAAGGGTAAAAAACGAATAATGCAAAAATGGATAAATTATTCGACCCGACTCCTATTTAATACGGATAAAAATGAATTTGGATATCCGCATTATCCATGACTTGCTTTCATTATCGAGAGATAATGGCTTGCTTTCATTTCCTTCTACTCCATCAGAAGTACCTTTCTGTCTCAGCAACAAAATTCACAATATTACTATGATGAAGGCTATTTTATTCTTCAACATCTTCATCACCTTCCTCAGGTACAACACATGTTTCCAGAATATTGGTACAAGATGTAATCTCTGGTGCATCCAGAGGTCTTAATACCTCTACTGAGTTAGTAGCATCATTGCTCCCAAATGATTCAGTAGAGTTGTGTAAATTTGATTCATTTGTTTCTTCTTCAGTAGCATCAATAATCTCATTGCTAAGAATTTCCCTTTTATCAAGTTCATGCAGCTTCTGTAGTTTTTCAATAGCAGTCCTTGTCGCCCATCCGGTATAGCTCATGTGCCTGCCAAATAACAAGACAATATGCTGGAAAACTGAATATTTTTAAGGAAGTCTATCCTTTTCTGCTTGTTTACACTATTTAGTGTAAACTTAACCTATTACACCAGGCTAATGCCACTTTCTTTTTTCCATGCTACTAATTTCACTTATTATGAACAGTTACTTGTGCTCGTCTTTTAGTTGACATGTTCGTGTGAAAAAATTTGTGCATTGCCCGTGTCTACAAGCTAAACTCAACAACATATTCCGTCCATAGGAGATGGAAAGTTTTTGATCACCATCATGAAAGAAAAGTTACCTTTCAGGATCCATCCCAGCAGAGAGGAATGCAGATTTTGTATGAGATTCATAATCCGAATAGGCATTCATGACAGTATCAGACAAGTATCCTCCCCATTTAGCAATTTCAAGGAGAAAGTGGATGTCAAGACTAAGCTGTTTAAGATACAAAATGAGTATTCACTCAAAAACTGTGAGAAGGCGAATCACGAAAGCAGATAAATTCATCTATCACATGATCCCTACACAAACAGAAACTAAATTCTACTCTTATTTTCAACAGAATAGGGCCACTGCATTCACTGTTAGAAAAATACTGAATATGATATCTCAAAAGGAAGTTTCAACATTCATATTTTCTGGAAGTGTTCATTTTATTGGACATTTATCATCTATATTATTTCACACAGTAATAGGTCATTATTCCATGTTTGTAACCGTTGCACCGTTACTCACCCATTATAACTTCTTGATTCTATTCACCTATATATACATACATTCTTTCCTTTTGTGAGTGAAACCGAGTATACAGAAATCCTTCTTTGGAATTTCTACGAAGAATAACTCTTTGTTAGTTTCTGCTCCTAGTTTTATACTATAGGAGCTTGTTGAATTCTAGGATATACATAAATCAAGGACAGTGTCATCCATGACATGCCTCAAGCAATTAGAGAATTTCCGTGATTTCATTCCAATATTTCCAACATTCACCTATTCCGTCTATATTTGTCATTACAACGTCAACTTTGTATCTATATTGGAACTTATTCACCTGAAATTTTTCTTGATTGCAGACTGACTGCCACAATTGTGAATTAGAAAAGCCAGGGCAAGGGTTGTGGAATCAAAGCTTAATCTAGAGAAAGAAAATGCATATACCTGTATAAACTTGAGACACCTTTCGTTTGGCAAATTCTCTTCAGTGATATTCGAAATATCTTCTCTATCCAAAATCATCTCCATCAGCTCACCGAATAGATCCTTTAACCAATTCATTTTGATAACAGTGTCCTCGGCATGCTCTTTTAGTTTCCTTAACGCGAAATACAGTTCCTGGTAGTTTGATGTCCCAAACAAAGAAGTTTTAATCCATAAAAGTGGACAAATAATATACTTTTATCATTATATTATCTAACAAGCGGCTCCACCTTCCTGTGAGTGAAAAGATTTAAATAAGACATCTATCATAACTGTGTTAGAACTTCTGTTCTAAACGGCATACCTGGTAAGAAGAAGAGGGCTCTAGATCAGTGCAACATGCTGGAGAAGGATTACATCTATAATCACTTTCAAGTGGCAAGGATTTAAGAATTAATTGCTTGCAGAATTGAGATCTTAGTCGATCACAGTTTCGATGAATGAAGAGCTCATAATCATCAATCTCAAACTGCATGTGGTAGGTGTCATTGAAAGCCTTCCTAATCATGCTGGAGAATATTTGTGCTATTATTGATAAGTTAGCAATAAGGGAAATTTGTTGTTCCACTGACTCTGCAATATTGATTCTTGAATCAACTTCCTCGGTTTCTGTCGGATTCATCAGTGCACTTTCGAGGGTAGCAGTGTACACTGTGAAAAGATCCAAAAGCCCTCTCAGAAATGAGCCTTCAATATGCATTTTGATTAGAGGAGAAACTTCTTCAAGTATAGCCTACAAAATATGACAAAGGGCCATAAGCTTCTTGCTTTACATCTTAATTACTTAAAAACTGTCTGCAGTTTGAGTAGGAAATAAACTTATAATCAAGCAACTCTAAGATAAACAATTAAAGCTGTTTTCCTCTCAAGCAAGTGATAACGGACGCAATCTAGTAGTGCATAGAGGAGCAATATAGGCAAGTATTAACCAGAGTTTTATACTGCTAGCACCCTAGATCTTTCTCAAGTCACTTTGAACTATTCCAATACCTTATATGCTAATATATACATCATAGGTAGAAATAGGAAAAACCTGACTTAGTGTTATGAACTTCCGACCACTGTTTGAAAGCAGACAATACTCCGATAGCTGGCCACTGTTAGCGGAATAACTATCAGGCGATAGAATTCCTGATACTAGATATCTTCCAAGTACCCAAGTATCAGATGAGGTAATGATACCAATCACTTTCTTAAAGTGTTCTATATGGATCTGAAAAACTATTTGTATACTGGGATGGATATGCTCTATCAACGATGATCGTAATTCAATTCCCTGAGCCTCTAACAGAGAGCAATAAGACATTGTGGATTGCACAGCTTCCACTGCTGTCGATAGGCCACTGCTTGGCTCTACCATGGATTTGACATAATTATTGAAATAGACAGCAAAAGTCACAGTTTGTTCCATCATCCACCGATGTAATTCTGACTTGTGAGGAGAATTCTCGCCATGCAAGAGAGTGAAACTTTTAGCTGCTTGGGACATCATGGAAAACGAAAACTTGGAGACATCTCGAAGATATAGTCCATGTGGATATGCCTTTGAAAAAAACAAAGCATGTGTGCCAGATGCAATACGTGAATGATAATATTTAAGCAATAATTGAGTTGCAAGATTATTATCACCAATTCTGCAAAGCCCAACCAATGTTTTCTGCAGTTCAGGTGCAGAAACTCGAGGATTTTGTGCAACCAGCGTCAACTGATCTGCAATCATAGACCTCTTCTCTGATATCATACAGTCATAACCCATCACTTCATCTGATGAAGTCTCTGCCAACTTGATATCTTTGAAGAACTTAGCTTCCTTCTCCAAGAAAGAAATAGCTTCGTCCAATCGCTGTTCTGAAATAAGATCATCCAAGATTTCAGAGACCTCTTTGGTGTGAGCAGCAATAATACTGGACAAAGATGTGTAATCTGGTAAACTTTCTTCAAGCTTTGATTCTATCGTCTCGTCTGCAAGAAACTTTAGAAAATCGCCATTTGCAAGGTCTTTTATGAGGCTTTTCTGCTTTGAAACCTGGTACTTCAGTTGCAATAGGTCACTCTCTAGATTTTTAGTCCCTTCAAATATCCTGCTAAGAAAGACACTGTCAGCCAGGGGCGGAGCTAGAGTGTCCCGTGCGGGTTTTGCCGAACCCAGTAACTTTGGTTCGAACCATGTATTTATCTTAAAAATTAATTGAATATATACAAATTATTAATTTATAACTCAGTAACTGAAAACAATTAGAATCCCCGAACCCATAAACCTCAAAAATCCTGACTCCGCCTCTGCTGTCAAGCTAGTAGAAAAAGCTACTGAAATTCATCAAAAATAACTTTTCAAATCGGTTTATATAGCTATTAACTAACCCTATAAATGCTGAATAATTGGTAAACACAATTTTCTGAAAATCTTCCTCAGACTCTCTTTTCAACTCAAGGAGTTCTGAACAAAGATGAGTAATGCCCTGCAAAATCAAACATCATTAGACAGAATTTATCAGCAACAAGCAGAGTATAGATTGTTTACATTATCCTGTTAAGGTGACCTACAATAACAAGAAACTTTTATAAACTGAAAAATATAGAAATAATAACCTGTTATAACCGGTTACATTTCAAAGATAACGTAAAAGTTCTTCCCAGTACTAATGTGTATATATCTTAAATTCTAAAGCAAATGAGTTTAACTTGGACGTATTGACGCTAAAATGATTTCTACACAGGCCATAATAAACTGAAAGATTAAGCTGAAAAATAAGAGAAGTAACTTGCTAGTCTGCTACAATATGTTAAATTATACTGATAGGATAAATATCCTCTACACTATCAACAGCTTAAGGAAATCTAGACCTTAGCAGTCATGGACTGGAGCTCCGGATCAGCATCAAATTCGCTAGAAACAGACGAAGAGTCAACGCTGGAATGAGCATCGGTTGAATAATCTTGATCGCCGAGGATATCTTGACTGTGATCCCTGAACCGAAACCTTCTTGATGTTGAAGAAGCAGTAACCGTGTCCATGTGGATTATTGGTGTCAATTACAAGGATGATGGAGGCTGAGAATTGTAGAAGGGAATATTGTTTGAGGTGTTGAGTGAAAAACATGCTTGTAATTTGTTGTAAATTTCTGTAAATGGGCGAACTTTGATTTTGACGTTAGAAACTGCCGGATGAAGACAGACGGGAGACTAGTTGGCGGGACAAAGGAATGTCTCTTATATTGTTTTTCTCTTTTTGTGTCCTTGTGCTTGCGGCCTGCCGGCATCTTTTGGTCATAATTAACCCCCCATTCTTTGGCTCAAATTATTAGTGCAAAGAATCTATAAACCATATATATTCATTCCAATGTATAGGGTAAAATTTACTTGTATTGTATAACAGAGCGATACATAAAACCAGAGACAAATGAAAAGCAAGACACGTAGAAGTCAAGACCGGAGGCAACAATCTCAGTTGGCACTGGAAAGACCCCGAAGGAAATGTTGCTCATGAAGACATATGAATGTCTGTCACCCGATAATATTCAATGAAGAATATTATGCAATATTAAATACTTAATCCGTTATAGAAAATATGACATTCATAGCATGTTGTTACACATTCTTCAATGGCCCCCACAATTGCCATTTAAGAGGGACTTAGATCATATGACCTTGTTTTCTAGGTGCCACTATAAATAGGGATTTCAACAACCATTGTACGGGCAGAAATTTTCTGACAAACTTATGCTACACATTATTCTAAGCTCAATAATACTTTAATTCTTGTTTATTGGTATTAATGCTGCCTTCGGAATGTCTACTCCGGGAACTATCTTATCTCAATTTCAATGCTAAATCTTATATTTTTATTTAATTTTATTTATTATTTTGGGATCATATCAATTTGCTTATCTAAAAATTACGTATAAATTCAATTGTACCGTTTTATGAGTAAATATTTTAGTGCCCACCGTGGGGCCTAGAGTTGCGTAATTGAGTTGATCTTTGCATCTATTACTAACATGTTTAAATTATTTGCCTCTTACTGAAAAATCATTAAAAAAGGCAGCTAACAGTGTCAACAACACACACAACATAGAGTCCCAAGGAAATCACTCTCATCACAAAGATTCAATCATCGATACCCGCTACGAGGAGGGCGTAGCCACGCTAGTCAATGGCGGACAGCACCTGCAGCACGTTCGAGAGACGACTCATGATGATGCTGTCACACCTCCCTTTTTACTACCCCACAACACTTAAAGCGTATAAATACGCTTGTAGGGTATACCCCGACGCTTCAATTACCCGAGACGGATAAAATAACGTAAGGGAAGGAGTTTTTCCAATTTAAGGACAATCGGTTCGGGATTTTATTAGAGATTAATCGGAGTCGCCACTTGGGAATGACAATGGTGTCCCAAGTCACCGGTTAATCCCGAATCCGAGGAATTTTGACTCTTGAAATGTCTGCGAAGCAGAGGTCCGGATAAGGAACTCTGTTAACCCGGGAGAAGGTGTTAGGCACTCCCGGATTCCGTGGTTTTAGCACGGTCGCTCCACTGTCGTTCTTGACTTTTGTTTGACTCAATTATAAGTTTTAGCAACATAATGTGCTTTTACGTTAAATATTATTTTTTAGGAATTTGCGACATTGCGGAAACACGCCTCGAGTCATACCGCAACCAGTACGCCTATGACTTTTGGTGTATTTCGGCTTTGCCGAGATTTGGATTTGAGTCGCACCAAGTGCACACTCGTTCATAGGAAAGTATATTAAAATCGTGCCCTAAAGTAACGTCTATCGGCTTTTAAATCTTTTGGGAGAAGCTATGGAATTGGCTATCAGCTTTCCCGGGTCTATTTGTGTTTATATCATTACTAAATGGGGGCCCCGGTGTTATTCGGGCGAGGCTCGTCCCAATTTTCATTAAAGGGTTCAATACTTGTATTTAACTACATTTTCTACACTTGTTCTTTCCTTAATCGTACATCTAACGCTATAATAATCCAAGCCCGTTGAGTTCTTACTATTTAATTGGGCCTGGTTCTTCAGCTTTGTACCGGACGTGCCTAAGCAGTCTTCAGATCTTCATTTGGGTAGCCCAGTCGAATGATACCATAGTTCAGGCCCACGTAATGTTTTGGGCCCAAACCAAATTGTAATAACAGAAAGTAAAATTCATGTAAAGAAATAATGCTCGGAATCGAAAATGAAATCAAATCACTTTTATTGATCATTAAACATGTAAAGGAAACCAGTACAAAAGCAGTAATCTTTAATCAATAGTCTATGTGCTCTTAACTAAGAATCTATACTGATGTCTTAAAAAATCCAAAGTCATCCCTTAATTATTTACAAGATCTTGACCTTATCAAAATGCTTTAATAAACTATCATCTATATTCAGAAAGGTTGAAAGAGCTATTAAATTCATTTTTTAACTACAACATTGTATTCGTTACATGTTAAGCCTTTTCTCATCCCCAATTCATCTTAATAAACCCGCTGCAATACTTAATTATCAACCTCTTCAGACTTAAACAGATATGAGCCTAAATCCGCAAATCAACTAATTATATATATATGAGCAACGACTACACACGTATCTATGACTAAGTGATTCAAAGGTTTAAGCATGATTAAACAACTGATTTTACCAAGACTTGGCTCGTTGTAATGCTATTATCCCAGTTATGAACGATTCCTTCTTATGTTATTTCTAATTCGAGACTCGTCTGTGTTTAAGTACTGAATTGTTACCTAAGTGATTCTGATTCATGAAGTGTTTATGAAGATCGACCAATGATTTAGAGCCATTATGATACGTTAACTTAGGTTTTAAGGTCCTTACCTAATTAACTAAGTGAAGTACTAATTACTATTACTACTATACTACCACTACTACTAGCTATTACAGCATTAGTTTCTGTTTTTCTTTGCTATCTACTACAGCATACTATAAATTAAAAGTAAGCTACAAACAAATAACAAAATAACTCCAAGTCTTCATTTTTATTCAGCAAATTCCATTACAGCTTCATTTCGGGTAGAAGAGTACCTGGATCACAGAGAAGAAGACCAATGAGTCTAGGGGATTAAGCAAGCAAGTAACAGCAGGACTCAAGCGACCAATGCAACAGTAAGAAGAGGAGGGCACAACACACAGCAACACCACAACAGCAATATCAATACGAGAGAAACCCAGCAGATAGTCGAACAAAACCCAGAAAAACCATATTAAAACCACAAGCTCTCACACCCGGAATTTCCAGAAATGATTATTGCCAAATTGCTATGTTTTTCCTAGTATTTCTTCTCAATAATTAGCCTAAGTATGAATTTCAGATTGCTCGAATGTTGGAACCCCAGATGTATTTCTTAGATTACTCAGATTTTTGAACCCCCCCTTTCAGCCCCATTCTTAAAGGTATATATAGATATTTTTTAGGGCTGAAAACTTGGGGAGGAAGTATGGGATTAATCCCACTTCCCCCTCCTAAATTTATGAATTATGCACTTTAGCCCCTATTTCTGTTATGAAAAACCCTTCCAGCATGTGCTGGAAGGTTCTAAAAGATTCCTTTTAGGGCCTTTTACTAGTATGACCTTAGGGGTTTGAGATTTTTACAGATTTCCCATTTTTAGGAGACCATTATACCCCTAAATCTCTGCAAAATTGCAGAAATCGGGAGCATGAATGACTCCATTACCCTTTTAAGTTCTAACTAGTTACTATTTTACCTTTTTAATACCCAATTATGCCCCTAAGGGCACTGCTGATTTACCAGCTTACCTAGGGCAGATTTCAGCTTGTTTTGCACCTATTTAACTAATAGCCAGCCCTGGCATTAGTATTTAAGGGCTGGCCAGATTTTAAGAAACTATTTCAGTTTTAGCCACTTTTATTCTAATTCCAGTCAATTAAGACCAGATTATTTCAATTTTAAGCTAATTGCAGGCATAGCCTATTTTATTGTTATGATTAACCTATTTAAAATTTAGCCAGTCTCAAGTTGAGACTTGGCTTGGGCTATTAAAGCCATATACTGAACAGCTGGGCCCAAAACCTTTACAAGTTTGGCCACTTTGCTGTTCAGGGCTCAATATAGAGCCTGGGCCAGTCTGCATTTGCAGACATAACCCTTTGCACAACCAGTCAACATGATTTAACTAGACATAACATAAGCATGGCAGTCAGATTTTACTTTCAAGTATCAATCCTAGCTTGATGTACATATGTGAAAAGTGAAAAATGAGAAACAAGAGAGATATGGAGAAACAAAGAAGATCATGCAAAAGTGACAAGAGAAAGATCAAGGAATCAGAAACCAATATTAAGACCAAAAGACACCTTAATTCATATGCCAAACTAAACAGGTGTAATATATATGAGATATAAGAAACACAAGGAGATGAGCAATCAAACAGAGAGCATATATGAACAAATTAAAACCTAAAACTAATACAAATGCATGACAGATAACATGAAGGAAGGAAGAACATGGAAATGAAGAAAAGGAAAACAGTGAAGGAGAAACCTAAATCTATCATGTGAGGATGACATGAAGAGAAACAGACTTGCACTAAAATGAACACAAATAAGACCACCAAAATGTGAGCAAAGAAGTGAACCCCAGATTAAACACGGGATAACTTGATATAAGAGATGAACAAAGATAGCCAAGCTTTTACTAAGACTAAACATATGAAGACACAGAAAGAGAAACAGTTGAGATATTGCAAGCCAACAAAAGGTAATTTAATACAAAGCTGAGTGACAATGAAAGACAAACAATTAAACATAGTATCAGAATCAAAACATGCAAGATGACAGAAGAACTACTGAAAACTAACAAGATAAAGTATTTTAATACTAACAAAGGTCATCCAAGTCAAGTCTTCAAAATAGAGAAACGGATCAAAAAATCCAAACAGACCAGATAAACCTTAATAACAATGACTAAACGACTAGGCATGTAAAGCATCATAAAGAGAAGAGCAGTCATGCTTGTTGAAAACTAACGGATCAATAACCACAATACCAAGAAGATGAAGAAGAAAATATAGATTCTTAAATTCAGAAGAAACAGAATATACATAGAACCCTAGTAGTAAACAGTCAAAACAGGATGATCATAAACCCTAATACTAAACATGATCTTGAAAGAACAGGTTAAAGCATACGAAATCAAGCAAAGAAGGCATGAAACAAAGAAGAAGCTAAGGTAATAATCTATGTCTATCAGAGAAGCATGCAAAGCAAAAGAAGAATAACATGACGAACAGAAACAAAACAAGCACTCATAAGCATGCAAATCAAACAAAAATACACAGAATAAAGCATAAGAAAACAGATAAAGGGATCAGGGACTTAGCTCGCGGGGCCTGTCCCCCGAGCTTCCTATTCTCTCTTTTTACTCTCTTCTCTTCAAATCTTATTCTCTTCTTTTCCTTTTTTCTTTATTCTTTTCCAGACTTCTTCTTTTTTTTTTCAATTTTTCCTCTGGTCTTTCTTTTAGGCTCAAAGGGGGAGCCTTTTGGGATTCTGAGTTATAAGGTGGTGTTTGGGTGAGGAAAAGGTGAGGTCTTGGAAGGGTTTGAAGTTCTGAGTCGCCGGAGTTAGGTTTCCGGCGACCTTCTTCGGGATATTCGAGAAGTTCAAGGGATATTCGAGGGGTGTGACTAGTATGGTTGGATAGATCAGAGAGAAAGGGTTCGAATGGCATTGGTTTTATGCGGATCTTCATACTTTGGTGGTCACCGGTGAGGATTCCGGTGACCGGGACTTCGAAGAACAGGGTATTTTTCTAGGGTTTTGGGTGTATTATGAAATGAAGAAGAAAGAGAAGATGAGAAGTGGGGTAAAGGGAAGCCGGCGACCACCGTAGGAGTGGTGGCCGCCATGGCCGTTGAGGATGAAGGTGATGAAGAAGATGAGGAGCATCAGAGGCGGCTAGGGTTTGGCCCTTTAGAGAAATGGTTGGGTCTTCAGACATAAGCCTTTTATAGGCTGAATGTCGCATGAAATCGTGGCCGTCCATTCGATGATGATCGACGGCTCTCACAGGCGTTACTAAAACGACGCCGTTCGATTGTTTATGAGACTAAGGTCTTTGGCCGTTAGATTAATATAGATGGACGGCCGAGATCACTTTTACCAGATTAATTAAACTCTCATAATTTAACTAAATTCCCAGCCGTTGGATTGGATGGATGGAACGGCTGAGATTGAATCTTTTGTGTGGATCAGACGGGCCAATCTTTGGGCCAATGGACTGGACCACCAATTGGACTTCAATTGGCCCAGTTTATTATACCTACATATATATATATCTATTTTTTTGTATTTTCTGGTTTTAATGATTTTTATGTATTTCCTTTTATACTTTTTTTTCTTTTTCTTTTATGAAAAATTACAAAACCTAATTTCCTAACTACTCTAATTAATTAGTAATTTTTGGCAATTTTCTACTATTTTTTCCTAATTTCTACTACTTAACACTATTTTTGTCATTTTTCTTGAAATCTAACAAAGTAATTAACTAGCCTAATTTTTTTTGATTTTTTCTAATTCTTACTTATTCAAACACAAAAGTATAGCTAATTCCAAACAAATCAAGTAATTGCACTCAAAAACATATTTATTTTAATTTTGGAATTGTTTGCTTGGTGCAAAAATCACGTGCTCACAGCTGCCCCTCTTTGCTCGGGAACACGAAGAGTTTCAATGCAAAGACAAGTGAGCAGTAATGAGAGATTTTTGCACTTCGGCATATTCCGTGAAAGCATTTTTGAAAACCTTTTGACCGCACCCTGCTTTAGAGGTTGCCTACATATCCTGGGCTAAACAGGAATCAGGTCAGTGTAGTTCGGGAAGGTCTGGCAGTTTTAAAAACTACCAGACTAACTGTTGCATTGACACTGTTGAGACCTGCTGACTTACTCCTTATTACACCGGGGGGGGAAATGTAAAATGAAGAAGCTATTCTAAGCTATGATCGTACAATTACAATTGTTCCTAATCTAGCTTTTGCTCTTCTTCCCTTTCCGGTGATGCAGAATCTTCCTTTTTTTGTTGATTTTCTTTGATGCTGACTCTCTTTTTGTTGATTTTCTTGTTTTTCTTGTTGACTCTCTTTTTTGTTGATTTTTCTTGTTTTTCTTGATGACTCTCTTTTTTGTTGATTTTCTTGTTTTTCTTGACCTCGAACTGAACCTGCTTAAAACAAAACAACAAACTACCTCTTTTTTTCTTTTTCTGCCCCAGTGTGAGCTTTTTAACTATATAAACCATGATATGCAAAAATATTCCCGTATTAGAAGGTGGGCGCCTAACAGAAATTAAACGTGCAATGCGATGCAGAAAAATATTCCCGTATTAGAAGGTGGGCGCCTAACAGAATTGAAACGTGCAATGCGATGCAGAAAATATTCCCGTATTTGAAGGTGGGCACCTAACAGAAATTAAACGTGCAATGCGATGCGAGAAAATATTCCCGTATTTGAAGGTGGGCGCTGACGAAATTAAACATGCAATGCGATGCGAGAAAATATTCCCGTATTTGAAGGTAGGCGCCTAACAGAAATTTAAACGTGCAATGCGATGCAGAAAATATTCCCGTATTTGAAGGTGGGCGCCTAACAGAAATTAAACGTGCAATGCGATGCAGAAAATATTCCCGTATTTGAAGGTGGGCGCCTAACAGAAATTAAACGTGCAATGCGATGCAGAAAATATTCCCGTATTTGAAGGTGGGCGCCTAACGGAATTTAAACGTGCAATGCGATATGCAGAAAATATTCCCGTATTAGAAGGTGGGCGCCTAACAGAAATGAAACGTGCAATGCGATGCAGAAAATATTCCCGTATTTGAAGGTGGGCGCCTAACAGAAATTAAACGTGCAATGCGATGCAGAAAATATTCCCGTATTTGAAGGTGGGCGCCTAACTGAAATTAAACGTGCAATGCGAATGCAGAAAATATTCCCGTATTAGAAGGTGGGCGCCTAACAGAACTGAAACGTGCAATGCGAATGCAGAAAATATTCCCGTATTAGAAGGTGGGCACCTAACGGAATTGAAACGTGCAATGCGATGCAGAAAATATTCCCGTATTAGAAGGTGGGCGCCTAACAGAATTGAAACGTGCAATGTGATGCAAAAAAGTATTCCCGTATTTGAAGGTGGGCGCCTAACAGAATTTAAACGTGCAATGCAATGTAGAAAAGTATTCCCGTATTTGAAGGTGGGCGCCTAACATAAATTAAACGTGCAATGCGATGCAGAAAAGTATTCCCGTATTTGAAGGTGGGCGCCTAACAGAAATTAAACGTGCCAATGCATATGCAAAACAGTATCCCCTCAGCCTGAGGACTGGGGAATGGATTTTAAAAGATGTTACCTTCCTCTTTTTGGTATTTTCTTTTTACCAACTTATCTCTTGCTTGTGAATTTCTCCACTTATTCGGCAGACTTTCTCTTTTTGGTATTTTAAATTTTCCACATTGGTCACATTCACTTTAAAGTGATTAGTGACGGTTTGTTCCTGCATGAAACAAAATTTATTAGATATAAACTGCTGGCAACTGGCATCTGCCGTCCCCACTTCCTATTGCTTCCTTTGTTTTGCTTTTTCATGTTGCATGACTTTCAACTTCTTGTCCCTTGCAGACTCTTTTTTTGTATTTTTCTCATTTCTTCATTTTTGTTTTGTTTTCTTTTCTTTGGCCATGTTTGCCAAGCTTCTTTTCCCCAATCTTCTATCCTTTCTGATCCAGTGTTGTTTCAACTTCCGTTATCAGGAGCTGGTAGTTAGCTCTCAAAAGGGTAAACAATGAAATGCAGAAAAAATGAAAGAAAGGTAAGGGTATTTTGGAGAGATGACGGAACTTATCTGGGTATTTTCTGGCTGATTCCGCTGACCATGCCATGTATTTAAACTCCGACCCAGTTCGTTCCAATCATTATTCTGACTCTGAATTTCCTTTGACCCAAACCGATACTCTTTTTTGTTGCCTTTTCTCTTTTTATAGTCCTCACGATCGCCTTACGGTGCCTCGAAAGGTTTTCACCAATAAGACTCTCTCATTTATTCTCTCGACCTCACGATCATCTCACAGTGCCGATTAAGGTTTTCATTGATGAGACTCTCTCATTTTTTTCTCTCAACCTCACAATCGTCTCACAGTGCCGGCTAAGGTTTTCACTGATGAGACTCTCTCATTTTTTTATTTTTTTTCCATTTTTCCTTTTTGTATTTTGTTTTCTGTTCCACGGGTATTGTCCGATACTTCGCTCCTCCTTCGTCGTATTCGTTATCATTTCAGAATCGATCAGAAGGTCTTTCTTTGGACTGTAACGTGGCTTTTGGACGGGTTAAGAAAGAAAGATATAAAGGCTCAAAATTTCAACGAGGGTTAAAAAATATTTACAACTCTCGGAATTATTAAAACATAACTTCTGCCCCAGTTTCAATATGTGGGGAATTTTTGGATTTTTTCTTTATTGTGACTGAACCTCAGAGAGGCTGCCTACGTACCCTTTCGGGATCAAGTCGGACGTAGTTCATCCAACTTCATAAGTTAGATGGATTTCTTTTTGACTTTTTCCCGATTTCTTTGTCTTTTTCTCTTTTTCATTCATTTATTCAATTTTTTTCATTTTTCATCATTTTTTCATTTTGGCAATTTCGATCTTATTGCTCATTCTGGCATTTTCGATCTTATTGTACTAGAGCGATTTCGAGAGAGGGATATGAAAGAATTCATTCATTAAGGCTCAAAGGGGTTATCAATGGATAAAGTGTTTGGATAGAGAATAAAATGCCTTCGTCATTTCAATTCCAAAATCACAACAAAATACAAAACATACAATTGAAAAGGAATCATACATAGTATCTTTTGACCGCATCTGAATTGATAGCAGTCTCTACGCACTTTCCTTCAACATCTGTTAAATATAATGCTCCATTGGACAACACCCGTGATACCACAAACGGTCCCTGCCAATTTTGCGCAAACTTACCCTTTGCTTCGGCCCAATGCGGTAAGATACGCCTCAATACAAGTTGTCCGACTTCAAACTTTCGAGGTCGTACCTTCTTATTATATGCTATGGCCATTCTTTGTTGATACAACTGCCCATGGCAAACTGCGGCCAACCTTTTCTCATCAATCAAATTCAACTGTTCTAACCGGGCCTTTACCCATTCATCGTCATCTATCTCAGATTCGGCTATAATTCGCAATGACGGTATTTCTATTTCTGCGGGTATAACGGCCTCTGTTCCATACACCAAGGTATAAGGTGTGGTTCCGATAGAAGTACGTACCGTCGTGCGGTAACCCATGAGAGCAAAGGGTAACTTTTCATGCCACTGCCTGGATCTCTCCACCATTTTTCGGAGAATCTTCTTGATATTCTTGTTAGCCGCTTCTACCGCTCCATTCGCCTTTGGCTTGTAAGGTGTGGAATTGCGGTGCGTGATCTTAAACCTTTCACAAACTTCCGCCATGAGATGACTGTTTAAATTGGCTCCATTGTCCGTGATAATCACCTTGGGGATTCCAAATCGGCATATGATATTCTCGTGCACAAAATCCACCACCGCTTTCTTCGTCACCGCCTTGAATGTCTTAGCTTCAACCCACTTGGTGAAATAATCAATTGCAACCAGAATGAACCTGTGCCCATTAGAAGCGGCTGGATCTATTGGCCGATGACATCCATGCCCCAAGCAACAAAGGGCCAAGGTGCTGACATTGTATGCAATTCATAAGGCGGGGAGTGGATCAGATCCCCATGTACCTGGCATTGATGGCACTTCTTTACATACCTGATACAATCACGCTCCATCGTGAGCCAGTAGTACCCAGCTCTCAAAATCTTCTTTGCTAAAACATATCCGCTCATGTGGGGTCCGCATACTCCAGCATGTACTTCGATCATGATTTCATTTGCTTGTTGTGCATCTACACACCGCAATAAACCCAAATCCGGTGTTCTTTTGTATACCACTCCTCCACTAAAGAAAAATCCATTGGCTAGACGCCTGATGGCTCTCTTCTGATCTCCAGTGGCTTGCTCCGGGTATTTGCCAGCTTTCAAGTATTCTCTAATATCATGGTACCACGGCTCTCCATCCGACTCTTCTTCCACAGCGAAGCAATAAGCATTCTGATCCCGGACTTGGATCTGGAGCGGATCTATATATGTCTTGTCCGGATGATGCAACATAGAGGACAACGTGGCCAAAGCATCTGCAATCTCATTGTGCATTCTTGGGATGTGCTTGAACTCTATAGACCGGAATCTTCGAGACAACTCGTGCAAATAATACCGATATGGTATCAATTTCAAATCTCGTGTCTCCCATTCCCCTTGAATTTGGTGTACCAAGAGATTCGAGTCACCCATGACCAAAATCTCTTGAATACCCATGTCAATTGCCATCCTTAATCCCAAGATGCACGCCTCGTATTCGGCCATATTGTTGGTACAGAAAAATCGAAGCTGAGCTGTGACGGGATAGTGTTGACCCGTACTTGAAATGAGTACCGCTCCGATACCAACGCCCTTGCTGTTGACAGCTCCGTCAAAGTACATTTTCCATCCTGGCCTCTCCTCTTGCTCCATCTCCTCGACAAGCATTGCCTCTTCATCCGGAAAGTATGTCTTCAATGGCTCATATTCATCATCCACCGGATTTTCGGCTAAGTGGTCCGCAATAGCTTGTGCCTTCATTGCCGTACGAGTTACATAGATAATGTCAATTCTGTGAGCAGGAATCTGCCATTTGGCCAATCTTCCCGTAGGCATAGGCTTCTGAAATATATACTTGAGAGGATCCAACCGTGATATCAGGTACGTGGTGTATGCTGACAAATAATGCTTTAGCTTCTGAGCCACCCAAATCAATGCACAACAAGTTCTTTCCAGTTGGGTATACTTCACCTCGTAGGATGTAAACGTTTTGCTGAGGTAGTAGATGGCTTGTTCCTTCTTGCATGTCTCATCATGTTGACCCAGTACACAACCGAAAGAGTTATCTAGCACCGTCAAATACAAAATCAGAGGACGCCCTGGTTCTGGAGGAACTAACACCGGAGGATTGGCCAGATATTCCTTGATCTTGTCAAAGGCTTCCTGACATTCGTCGGTCCATTTCACTGCTGCATCTTTCTTCAACAACTTGAAGATCGGTTCGCATGTTGATGTCAATTGAGCAATGAACCGACTAATGTAATTCAACCTTCCTAATAAGCTCATGACCTCCTTCTTGTTCTTCGGCGGAGGTAGACTTTGAATAGCCTTGATCTTTGATGGATCCAGTTCAATACCTCGCCGACTCACAATAAACCCCAGTAGTTTCCCTGAAGGTACTCCAAAAGCACACTTCGCCGGATTGAGCTTTAGATTGTACCTCCGGAGTCTTTGGAAAAACTTCCTCAAGTCTTTCACATGATCAGGTTGTTTTCTGGACTTTATGATGACATCGTCCACATATACTTCAATTTCTCGATGCATCATATCATGAAACATTGTGGTCATTGCCCTCATGTAAGTTGCCCCGGCATTCTTCAATCCAAACGACATTACTCTGTAACAATACATTCCCCAAGGTGTAATGAAGGCAGTTTTCTCAGCGTCCTCTTCGCTCATCAGGATCTGGTGATAACCGGCATAACGGTCCACAAACGAACCGATTTCATGCTTGGCGCAATTGTCGATCAATATGTGGATGTTTGGCAATGGGAAGTCATCCTTCGGACTGGCTTTGTTGAGGTCTCTATAGTCTACACACACTCTGGTTTTGCCATCTTTCTTCGGGACCGGCACAACATTTGCCAACCAGGTGGGGTATTTGGTAACTCTTATGACCTTTGCCTCAAACTGCTTATTCACCTCTTCTTTTATCTTCACGCTAATGTCCGTTTTGAATTTCCTCAGCTTTTGTTTTACCGGCCGGCATTCAGAGTAGATAGGCAACTTGTGTACCACTAGATCTGTGCTAAGCCCGGGCATGTCATCATAGGACCAGGCAAAGATGTCCTTGAATTCATGTAACAACCTTATCAATTCATCCCTGAGGGGTGCCTCCAAATGCACACTAATCTTTGTTTCTCGGACATCATCTTCGCTCCCCAAGTTTACAGATTCCGTATCACTCAGATTCGGCTTGGGTTTTTCCTCGTATTGTTTCATGTCCTTACTTATTTCCTCCGGGGCTTCCTCATCCTCACATTCTATTTCACTATCTTCCTCAATTTCTTGTATAGTAGCGTGATTGTCAGAACTGGGTCTAGAATCCTTCACGCATGACATGGCATTGGAATCAACACAAGCAAAACTGTACAAAAGGAAAAAAATAAAGAAAAATAAGGCAAAAGTGAAGAAAAAAGGAAGAACCGCATTTCATTAATAAAAGAAACGAACAATGTTCGGGATACATGGTGATTTTTTTTCATGAGGGGAATGGGGAAACTATAGAATAACAACTTTCGGGGAAGCAATGATGAAATTTTGAGCTAACTACCAAGACTCCTTCCGGATAAGGAAAGGAGTAGCTTCCCAATTGTTCAATGTGACTCCAGGCCCCACAAATTGCACGTCCATGTTGCTCGTGCCTTCCCCTGCTTCAATCGTATTCACCTCCCAAAACAATTTCTTAAAACCAAGCTTTTCTTCATCAAGTTGGGTCTCAATGCACTTTGCTGCAGCAGATGGTTGATATTTTGTACCTGGCTTGATAAAGATGTCGGATAATTTGGGTATGGGTTTGGGCAAGGTCCAGTTTTTCTTGGCTTTAGAGGCTCTTTGGATATCGGCAAAGGTGGGTTTGAACCCTAAGCCGAATGTACCTTTATTCTCCGGAAGCTGAACTGGTTGAGTGACTCCCTGCAGTGTTTTGCCTAATCCCCTCCCCGGTGCAAATCCGTTTTTCAGCATTTCTCTGGCCACCATTACAGCAGTTGGCGCCATCATCGGGGTTGGTAACTTTTCTCCTTCAGCAATTTTGTTCACTACAACAGCATCCGTCACTTGGTAGACCCAAGGACCTCTATCCCCATCAGTACCGTCAAAAGGTGCTACCACATTATAAGCATTTTCCTCCCCGTGTACAACAATTTCTTGTTGTTCCCACTCAAACTTGACCATCTGGTGCAGAGAAGATGGTACCGCTTTGGCCGCATGAATCCAGGGTCGACCTAACAGCAAGTTATATGATACGACAATATCGAGCACCCGGAACTCCATCGTAAAATCAACGGGACCGATGGTCACTTCCAAAATAATATCCCCCAACGTGTTCTTACCTCCGCCGTCAAACCCTCTCACATTGATACTGTTTCTCCGGATTCTGTCCGGGCTAATGTTCAGCTTCCCTAAGGTTGACAGCGGGCAAATATTCGCGCTCGATCCATTGTCAATCAATACCCTGGTCACGACTGACTCTTCACTCTTTACTGTAAGGTACAATGCTTTATTGTGTTCAGTTCCTTCCACCGGCAGCTCCCTATCAGAGAAGGTGATCCTGTTAGACTCGAAAATTTTGTTGGTAATCTTCTCCAAGTGACACACTGAAATCTTCTCCGGAACATGAGCCTCATTTAGAATCTTCATAAGAGCCTTCCGGTGCTCCTCTGAATGTATCAACAAAGATAACAGAGAAATTTGGGCCGGGGTCTTTCTTAATTGCTCAACCACCGAGTACTCTTGTGACTTCATTTTCTTAAGAAACTCTTCTGCTTCCTCTTCCGACACTGGCTTTTTCAATTGACTTTCTTTCACCACTTTCATCTTTCTCAGCTCCTCTGGAGCAAAACACCTTCCAGATCGTGTGAGTCCATGCGTTTCATTAATTTCACCAGAAATCTCTTTTCCCTTGTAAACTACTGTTACCTTGTTATAGTTCCAAGGCACAGTCTTCGTATTCACCACTGGCATTTGCACTACTGGTTTTATGATTACTGGCTCTGCACTTGCTCCTTTCACAGTCACGATCGTCTTTGCACCTGGAACTACCACCTTTAAACCTCACATCACTACTGGCTTTGGTTTCTCAACAATTGCTTCCTCTTTCCCAATTTCTTTCTCTAACTTGTCACTCGCCTTTATCATCATGACGGCCTGAGATGGTTTTTGATTGCCATCACCCTGCACCAGTTCTATCATATTCGTTTCGTGGTGATTCGGCAATGGATTCTGGGTAATGTTTGGGGCTTCGGGAGCCTGTACTTCAATTTTCCTCTCATCGATAAGATCTTGAATGGCAATCTTTAATTGCCAACACTTCTCAGTATCGTGGCCCCATGTTCCCGAACAGTATTCACATCTGACAGAAGAATCAAGATTTTTCGGGGGTGGGTTTGGATTTTTTGGTGCGATTGGTCTCTGTCACACCTCTTTTTTACGCACCCGCAAAGGGCGCGAAATGTAAAAAGAGAGTTTTTTTTCCAATTAAAGGACAACCAAAACGGGATTCATTTATTGAGAGATTCGGAGTCGCCACTTGGGAGATTTATGGTGTCCCAAGTCACCGGTTTGAAACCCGAATTGAGGAAATGTTTGACTCTATTTAACGGTCCGCGAACCAGAAATCCGGATAAGGAATTCTGTTAACCCGGGAGAAGGTGTTAGGCATTCCCGAATTCCGTGGTTCTAGCACGGTCGCTTAACTGTCATATTCGGCTTATTTATCTGATTTTTACAGTTATATACTTAATGCAAATTAATATCCCTTTACCGTTTTTATTATTGTTATTATTTACGAAAGAGAATGTTGGCTAAAAATATGTTTCGAATCACGTCACATGAAATGCACCCGGATCCTCGACACGTTCTTATTCAACGTTGTTGGATTTGGATTTGAGTTGCATGAAATGCACACTCGTATTTAAGAAATATAAAATGACTAAAACCACACCTAACATGACTAACGTATTACTATTTGCCACGGTGCCTGACTCCTAGATTTCTTTAATGTCACGTGCAAACTTTCTTTCATTTGAGGCCACTATAAGTCACCACCAGAATTCTTTTTCACAATAATTAAAGTATTACTATAACATATTAAAACATACCAAACAGAAAACTGAAGGCTACGTACTACTATTTCATCAAATGTTGATTCTACCAACTAAGAAATCCAAGTACAAAAGTAAGAAATATGACATAATCAAACTCTAAAATGGCATTTCCAAGACTTAATCAAATCGAAAAATGAAAAGTCAATGAAGTGGAGATGAACCTGGAATTATACAAGCTGAAACGAAGCAACAACACAACCGGACCTCGACACGGCTTTGAACAGGAATTGTAGCAACGCCGGAACCTCGCCGGAACAAAGAACAACGAACTCAAATCGAACCTCGACGGAAACTCGAACTACGAGAGGCAGCCTCGACGGATTGCACCAGAAGAACAGAGCGATGAAGTTGAATCACACAGACTCGTTCACTCGGAGACCTCGAATGAAAACATTGCGACTTGCGACCTCGATCGACCTTATAAACCAATGATTTAGTGGCTGATGTTTGGACTATTTTGAGTTTGAAACAGTGATGGAAAGATGACGCTTCGCTGGTGGTTTAATAGCTAAAGCAGTAGCGACCAAACTAGCGAGGATGCAACAGTTGCGTGGTGGTTTTGGCACTGTTTTTGGGTGGATTTTCAGCTGATTTGCGGTGGTGTTATTAAGCTAGCTTTGCTGTGTCTTTTAGCTTATTTGATGCAGTTTTTTAAGTGGTATTTTAATGGTGTTTTCTGATCTGGAAATGGCTAGAGATGAAGATGGCTGGTGATGAAGGTGACGGGCTGGGCAGCAGGGTAGCGGCAGTGTGGTCTCGACGGAACGGATGGAGGGTGAGGGAAAATGTATTGGGTATAGCCAATACACTCAGTTATCCCCTTTGTTTGAATCTGTTTCTTGCTTTATAGTGTTACATGGTTTTAAGAAAGCAATGAACTTTTCTTCAAGAAGAAGCCCACGAATTCCTTCATCTCCTCTTCTTTCAACCGAAAAAATAATCAATGTGTAGTATTTTTCTTTTCAAAAATCCCTCCCTCTCTGACCGTTGTGTGCATGTGCTCTCTTTTACTTTTTTTTCTTTTGTTTTCTTTTACCAAAACCAAGCAGACCACATGCTGCCCTTTTTCTTTTCAAAAATCCACCCCCCCTTACCGTTTTTGCTCCTTCCTTTTCTTAAAAAAAACCTTAGCCCCACTCCCATTCACTTCTTCCATTTAAAATCCCAAAAGCCATCAACCACTTGGCCGTGTCTCTTTTGTCCTTTCTTTTTGTTTTTTTTATTCTTTTTTTCATTTTTTAATCATTCTCCCATCCCTCCCCCTTAATGTAGTGTCGGGTTATTACGGACTATGTCCGAAAATTATAAAACCGGGTAGTTTGAACCCGAATATTATTCTTCGCCCGGAACCGAGAATGGCGTTATTTAATTAATCCTAGGTAACCAAAATAACTATAAGACTAATAATTAAACCAAAGTTAATTTTTTTATATTTTTCAAGATTAAAGTTACCACCAAATACTAATTATATTATTTTTTTGTTTTGTAATTTTCGTTTTTAATAAAAAAATAAAAATATAAAGTACTATTTTTTTGTATTTTTCAAGTTTAAAATGACTACGAAACATTAATAAAACTATATCTTTGTTATTTTTTTTTTAAGGTAAAAATAAAGTAAAAGAGTCAAATTTAACTAAAATAGCTATATTAAAACTAAACTAAATATTTTACGCTAACAATATAGAAAATCTCGGGGAGGGTCAAAAATCACGTGTTTACAGCTGCCCCTCTTTGACTGAAAACACAAAGAGTTTTCAGACAAAGAACGACTAGACAAGTGTTTTTGACCCGACCCTTATTCGGAGGGACTAAACTAAAAGAAGAGGAATGTGACCGAGCCCTTGTATCCTGAGCTGCCTACATATCCTTGGCTATAAAGGAATCAGGCCACGTGTAGTTCGAAAGTGAGTGAGGAAGGAGTAACCGAGGTGGAGAGCCAGTCGAGGTGTCGTTCCGTCGAGGTTCCGTCCCATCGAAGTTCCGGTCCGTGGTCCTGCTATTACATCAAAAATCAAAACATGAGAAAGACTAACTAAGCCTATCAGACTACTAATTACAAGATTCCTATCTATAAGTCTTCTGAAGCTTGATCTTGAATATTGGTTGGTGCTTCGTGCGGACTCTAAATTTGAACCTTGATACTTGCTAGTTGCAGGCGCTGCTTTTCGATCAAGACCAGGTATACAGTGCTTGTGACCTCGGCCATGTCTTGAGCATGCCACATCTTTCATCAACTTCTGCATTTCTCTTTTTTTCTTTTTGTTTATTGTGACTAAACTTCTGTTGATCCCCTCGGACTGTTGACTCGCATTCTGGTCGCAAGCTTCTTTTGTTGCTAACTTGCATTGCACTCCGAAGTGATTTCCCTTACGTGTGATCTTCGAGCTATTCTCCTTCGAAGTCTGAATCTATCTTTTCTGATCCTTGTTGCCTTCCTTCTGATTTATGCTGGGGATTTCCGTTACACTCTACCGCTTTCCTCAACCAAATTCAAAAATAAATCGCCACTCCATTCTTCAGGCGGGCTTCCTGACTTCAACTACTACTTCAAAAATAAAATCGCCACTCCATTCTCCAGGCGGGCTCCCCGACTTCAACTACTACTCAAAATAAAATCGCCACTCCATTCTCCAGGCGAGCTCCCTAACTTCAACTACTACTTCAAAATAAATCGCCACTCCATTCTCCAGGCGGGCTCCCTGACTTCAACTACAACTTCAAAACTAAATCGCCACTCCATTCTCCAGGCGGGCTCCCTGACTCCAACTACATTTTTTGAACATAAATCGCCATTCCTCTCTTCAGGCGGGCTCCTGACTTCAACCACATCTTTTTGAAAAAATAAATCGCCATTCCTCTCTTCAGGCGGGCTCCTGACTTCAATCATCAACTTTTGAAAATAAATCGCCATTCCTCTCTTCGGGCGGGCTCCCGACTTCAACAACATCTTTTGAAAATAAACGCCATTCCTCTCTTCGGGCGGGCTCCTGACTTCAACAACATCTTTTGAAAATAAATTGCCATTCCTCTCTTCGGGCGGGCTCCTGACTTCAACAACATCTTTTGAAAATAAATCGCCATTCCTCTCTTCGGGCGGGCTCCCGACTTCAACGTCAACTTTTGAAAAAATAAATCGCCATTCCTCTCTTCGGGCGGGCTCCCGACTTCAACAACATCTTTTGAAAATAAATCGCCATTCCTCTCTTCGGGCGGGCTCCGACTTCAACAACATCTTTTGAAAATAAATCGCCATTCCTCTCTTCGGGCGGGCTCCTGACTTCGACGTCAACTTTTGAAAAAATAAATCGCCATTCCTCTCTTCGGGCGGGCTCCGACTTCAACAACATCTTTTGAAAATAAATCGCCATTCCTCTCTTCGGGCGGGCTCCCGACTTCAACAACATCTTTTGAAAATAAATCGCCATTCCTCTCTTCGGGCGGGCTCCCTGACTTCAACCATCAACTCTGAAAATTAAACGCCATTCCTCTCTTCGGGCGGGCTCCCGACTTCAACAACATCTTTTGAAAATAAATTGCCATTCCTCTCTTCGGGCGGGCTCCGACTTCGACAACATCTTTTGAACATAAATCGCCATTCCTCTCTTCGGGCGGGCTCCGACTTCAACGTCAACTTTTGAAAAATAAATCGCCATTCCTCTCTTCGGGCGGGCTCCGACTTCAACAACATCTTTTGAAAATAAATCGCCATTCCTCTCTTCGGGCGGGCTCCTGACTTCAACATCAACTTAGAAAATTAAACGCCATTCCTCTCTTCAGGCGGGCTCCTGACTTCGACAACATCTTTTGAAAATAAATTGCCATTCCTCTCTTCAGGCGGGCTCCTGACTTCAACAACATCTTACTAACTCCATCCCATCCATGTCGCCTTCCTTTGCTTCCTGCACCACTTCCTGCATCGCTTCTTGGGCCATCCTTTCTTCCGAATTACCTTGTTTTGGAATTGCTTTCCTTCCGGGTTGTGTTATTTTTCTCTTGACTGCTGGGGATGTCTTTGGAACTAATTACTTACTTGCTGGGGTAATGCTGCTGGGGAAAATCTTCTTTATTTCCTCCTTTTCTACTTCCTTCAGAACCTTTATTCTCTCTCGAGATCGCTGGGGATTGAAGTGTCATCAGCTGGGGATTACCCTGTCGGGGGATCCCCTTTCCTTCTTCCTCTTTCCAAACCTCCTTCGGGGCTCGCGCTTCGCTCCCTTGAAAAACTTGTAGGATATAATGCTACCGGTGAAATCTCGAAATCAATGTTTCATTTTCCGAGGACTGCTGAGGGTGATACCGGCTTCTTGCCTTTCTGAACGTAAGCTTCCTCGTCTTGTCCTGTCTGTTGGGGGTATAATTTCATCTATCACAGCTTGTTGTTTTCTTTCTTTCAAAATTGCTGGGGATGATCGAGTGCAAAGATCATTTCCTCGCGCTATCTGGCTTCTTTCCCTAACCGGGTATTTGGTTTCGAGAAAATTTTCGCAACGGGAGAAAATTTTCTGCCCCAGTTTGAGAATCTTCTTCGTGGCATGCTTTGCTGCTGACAACCCCTTTTTTCCTGTTTCAAATCAAAGAAAAATTGGTTAGTTTTAAAATGTGGTGGCTGGTTGTGGTGCTCCTGCTGGGGATTGTTCTCCTCCTCTTTCCCTGCTCTGTGTTTCATTATCGGAACTTGCTGGGGATGTTATTATTTGATGATACTCATGCTGGGGATGGGTTTTTCCATTTATCCCTTCCCCGTTCTGTGTTTCTCAACTTGCTGGGGGTTATTTTGTTGAAGATGAGATTTCCTTTCTTCCTTTACCACTCTGTGTTGTCCGACCACCTCGGAACTTGCTGAAGATAACACTGCCGGTAGATTTTCATTTCCTCAAAATTGGTGTTTCACTCTTCTTGAAGGTTGTTGAGGATGACACTAGTTCGAAGACCATTTCCCTTAAGACTTTCCTTCTTCCCCAAGTGGGTATTGACTTCCGGAAAATTTTCAAACTGAAAAGAAAATTTTCTGCCCCAGTTTAATAATCTTCTTCGCATCCTACTTCTCTGTCGTCAATGGCATTTCCTTGCTTTGCATAATAATTGGAAAGTTGGTGGCAAGTTTTGAAGTCATTTCTCACTTGTTCTGACTAGACAGACCTTGATGGGGAATTTTTGATAAAAATGAGAAAGATAAAAAGAAACAAAATAGAAGACAAAGGAAAAAGAAAATGACTCTCTAGCAAGAAATATCTATAAAACTTATCAAACGCGAATACCAACTCCACTGGTCATGACATGCACATATGGTCTATCCTTCGTCGTTAATTGCCTTTCACGATTTCTGTCTCGTGATTTCCATCTGATTATCACCTTTATTCGACCTGTAGTGCCCGAAGGGTTTTCACTTTCAAGCCTCTCTCATTTTGATTTTCTCTCAGCTTTCGTCGTCTTATGGTGCCTGTGGAGGTTTTCACCGGTAAGATTCTCTCATTTGTATCACTTTTAGCCGGGGATTGGGGTGTCACTGCCAAGACTCTCTCGTATTTCCTTTCTGCTGAGAATCAACGTCTTTTATGCTGAGAATCAACGTGTTATATTATGATAGGACTCTATCCCTCGCCTGACGCGGCATCTTTTGAAGACTGATCGGAAGGTCTTTCTTTGGACCGTAATGTGGGATTTGGATAGGGCTAGAAAGAAAGGGTATTGAAGGCTCAAAACAAAATCAATTTTGGGTTCAAAATTTATAACCTTCGGACCTAAATTTATTTACAATAAACACAATTTTTCTTTGCCCCAATTTTATACTTGGGGATTTTTATTTCTTTATTTACACTATGACCGAGCTGTGAAGCGCCTACGTATCCTCTTTAAGGAATCAGGTCAAACGTAGTTCCCAATTCCTCTTTTTCAAGTTTCTTTTTTTTTTTTTTTTTCACACATTTTTCTTTTTCTTTTCTTTATCTCTTTTTGTTGTTTTCTTTTTCTTTACTTTTCTTTATCCCTTTCTTCTTTTACCTTTCAAACTTGTGTTTCTAGTCTTTGCAACTAATTCCGAAGGAGGGGATGAAAGAATTTAAAATAAGGCTCAAAGGGTTGACGATGGATAAAGTGTTTAGATAGCAGAACAAAATGCCTTCGTCATTCCAATCTTCAAAACATGCCAAGTGTAAACAACACAATTAACATTCGTCATATCTTTAAAGCACGGTTGGACAACACTGTCATTTTCATTATTGTGAATGACCCCACGTCGATTTGGCCAGCTTGCCTTTAACTGTTTCCTTTTTAGTTGCCCCGGTTTCACGTGACTCGGGATCCAAATAATCTCAAATTGTTTTTATTTCCTTTAAATGACCCGATCATCTTCCAATTGCTTCATGATTAACTTTTAGAATTAAGCCACAATTATGTGTGCGCATGTCGTGTCACTAGATTCGGCGTTTGAGCACAAGACAAATCTAAAGGGTAAAAGAACTAAACAAATAAAATGACCGGAAGTAACAAAAGGCCGAAAGCTTCGTTAAACTAATGACGAAATGGTTCAATGACAAAACAAGCAAAACAAACTAGAGTACAACCCTGAAACAAAACTGGGCAAGACCAAAGCAAACTGCTAGGACAAAAGGGTTTGACCACAAGAAAACCCTGAAAATAACTCGGACAACAAAAATGACCACAAAAATGAACCACCAAAGCTCCATCTAGCTGACCGAAAGATGGAGTATTTTCCCAATTTCCAAGCACAACATTTTAGCCACTAAGTTCTGCATCGATATTGCCAAGGCTGCCAACTGCTTCAACATTTTTAGCTCCGGTCAATACACCCCCCAGGGGATTTGTGTGCCCCATGTCATCATCATCGACCACAATCAACCACCCTTTTTGAATCATTCTTTCTATTTCCTTTTTCAAGGTACGGCAACTCTCAATATCGTGCCCTCTGACATTGGAATGGTATGCACATCGTGCAGTAGGATCGAAGCTTCTTGCACGTGGATCGGGAGTGTATTCGGGGAGCGGCGTAATCGGGCCGACATGTTTTAACTTTTCAAACAGACTTGCATAGGACTCTCCGATAGGGGTGAGCGCCTTTTCTCGCTTCAGCAACCTTTCCTCCCTAAACGCCTTATTTGGCCTGAAACCTGACCCGGGGGGTTTCCGGTATGTTCGTGGGGGTTGGTAAGCCTTTTGTGGAGCTGGGTACATGGAAGGTGAAGTACGATTTTGGTTGTCCCAGGGAGAGTAGTGGTGTTGGGGACGGGAGTAGCGTTGTGAAAACATAGTTGGGGGACGAGTAATTGAGTTACTCGAATGGCTGGAGAAGTTGTGATAGGCGGGTATATATGGAGAGTGCGGGAGATCATCTGGCATCGGGTTCATGGTACGGGTAAGGACAGAGTCCAGGAAGCTAGGTGGTGGCGGAGGTGGTGCTTTTCCATCCATCCACGCCCGATACATATCAGCCACGTGTTGTCTCAATATCTTGACCTCCTCTGCTAACCCGTGGTTCCGTTCAACCAGCTGTTGTCGGGTACCTGTACCAACCCACTCAGTCTTGAGATTATCTGCCATTGTCCTCCGACTTCGTCTTACGGGGAAGAGTTATTTCAGAACCACAACCAACCACCTTTCTGGAAATGGACACAACAAAACAAAGCCAGCATGTCAGCATTAAGGTGTCCCGCTTATTGATCATTTTTTTTTTTTTTTTTTTTTTTTTTTTTTTGGTTATGGAAATGGTCGAATCCTATGTGGATTGCCTACGTATCATGACCCCGCATGAATCAGACCGAGCGTAGTTCTTGCAAATTAATGCAAGAAATAAAGAAATGTTTATTTGATTTTTTTTTTGATTTCTTTTTTTTCTTTGAAGGAAAATTATAGAAGCCGACTCCAACTACAAACTTGTGTAGGAGATTTCTACAAGAAAAAGAATATTTTTCTTTTTGGTGTCAGTTATGACTATTTCTACAAAATTGGCCACATAATGGCTTATTTGACAAAATGACTATTTTTGCAAAATTTATTTAAGAAAGATAAACTTGAAATTTTTTTTTTTATCTTGTGGCTCATGGGGCATCGTTCGGCATCACCATAAACCAACACAAGACTATTTTTCATAAATTGGCCATGTAATGGCTTATTTAGACAAAGTGGCTCTTTTTGCAAAATTTTATTTAAGAAGATGCCAAAAAAAAATTTTTATCCTGGGGCCTATGGGGCATCGTTCAGCACGACACAGGCCAACACAAGACTGAGGAAGTTAAAAATGCCAAATGTGGCTATTTCAGCAAAACCGGCCATATAATGGCTTATTTGATAAAGTGGTTATTTTTGTAAAGTTGAGTGATGACTCAAAACTTGATTTTTGCGGATACAGCCTTTCGACATTTCCGCGAGGGAATATTTCCAGGCTGTGTCCAAAATTATTTACAAATGACTCAAAGTGGCTATTTTTGCAAAAACGGCCTTCCGACGTCCTTTTAAGGGACATTCGGCTTATTTTAAGCAAGAATAGCATTACCCGTCTTATTTATAACAAAAATAAAAATTTTGACATTTTTTAGTTATCTTTGCAAAAAGGGGGTGAACCCGGACTTGATTTTGCGGCTATGGCCTTGCAACATTTCCACAAGGAATATTTCAAGGTTGTGCCCGCAAATTATTAAAATGACTCAAAGTGGCTATTTTTGCAAAAAAAAGCCTTCCGGTGTCCTTTCGGAACATTCGGTTATTTGCAAAAACGGCATCACTTTGATTTTATTGACAAATTAATCACACGCATTTTTTTGATTTTTTTAAAGGGGTGGTTGAACCCGATGAGGGTTGCCTACGTATCTCGCCTAGTGGTGAGAATCAAACCAGCGTAGTTCGGTCAAACAAACTACATCTTTAAAGGAAACAAACTATTTATTATTTTTTTCGCACATTTTTTTTTAGCTTAAAAACAAAAATTTTTCTTTTTTTTTTTAGTAAAAAAAACAAACTATTTTGAAATCACATATTTTTTATTTTACAACAAACGTTTTTTTCCTTTTTAAGTAAAAAAACAAACTATTTTGAAACTATTTTTTTATTTTGATCAAACATTTTTTTTATTTTACAACAAACGTTTTTTTTTCTTTTTAAGTAAGTAAAAAAACAAACTATTTTGAGACTATTTTTTTTTCATTTTCCTCAATATAAAAAAAACGGTTAGCTTGCAAGTCTGAAGCAAATATATGCATAAAACAAACAGGATGCAGCAGGATGGTCTTTTCATTTCAGGTCACCTGTCCTAGACGGACCCAACCCCTGTGTTGAGTCCCCTAAGTCAAATGCAACATGATGCGAATAAACGTTCCTACTAGGGATCCGGCATGAAGCTTTGTTATTCTAGGTTCAAAACCTGGGTTTATTGTTCTAGACCTGGCTTACCCGAGCGGACAACTCGAGCCGAGGAGGAGGCAGCAACCCGGGAATACAGAAGCTTCACCGGTTTTGCAACTTATCCAAACCTCGTTCTAAGGTGGGAATTAGACACTATACAGAAAAGAAGTCACACGAAGTGCACCCTTCTTCATGATTTAGAAGACTCAGAGAGGAGATTGGTTTCGGCACAATTTATATGTACAGTTCAAAAAATATCAAAGCGATAAAAATATCATTTTGCACATTAATACAAACATATAATAAAATCGGATAATAAATAAGCCAAATACAACAATTATTCCAAGCTCGAATTCTTAAACCCTGAACCAGTGGTTCTGGGTTCTTCAATCCCCAGTGGAGTCGCCAGAGCTGTCACACCTCTTTTTTACGCACCCGCGAGGATGCAAAGAGTTTTTCCAATTAAAGGACAACCAAAACGGGATTCATTTATTGAGAGATTCGGAGTCGCCACTTGGGAGATTTATGGTGTCCCAAGTCACCGGTTTGAAACCCGAATTGAGGAAATGTTTGACTCTATTTAACGGTCCGCGAACCAGAAATCCGGATAAGGAATTCTGTTAACCCGGGAGAAGGTGTTAGGCATTCCCGAATTCCGTGGTTCTAGCACGGTCGCTTAACTGTCATATTCGGCTTATTTATCTGATTTTTACAGTTATATACTTAATGCAAATTAATATCCCTTTACCGCTTTTATTATTGTTATTATTTACGAAAGAGAATGTTGGCTAAAAATATGTTTCGAATCACGTCACATGAAATGCACCCGGATCCTCGACACGTTCTTATTCAACGTTGTTGGATTTGGATTTGAGTTGCATGAAATGCACACTCGTATTTAAGAAATATAAAATGACTAAAACCACACCTAACATGACTAACGTATTACTATTTGCCACGGTGCCTGACTCCTAGATTTCTTTAATGTCACGTGCAAACTTTCTTTCATTTGAGGCCACTATAAGTCACCACCAGAATTCTTTTTCACAATAATTAAAGTATTACTATAACATATTAAAACATACCAAACAGAAAACTGAAGGCTACGTACTACTATTTCATCAAATGTTGATTCTACCAACTAAGAAATCCAAGTACAAAAGTAAGAAATATGACATAATCAAACTCTAAAATGGCATTTCCAAGACTTAATCAAATCGAAAAATGAAAAGTCAATGAAGTGGAGATGAACCTGGAATTATACAGGCTGAAACGAAGCAACAACACAACCGGACCTCGACACGGCTTTGAACAGGAATTGTAGCAACGCCGGAACCTCGCCGGAACAAAGAACAACGAACTCAAATCGAACCTCGACGGAAACTCGAACTACGAGAGGCAGCCTCGACGGATTGCACCAGAAGAACAGAGCGATGAAGTTGAATCACACAGACTCGTTCACTCGGAGACCTCGAATGAAAACATTGCGACTTGCGACCTCGATCGACCTTATAAACCAATGATTTAGTGGCTGATGTTTGGACTATTTTGAGTTTGAAACAGTGATGGAAAGATGACGCTTCGCTGGTGGTTTAATAGCTAAAGCAGTAGCGACCAAACTAGCGAGGATGCAACAGTTGCGTGGTGGTTTTGGCACTGTTTTTGGGTGGATTTTCAGCTGATTTGCGGTGGTGTTATTAAGCTAGCTTTGCTGTGTCTTTTAGCTTATTTGATGCAGTTTTTTAAGTGGTATTTTAATGGTGTTTTCTGATCTGGAAATGGCTAGAGATGAAGATGGCTGGTGATGAAGGTGACGGGCTGGGCAGCAGGGTAGCGGCAGTGTGGTCTCGACGGAACGGATGGAGGGTGAGGGAAAATGTATTGGGTATAGCCAATACACTCAGTTATCCCCTTTGTTTGAATCTGTTTCTTGCTTTATAGTGTTACATGGTTTTAAGAAAGCAATGAACTTTTCTTCAAGAAGAAGCCCACGAATTCCTTCATCTCCTCTTCTTTCAACCGAAAAAATAATCAATGTGTAGTATTTTTCTTTTCAAAAATCCCTCCCTCTCTGACCGTTGTGTGCATGTGCTCTCTTTTACTTTTTTTTCTTTTGTTTTCTTTTACCAAAACCAAGCAGACCACATGCTGCCCTTTTTCTTTTCAAAAATCCACCCCCCCCTTACCGTTTTTGCTCCTTCCTTTTCTTAAAAAAAACCTTAGCCCCACTCCCATTCACTTCTTCCTTTTAAAATCCCAAAAGCCATCAACCACTTGGCCGTGTCTCTTTTGTCCTTTCTTTTTGTTTTTTTTATTCTTTTTTCATTTTTTAATCATTCTCCCATCCCTCCCCCTTAATGTAGTGTCGGGTTATTACGGACTATGTCCGAAAATTATAAAACCGGGTAGTTTGAACCCGAATATTATTCTTCGCCCGGAACCGAGAATGGCGTTATTTAATTAATCCTAGGTAACCAAAATAACTATAAGACTAATAATTAAACCAAAGTTAATTTTTTTATATTTTTCAAGATTAAAGTTACCACCAAATACTAATTATATTATTTTTTTTTTGTAATTTTCGTTTTTAATAAAAAAATAAAAATATAAAGTACTATTTTTTGTATTTTTCAAGTTTAAAATGACTACGAAACATTAATAAAACTATATCTTTGTTATTTTTCATTTTAAGGTAAAAATAAAGTAAAAGAGTCAAATTTAACTAAAATAGCTATATTAAAACTAAACTAAATATTTTACGCTAAAAATATAGAAATTTTTTGGTGCGATTGGTCTCAACATCCCCAATTCTTTCAACCTGTGGTAAAGACTGGTATATGATTCTCCGAGAGGAGTGAATGTCTTTTTTGCTTTGTTTCTCCAATCGGCGTCCGGCCTGGGTCTATTCTGGTTTCGGTAAGGTTTAGGGGTTGGGTATGTGTTCTGGGTGTGGTACACATTGTGTGGAGCTTGAGCTCTCCACACGTGGGGTGGTGGTGGTGGGTAGGCTTGTTCTTGAGGGTGGTGGTAATGTGGGACAGTTGGTGGGTATGGTGATGGTGGTGGGTTATATGGGCTTGGCGTGTTGTAGGGGTTTGACGAGTAAGATGGTGGTGGTGGATTATATGGAGTTGCTGGGCTTGGTGGGTGTTGGCGGTAGGGTCTTGGTGGGTTATAATGTGGGTTGCGACTCCAGGACCTACTTTCAATGGTTGCTACTTCTTCTTTCTTCTTCTTTCCCATCACTCATCCGCTTCCACTCTGTATAGCTTGATTGGTGGCTTTGATAGCCGAAAAACTCATAATTTTGTTTGTCTTCAAACCCTCTTCTACAAAACTTCCCATTTTCACAACTTCGTTGAAACTCTTTCCAATTGCTGACACTAGATGGCCGTAGTATGTTGGCTCCAAAGCTTGCAGAAAACAATCCACCATTTCTCCTTCTTTCATCGGTGGATCCACTCTAGCGGCCTGTTCCCTCCATCTAAAACCGTATTCTCTAAAGCTCTCTCTTGGCTTTTTCTCCATCTTGGTAAGGGATAACCTGTCGGGTATGATCTCCAAATTGTACTGAAAGTGACTAGCGAAAGCTTGCGCTAAGTCATCCCAGACGGACCATCTTGTATGGTCCTGTCGGGTATACCATTCCAGAGCTGATCCACTCAAACTTTGGCTGAAGTACGCCATCAACAATTCATCTCTTCCTCCCGCGCCTCTCATCTTGCTACGGTATCCTCTTAGATGAGCTACCGGATCCCCGTGTCCGTTGTACATGTCGAACTTTGGCAACTTAAATCCTGCAGGAAGCTGCACCTCAGGGAACAAACACAGGTCTTTGTAGGCTACACTTACTTGCCCTCCCAGCCCTTGCATATTGCGGAAAGCATTCTCAAGACTCTTCACTTTCCGAGCCATCTCTTCCTGCCCGGCACTTGCTTCCATCATCGGAGCGTGAGACTCGTGTTGTCTGAAAGTAGGCTCCGGAGGGTAGTAGTGAGGATCCTGGATATGGAATATCGGTTCACTAGAAGATTTATGGATAACAGCGGGCGGAGGTGCCACATATACAGGAGCGACTTGTGGTATAGGAGGTGGTGCTTGCTTGGTTGGAGGTGGTGGCATTTGGGAGGTGGAAGCATAGTAGTGAGGGTAGTCGGGGTAGGTGGAGGACGAGTTCATTGTTGGTGGTTCGGGGTTAGGATTGGCTGGAGGGACATATGCAGGGTTAGCAGGGTAGGCTGGTAGTGGTTGACCTCTCGACCAAGCCTGGTACATTTCAGCCATCTGTTGTCTTAACTTGTACATTTCTTCTTTCATCCCTGCCACATCCACGATCTCTTCTTCGTGAGCAGGGTCTACAATGGTTGCCTCGATCTCCTGGGACACAGCCTTTGTCATCTTTTTGAACCTGGTGTTGTATGGGTGGGTAGCCAGTATGCCAGTTGCCTAGAAAATCTGGACTCACAAACATCAACACTTGTTAGTTGTTAGCGCATGAATAAGATGTAACGACTTTTAAAAACAAACACATTTGCTCGAGTCGTTATGCATCATCCCGGCCGCTGCTCACTTCAATCATCTTTTTCTTTTTCCGCTCTTTTGTTTTCTTTCTTTCTTTTCTTCTTTTCTTTTCTTTTCTCTTTTGCTTTTTCTCTTTTCTTGCTCTCTCTTTTTTTCTTTTCTTTTTCTTGCTTTTTCTTTTCTTCCTTTTTTTTTTTTTTTCTTGTCGTTTTCATAATTACGCTCCTATTTATTTGCCTAGCGGATTTAAAGGAAATGACATAAAGCAAAAGAATTGGTAACAACACTTTGTTTTCTCATTGATAATTCAAAACCTTGATTACAAAGTGATGTTTTAAAAAGAAAAATAAAAGATGATGCATGACCTAAGAGTACATTAATGCACCTAGTGCCCGCGAGGCATCGTTCGGCCTTGCCGCGGGCCTATATGCTAAACCCCTTTGAAGCCTATCCAGGTCGGCCATGACTTGTTGTACAAAAAACTTCACTGCAGATACAAAAGTCCTCCGAGTCATATCTTCACAAAGCTGAGTCTTTCGGGTGATGTATTGAGCGATGCGAACAACCTTTTCTCTGATGACCCCTTTTTCCTGCAATAGTCGACTTATTTGTTGAGCGCGAGCATCCAAGGTATGTTGGTTGTCCTTTTGCACTTGTTGCAGCTCCAACTCCAATCTAGCCATAGTCGTGTAGCAGTGTTCTCTTTCTTCCTCAAGATCTTTGATAATCTTGTTACTCTTGACTGTGGCTGAGATTATTTTCCTTTTAAGCTGAGCTATTTCAACATCGTGCTTGTCTTGCAGCTGCCGAACCAACTTGGCTCTTTCATCGGCGTCTCTGCCCATTTGCTTCCGAGCCTTGACTAACTCTTTTTCAGCTACGTCCAAATCAAAGCTATAGTCATTCACTTTCCGCCGGAGAATCTCAATTAACTTTTCATCTCGGGCTGAACGAACTGGGGTCTCGGATGCAATTTTCATTTGAGCTATTTGAGCCTTCAACATATCATTTTCTTTCTTCAGTTGTTTCTTTTCCACTTCATCGGATGCTGCTTGCAAGCCACTCTCGAAATGAAGATTTCTCAGTTTATCCTCCAACAGACTGATTTTGGCCTTGTATTCCTTTTCCTTGGCCGCCCATTTCAGATTTTCCTCGGATTGCTCTATCAGGTCTTGCAAGTGAGGTCTCTTTGAAAGACGTTCGTGTTCAAACCCTCGTCGGTACCATGTGGAGTACCCAGGTGATATCTCCCCCTTTGCTCTATTCGGCACACAAGTATCAATCTTCAAATTTTGGCATTCGTTCTAGATTTGCCGGATTTTTGCTTCCGGGAATTGCCCGTCTGGACCAATCTCCACGGCTTGCATACTGAGGTCCCCATCCCTCGGAATAATCTGACACCGTCCTAACTGTCGCAAGGCTCTGTATGGTGCATAAGGTTGTATACTCTTCAAACCCATGATCAAAAATGGCGATCCCTCTGTTGGCATGTATATCACCTCGTCAAGAGGTAACCAGTCATACGTCCAATCAATTTGACCGTCAGTTAGTGATCGAAGATACACAATCCAACCTTGGACTCCTTCTGGCAATTTTACTTCCTTTGTCCTCGCATTGAACTCTTCCAAACATGTCCGATCGGCCGAACCATAGCTCGAGTACGAAGGATGGTGGCATAGATGCTCAATTAGCCAGATTTGCAAGATCAAGTTACACCCTTCGAAGAAGCTAGCCCCTGCTTTGCACGCAGTCAGAGCACGATAGATATCCGCAACAATCATCGGGGCTAGAGTACAGTTTTCTTGTACTATCAGTGTGGTAGCTACTCCGGCAACTTTTATATTAATATGTCCATCTCTCCTCGGGAATACAACAACTCCGAGAAATGCCACCAAAAATGCGAACCTCCGGTGTTCTTCCCATTTCGCCCGGTTGGACTTACAGCATAATTTGTTGGTAGGATCATTGAAACCCCCAACGTGTCCAAACCTATTGTAGATGAAGCTTAAAGAACAAAACACGTCGGCCAGATCTTCATTATGAACATTACGGGCAATTTTCAAAGAGTCGAGGAAGCGATGTATTGTCATCGTCCTCGGAGATACCGGGTATTTTCCTTTCAGCGGAACCTCGGTCTTCCCAATGTAAAAGGCAATCTCCTCCAAAGTTGGGGTAAGTTCAAAATCCGGGAAATGAAATACGTTGTGTGCCGAATCCCAAAACGTGACCAACGCTCTAACCACATCACCTCGAGGAACTATTTCGAGTAACCCCGTAAGGCCTTTCAAGTACTTTTTGACCCAGTCTTGACCATCGGATCCCATGTCCTGCCACCATAATCTCAGCTCCGAAGGGATTTTATTTAGGGAAAATTGTTCATTCATCATCGTGCTCGTCCTGCACATTTATTAAGGTGATTTTATTTAGAAAAGGAAAAATCTTTTTCAATGCAAGTTTTCAATTTTTGAATGAGAGAAAAGAAAAATGATTTTCGAAGTGGCCATTTTTGCAAAAACAGCCTTCCGTCGTCCTTTCGGAACATTCGGCAATTTCCAAAAATAGCAATCACCTCGATTATTTGAAAAGAAAATCTTTTTTTTGGTCTTTTTCTAAAAGTGTGGTTGGACCCGTTTAAGGGTTGCCTACGTATCCCACCTAATGGCGAGAATCAAACCTGCGTAGTTCGGTCAGATTATTTGACCAATTATTTCAAAAATGCTCCACCTATTTTTTTTTCAAATTCAAATTTTCCATGTACCTATTTTCTACAAATCATTATTTTCTCTCTCTCTTTTTCCTTTTTCAACAATTTTTCCAATCTCGGGATTTTCGCCGGTCCGCATAACGATCAAGGACAATAAAATGCAACACATATCATGCTCGGTCTTTTCAATACCGGGTCACCTGTCCTAGACGGACCCAACCCCTGTGTTGAGTCCCTAAGTCAAATATGATGCAAATAATCGTCCTAGACCTATGTTCAAAATCTTACGGTTTCATGAATTGCTAGACCGTGTACCCGAGCGGACAACTCGAATCGAGGAGGGGGCTACGTACCGGTGACCCGCGGAGTCAATCGGCTTTGTAACTTATCCGGCCTCTGTTTTCTTAATTTAAGGTGACTTTAACGGAAAGGGGAGTCTCAACCAGTAAGCACATCCCCGGGGGTGAAGAGAGAAAGGTTTTCGGCACAATTTTATATATACAATTCACATAATATCAAAGCGATAAAACACATAGCATGTTGTTCAAATCATATAATGAAGTCAAACAATATCACGAACGGCAATTCTAAAGAGCTCGAGTTCTTAAACCATGAAATCGAAGTTCGGGGTTGGATCCCCAGCAGAGTTGCCAGAGCTGTCACACCTCCCTTTTTACTACCCCACAACACTTAAAGCGTATAAATACACTTGTAGGGTATACCCCGACGCTTCAATTACCCGAGACGGATAAAATAACGTAAGGGAAGGAGTTTTTCCAATTTAAGGACAATCGGTTCGGGATTTTATTAGAGATTAATCAGAATCGCCACTTGGGAATGACAATGGTGTCCCAAGTCACCGGTTAATCCCGAATCCGAGGAATTTTGACTCTTATAAATGTCTGCGAAGCAGAGGTCCGGATAAGGAACTCTGTTAACCCGGGAGAAGGTGTTAGGCACTCCCGGATTCCGTGGTTTTAGCACGGTCGCTCCACTGTCGTTCTTGACTTTTGTTTGACTCAATTATAAGTTTTAGCAACATAATGTGCTTTTACGTTAAATATTATTTTTTAGGAATTTGCGACATTGCGGAAACACGCCTCGAGTCATACCGCAACCAGTACGCCTATGACTTTTGGTGTATTTCGGCTTTGCCGAGATTTGGATTTGAGTCGCACCAAGTGCACACTCGTTCATAGGAAAGTATATTAAAATCGTGCCCTAAAGTAACGTCTATCGGCTTTTAAATCTTTTGGGAGAAGCTATGGAATTGGCTATCAGCTTTCCCGGGTCTATTTGTGTTTATATCATTACTAAATGGGGGCCCCGGTGTTATTCGGGCGAGGCTCGTCCCAATTTTCATTAAAGGGTTCAATACTTGTATTTAACTACATTTTCTACACTTGTTCTTTCCTTAATCGTACATCTAACGCTATAATAATCCAAGCCCGTTGAGTTCTTACTATTTAATTGGGCCTGGTTCTTCAGCTTTGTACCGGACGTGCCTAAGCAGTCTTCAGATCTTCATTTGGGTAGCCCGGTCGAATGATTCCATAGTTCAGGCCCACGTAATGTTTTGGGCCCAAACCAAATTGTAATAACAGAAAGTAAAATTCATGTAAAGAAATAATGCTCGGAATCGAAAATGAAATCAAATCACTTTTATTGATCATTAAACATGTAAAGGAAACCAGTACAAAAGCAGTAATCTTTAATCAATAGTCTATGTGCTCTTAACTAAGAATCTATACTGATGTCTTAAAAAATCCAAAGTCATCCCTTAATTATTTACAAGATCTTGACCTTATCAAAATGCTTTAATAAACTATCATCTATATTCAGAAAGGTTGAAAGAGCTATTAAATTCATTTTTTAACTACAACATTGTATTCGTTACATGTTAAGCCTTTTCTCATCCCCAATTCATCTTAATAAACCCGCTGCAATACTTAATTATCAACCTCTTCAGACTTAAACAGATATGAGCCTAAATCCGCAAATCAACTAATTATATATATATGAGCAACGACTACACACGTATCTATGACTAAGTGATTCAAAGGTTTAAGCATGATTAAACAACTGATTTTACCAAGACTTGGCTCGTTGTAATGCTATTATCCCAGTTATGAACGATTCCTTCTTATGTTATTTCTAATTCGAGACTCGTCTGTGTTTAAGTACTGAATTGTTACCTAAGTGATTCTGATTCATGAAGTGTTTATGAAGATCGACCAATGATTTAGAGCCATTATGATACGTTAACTTAGGTTTTAAGGTCCTTACCTAATTAACTAAGTGAAGTACTAATTACTATTACTACTATACTACCACTACTACTAGCTATTACAGCATTAGTTTCTGTTTTTCTTTGCTATCTACTACAGCATACTACAAATTAAAAGTAAGCTACAAACAAATAACAAAATAACTCCAAGTCTTCATTTTTATTCAGCAAATTCCATTACAGCTTCATTTCGGGTAGAAGAGTACCTGGATCACAGAGAAGAAGACCAATGAGTCTAGGGGATTAAGCAAGCAAGTAACAGCAGGACTCAAGCGACCAATGCAACAGTAAGAAGAGGAGGGCACAACACACAGCAACACCACAACAGCAATATCAATACGAGAGAAACCCAGCAGATAGTCGAACAAAACCCAGAAAAACCAGATTAAAACCACAAGCTCTCACACCCGGAATTTCCAGAAATGATTATTGCCAAATTGCTATGTTTTTCCTAGTATTTCTTCTCAATAATTAGCCTAAGTATGAATTTCAGATTGCTCGAATGTTGGAACCCCAGATGTATTTCTTAGATTACTCAGATTTTTGAACCCCCCTTCCAGCCCCTTTCTTAAAGATATATATAGATATTTTTTAGGGCTGAAAACTTGGGGAGGAAGTATGGGATTAATCCCACTTCCTCCCTCCTAAATTTATGAATTATGCACTTTAGCCCCTATTTCTGTTATGAAAAACCCTTCCAGCATGTGCTGGAAGGTTCTAAAAGATTCCTTTTAGGGCCTTTTACTAGTATGACCTTAGGGGTTTGAGATTTTTACAGATTTCCCATTTTTAGGAGACCATTATACCCTAAATCTCTGCAAAATTGCAGAAATCAAGAGTATGAATGACTCCATTACCCTTTTAAGTTCTAACTAGTTACTATTTTACCTTTTTAATACCCAATTATGCCCCTAAGGGCACTGCTGATTTACTAGCCTACCTAGGTCAATTTTCAGCTTGTTTTGCACCTATTTAACTAATGGCCAACCCTGGCATTAGTATTTAAGGGCTGGCCAGAAACCATTTCAGTTTTAGCCACTTTTAATCTAATTCCAGTCAATTAAGACCAAATTATTTCAATTTTAAGCTAATTGCAGGCATAGCCTGTTTTATTGTTATGAGTAACTCTTTAAAATCTAGCCAGTCTCAAGTTGAGACTTAGCTTGGGCTATCAAAGCCAAGTACTGAACAGCTGGGTCCAAAACCTTTACAGGTTTGGCCACTTTGCTGTTCAGGGCTCTAAAGAGAGCCTGGGCTAGTCTGCATTTGCGGACATAACCATTTTGCACAACCAGCCACTTTTAAAGGTGGACTGTGTGTTAGGGCCTTATAGAATTGGTCAATCTTTTGCAAAATTAACCATTCTTAGGCCAATTATTTAACTTATGGCCTATTTTGTGATCACTTCAGTTCTATCCTATTTAAAAACTAGCCATTTCTAGGAACCTAATTCTAGCAGCTATAACCAATCCACCTAGGGTTCCAGTTAATCAGACATTCATAATCAACAAGAGATAGCAAACAACTTAATCATTACCAACATGTACTGCACACAGAAACACACATGATCAAATAAAATGGATTAATTGACCCAAACTCGGAGAAAACAATTGATAAGGTTGAATTTCAGTCTATTAACTCATATTATTAGACTACATGTGATAAAGTATGAATCCATGTTAGTTCTGACCTAATCACTCCTAGCTCAAGTCATATGACATTTGAACAACTTTAGAACTTTTAAGGTTCATGGCACAATTACACATATAAGCATAGATTCTCATGAAACAGTCAACATGATTTAACTAGACATAACATAAGCATGGCAGTCAGATTTTACTTTCAAGTATCAATCCTAGCTTGATGTACACATGTGAAAAGTGAAAAATGAGAAACAAGAGAGATATGGAGAAACAAAGAAGATCATGCAAAAGTGACAAGAGAAAGATCAAGGAATCAGAAACCAATATTAAGACCAAAAGACACCTTAATTCATATGCCAAACTAAACAGGTGTAATATATATGAGATATAAGAAACACAAGGAGATGAGCAATCAAACAGAGAGCATATATGAACAAATTAAAACCTAAAACTAATACAAATGCATGACAGATAATATGAAGGAAGGAAGAACATGGAAATGAAGAAAAGGAAAACAGTGAAGGAGAAACCTAAATCTATCATGTGAGGGTGACATGAAGAGAAACAGACTTGCACTAAAATGAACACAAATAAGACCACCAAAATGTGAGCAACAGAAGTGAACCCCAGATTAAACACAGGATAACTTGATATAAGAGATGAACAAAGATAGCCAAGCTTTTACTAAGACTAAACATATGAAGACACAGAAAGAGAAACAGTTGAGATATTGCAAGCCAACAAAAGGTAATTTAATACAAAGCTGAGTGACAATGAAAGACAAACAATTAAACATAGTATCAGAATCAAAACATGCAAGATGACAGAAGAACTACTGAAAACTAACAAGATAAAGTATTTTAATACTAACAAAGGTCATCCAAGTCAAGTCTTCAAAATAGAGAAACAGATCAAAAAATCCAAACAGACCAGATAAACCTTAATAACAATGACTAAACGACTAGGCATGTAAAGCATCATAAAGAGAAGAGCAGTCATGCTTGTTGAAAACTAACGGATCAATAACCACAATACCAAGAAGATGAAGAAGAAAATATAGATTCTTAAATTCAGAAGAAACAGAATATACATAGAACCCTAGTAGTAAACAGTCAAAACAGGATGATCATAAACCCTAATACTAAACATGATCTTGAAAGAACAGGTTAAAGCATACGAAATCAAGCAAAGAAGGCATGAAACAAAGAAGAAGCTAAGGTAATAATCTATGTCTATCAGAGAAGCATGCAAAGCAAAAGAAGAATAACATGACGAACAGAAACAAAACAAGCACTCATAAGCATGCAAATCAAACAAAAATACACAGAATAAAGCATAAGAAAACAGATAAAGGGATCAGGGACTTAGCTCGCGGGGCCTGTCCCCCGAGCTTCCTATTCTCTCTTTTTACTCTCTTCTCTTCAAATCTTATTCTCTTCTTTTCCTTTTTTCTTTATTCTTTTCCAGACTTCTTCTTTTTTTTTTCAATTTTTCCTCTGGTCTTTCTTTTAGGCTCAAAGGGGGAGCCTTTTGGGATTTTGAGTTATAAGGTGGTGTTTGGGTGAGGAAAAGGTGAGGTCTTGGAAGGGTTTGAAGTTCTGAGTCGCCGGAGTTAGGTTTCCGGCGACCTTCTTCGGGATATTCGAGAAGTTCAAGGGATATTCGAGGGGTGTGACTAGTATGGTTGGATAGATCAGAGAGAAAGGGTTCGAATGGCATTGGTTTTATGCGGATCTTCATACTTTGGTGGTCACCGGTGAGGATTCCGGTGACCGGGACTTCGAAGAACAGGGTATTTTTCTAGGGTTTTGGGTGTATTATGAAATGAAGAAGAAAGAGAAGATGAGAAGTGGGGTAAAGGGAAGCCGGCGACCACCGTAGGAGTGGTGGCCGCCATGGCCGTTGAGGATGAAGGTGATGAAGAAGATGAGGAGCATCAGAGGCGGCTAGGGTTTGGCCCTTTAGAGAAATGGTTGGGTCTTCAGACATAAGCCTTTTATAGGCTGAATGTCGCATGAAATCGTGGCCGTCCATTCGATGATGATCGACGGCTCTCACAGGCGTTACTAAAACGACGCCGTTCGATTGTTTATGAGACTAAGGTCTTTGGCCGTTAGATTAATATAGATGGACGGCCGAGATCACTTTTACCAGATTAATTAAACTCTCATAATTTAACTAAATTCCCAGCCGTTGGATTGGATGGATGGAACGGCTGAGATTGAATCTTTTGTGTGGATCAGACGGGCCAATCTTTGGGCCAATGGACTGGGCCACCAATTGGACTTCAATTGGCCCAGTTTATTATACCTACATATATATATATATCTATTTTTTTGTATTTTCTGGTTTTAATGATTTTTATGTATTTCCTTTTATACTTTTTTTTCTTTTTCTTTTATGAAAAATTACAAAACCTAATTTCCTACCTACTCTAATTAATTAGTAATTTTTGGCAATTTTCTACTATTTTTTCCTAATTTCTACTACTTAACACTATTTTTGTCATTTTTCTTAAAATCTAACAAAGTAATTAACTAGCCTAATTTTTTTTTGATTTTTTCTAATTCTTACTTATTCAAACACAAAAGTATAGCTAATTCCAAACAAATCAAGTAATTGCACTCAAAAACATATTTATTTTAATTTTGGAATTGTTTGCTTGGTGCAAAAATCACGTGCTCACAGCTGCCCCTCTTTGCTCGGGAACACGAAGAGTTTCAGTGCAAAGACACGTGAGCGGTAATGAGAGATTTTTGCACTTCGGCATATTCCGTGAAAGCATTTTTGAAAACCTTTTGACCGCACCCTGCTTTAGAGGTTGCCTACATATCCTGGGCTAAACAGGAATCAGGTCAGTGTAGTTCGGGAAGGTCTGGCAGTTTAAAAACTACCAGACTCACTGTTGCATTGACACTGTTGAGACCTGCTGACTTACTCCTTATTACACCGGGGGGGGGGGGAATGTAAAATGAAGAAGCTATTCTAAGCTATGATCGTACAATTACAATTGTTCCTAATCTAGCTTCTGCTCTTCTTCCCTTTCCGGTGATGCAGAATCTTCCCTTTTGTTGATTTTCTTCGATGCTGACTCTCTTTTTGTTGATTTTCTTGTTTTTCTTGTTGACTCTCTTTTTTGTTGATTTTTCTTGTTTTTCTTGATGACTATCTTTTTTGTTGATTTTCTTGTTTTTCTTGACCTCGAACTGAACCTGCTTAAAACAAAACAACAAACTACCTCTTTTTTTCTTTTTCTGCCCCAGTGTGGGCTTTTTAACTGTATAAACCATGATATGCAAAAATATTCCCGTATTAGAAGGTGGGCGCCTAACAGAAATTAAACGTGCAATGCGATGCATAAAAATATTCCCGTATTAGAAGGTGGGCGCCTAACAGAATTGAAACGTGCAATGCGATGCAGAAAATATTCCCGTATTTGAAGGTGGGCACCTAACAGAAATTAAACGTGCAATGCGATGCGGAAAATATTCCCGTATTTGAAGGTGGGCGCCTAACGAAATTAAACGTGCAATGCGATGCGCAGAAAATATTCCCGTATTTGAAGGTGGGCGCCTAACGGAATTGAAACGTGCAATGCGATGCGCAGAAAATATTCCCGTATTTGAAGGTGGGCACCTAACAGAAATTAAACATGCAACGCGATGCGGAAAATATTCCCGTATTTGAAGGTGGGCACCTAACAGAAATTAAACGTGCAATGCGATGGAGAAAATATTCCCGTATTAGAAGGTGGGCACCTAACAGAAATTAAACGTGCAATGCAATGCAGAAGAGTATTCCCGTATTTGAAGGTGGGCGCCTAACAGAATTTAAACGTGCAATGCGATGCAGAAAATATTCCCGTATTAGAAGGTGGGCGCCTAACAGAAATTAAACGTGCAATGCGATGCAGAAAATATTCCCGTATTAGAAGGTGGGCGCCTAACAGAATTTAAACGTGCAATGCGAATGCAGAAAATATTCCCGTATTTGAAGGTGGGCGCCTAACAGAAATTAAACGTGCAATGCGATGCAGAAAATATTCCCGTATTTGAAGGTGGGCGCCTAACAGAAATTAAACGTGCAATGCGATGCAGAAAATATTCCCGTATTTGAAGGTGGGCGCCTAACAGAATTGAAACGTGCAATGCGATGCAGAAAAATATTCCCGTATTTGAAGGTGGGCGCCTAACAGAAATTAAACGTGCAATGCGATGCAGAAAATATTCCCGTATTTGAAGGTGGGCGCCTAACAGAAATTAAACATGCAATGCAGATGCAAAACAGTATCCCCTCAGCCTGAGGACTGGGGAATGGATTTTAAAAGATGTTACCTTCCTCTTTTTGGTATTTTCTTTTTACCAACTTATCTTTTGCCTGTGAATTTCTCCACTTATTTGGCGCAGACTTTCTCTTTTTGGTATTTTAAATTTTCCACATTGGTCACATTCACTTTAAAGTGATTAGTGACAGTTTGTTCCTGCATGAAACAAAATTTATTAGATATAAACTGCTGGCAACTGGCATCTGCCGTCCCCACTTCCTATTGCTTCCTTTGTTTTGCTTTTTCATGTTGCATGACTTTCAACTTCTTGTCCCTTGCAGACTCTTTTTTGTATTTTTCTCATTTCTTCATTTTTGTTTTGTTTTCTTTTCTTTGGCCATGTTTGCCAAGCTTCTTTTCCCCAATCTTCTATCCTTTCTGATCCAGTGTTGTTTCAACTTCCGTTATCAGGAGCTGGTAGTTAGCTCTCAAGAGGGTAAACAATGAAATGCAGAAAAAATGAAAGAAAGGTAAGGATATTTTGGAGAGATGACAGAACTTATCCTGGGTATTTGCTGGCTGATTCCGCTGACCATGCCATGTATTTAAACTCTGACCCAGTTCGTTCCAATCATTATTCTGACTCCGAATTGCCTTTGACCCAAACCGATACTCTTTTTTTGTTGCCTTTTCCTCTTTTGATAGTCCCTTACGGTGACTCGAAAGGATGCAGCTACCGGCCGTGTGGGATGAATGGGCAGTTGAGGCATTTACTGAAAGGCTGAATACCGAAGAGTTTTGACGCTTCCTAAAAATTGAAAGAAAGTCTACTCGAGTTCCAAGCAACAACATGGGCAGATGTTCATAGCCACTTCGAGTTAAAGATAAGAATTGAAGATGACCAGCTCGGTTTCTCGGCATCAACCAAGGGTCGGGACCGAGAAAATAATAAAAAAAAGTTGAAGGGTGATTTCGATGCAGACCAACTGTCTTCCAGGGGTTGGTTTTTGCCCTACTAAAGGACCGAAGGATGCAACAAAAGTTTTCGGTGTTCGTTACTGATAGGAGAGATGATCATTTCAAGAATAATAGGTCGTTAAAAGACAAAGAGGTATCGGGCAACCATGACTCTACTTACCCTAATTGCTCGAATATAATTTCAACGTCAGCATAGTGGAACTAGTGTGAGCTATGAGAAACAAAAAAGAAGCTCAGTTCTCGAGGCCAATGAGATTTGATCCAACTCAGAGGGATCCTAATCTATGGTGCTAGTACCATGGGACTAACGACTATCGGACAGGGGATTCCTGTCACCTACGCAAGTAGGTGGCAACATTGCTATAGAATGACCATCTCAAAGAATTCATAAATGACCGGCCTAAGAATAACTACGGCTGCAACTGGGCTAAAGTGGAACCCTCAAAACCAGGAGAAAATCCCCATCGTCTAACAATCAACATGATTTTCGAGAGGAACAAAATTAATGGTGTAATCTTTTTAGCAGCAAAAAAGACAAAGGTATCGGTGACTCATAGCAAGAGACTCTGGGAAGTCTCCAAGGACAACATTACCTTCACAGAGGAAGACGCAGATAGACTTCTACTACTGCACAACGATGCCCTGATAATCTCTCTTAATGTTTTAGATTTTAAAGTTAAATGTATTTTGGTGGACCCAGAAGTTCAGCCAATATTATCCAATGGAGAGTGATGGAACAAGCCAAGCTAATCGGAGGTATCATTCCAGCCACAAAGCTCCTCATCGAGTTCAATTTAGCAAGTGTGACAAACCCGATGGGAGATTCTATTGCCTACAAATGTCAAAGGGGTAATAAAAACGATCCTTTTTTAAGTAGTAGGCCGAAATATTATATTATTTTTGGGATCACTACATGAGATGAAGGTTGTGCCATCAACATACCATCAATGAAATTCCCAACTCCGGAGGGAATTAAACAAATAAGAGAAAATCAACCGGCATCCAGGGAGATGAATGCGATCTCAGTTTCTAGTAGCAAAGGGAAGAAACATGCAGCATAGCAATTATAGGAACCGTCTCCTGCTCTTGAGCTGAACGAAGTCAACAAGGGGGGGGGGAGGAGTCAGAATCCTATTAGGTACCAAGATATTTCTAGGTACTAGAAAAACGAACGCAACAAAGTCCACAATTGCAGAACTCGAGCAAGTCGCATTGCTTGAAAAGTTATTGGAGAGGGAGTTCCACTTGGGGACAATGTTGATAAGTCGTGATGAGTTTAACCATTAATAATCCCTTAACCAGCCCATCAAATAGGTGAAAGATTCATTAAACTGCGAAACAATACTGGACGTTCCCTTAACCCGACCAATGAACGGACCGGAGGGAACCACAGCAAGGGGAATGTCCATGTCTCGTTGCTGGTGTATTCGGCGGCTCCCTATTCAGTGATATGCATGGTTCCTTGTAACTTCTAGTTTTGACCAGGAAAACCACATAAAATGAATATGCTAATGAAGGTCATTCTCATACTCTTATCTATATTTTAAAGTTCAAAGTTTTCTTATCTGTATTCAGTGGCTCCCTGTTCAATGCTAAGTTGTATTTTAGATAATAATTCATTTATCCAATTCAAAGTTTACAATTTGTTGAATTAGATGTTACAACTTTAAAATATTCACAAATAATTATTATTTTTTATTTAAGGTAACTAAATTAATACTTTACACTAACGAACAACTAATAATCGAGGAACTACCCCTATGCTTGTCCACTTCATGAGTGATATACCATTTATAATTCTTTACTATGAAATTATATTGGTTTATATTTATAATAGATCTATAGACCACCAGTGGGGTAGATTATATATTGTAGGTTTATTCAATAACTCTTGTGAAATGTTTAATTCATTGACGGAAAATTCAAATATTTAGAAGACTGTGATTTATATCCCCTGAGTTGTATGTTTATATTGGAACTTTATTTTATTTTGAGATCTTTTTGCACTTAAGTGTTGTCAAATGAAAAAATAAAAACATAAAAATAAAAAAAATAGGGCAACAAAATTCAAAAAATAGGGCAGAAAACTAAATAGATAAAAATTTAAGTTAAATATTTTTATTAAATAACTCCCCTCACAAGAACATACATTTTTTTTCGGTTAACTAAATAAAAAGGTTAAACTGTAGGGGGAAGGATCACAGGAGGAAAATTTCCTGGCCTAACATAGTGGTGAATATTTGCACCAGCCCTATGAAGGAGAATCTACAACATGCATACGATATGGAGAATATTCCTCTTTTGCCTCACCCTGTCTTCTTAGATCTCTCAGATGAGTCTATCCAATGATTCCCTTATGAAAATAGCATCCATGCTTGGTCTTGGCCTCGAAAGTATTTCTGTATTAAATGATTGGGCTATATTAGAATAATGATGAATAAATATTTTCATTAAATCTTGTATGTTTAAAGGCAGAATTAGACACTAATTAGTGCCTCTCCATATGGCTTCTTGTAAATGACATGATTGTTGAGAGTTTTGAGAAATGAATTGGTGCTTTGAACCGACATATTCGATGTATTTCAATTAATTAGTCAATTCCTTCTCGTATTGTCCACCAGCTTTTATTGATGTTAGACATTAAATTAACTACCGAAATTAGTCATTTTTAATAGACTATTTAAACAAGTGCAACAAGTCTTAGTTAAATTAAAAATATCAAAAAGGGCTGACAATAGAACATTGGTTGACTACAAGTGTATCACGACCCAAATCGACGAGCCTCCTGGTACCTTACTTAACCGAGTGCCAATATAATATATCTTTCTTATTGTACTTTTATTGGCAAATGGGCCAAACGGGCCGTCATGGGATAACCAGAATAAACATAGGGGAAGTTGATAACTGTGATTTCTATCATATTTTATGCCCATACTTGCCTATGATTTATGTAGGAATTGCCATAGAATAGACCCAAAATGCTTACAAGTTGCGCTTAATTTTAGGTTTGAGCGACAAGATGGCATAAGTCAAAAATCAACTCGAAAAGGAGTGAAACCTGCTCAAGTGTTAAAGATTAGTAAAGTGAGGACATTCAGAACTTGGTGCGGACCGCGCCATCATGCCATGCGGTTGCGCCAATGAGGTTCAGAAAGTGGTTAAGTCAATCTAAAGCAGCGCGGCCGCACTACAAGTTCATGCGGTCCGCGCCCATCTCATGCTTTCGCATTACACATTCCCGCGGGCCGCACCACAAAAGTTTAGAGACCACATCAAGTTGTCCATGCGGCCGCACTACAGGTCCATGCGGTCCGCTCTAGTTACTATATGGCCGATCTCTATTATTGTGCGGTCCGCATCACTAAGGTTCAGAGAGCAAGAGTTAGAAGTTGAGTAACCCAGTGCAACCGCGTGCCAACTTCGCACGGTCCGCACCAGCCCCGCAGAGGTATTTTTGTCCGATTTTTTAGCCTAGTATAAATAGAACGTTTTTAATTTTTAGGTCAAGTATTGTATCAGATTTTGATTTGCGCTCATGAGACTCAAGTTTTAGCCTATTTTCGGCATTTTCATCTTGCTTTATCATGGATTCTTATAGATTAATGTTGTAGTTAATTAATATGTCGATTTTATCTACTATTTCTCCAATTTTTGTTTCTATTATGTCTAGCATATTGAGATCCCAAAGTGGAAGTGGGAGCGTATCACTATGGACTTCATATTTGGAATCCCACGGACCGTGAGGAAGTTTGATTCTATTTGGGTCATTATGGATCGGCTGACCAAGTCCGCTCATTTCATACCTGTATGTACCACTTATTCATCGGAGCGGTTGGCAGAGATTTATATCAGAGAGATCGTACGGTCGTTTCTATCATCTCAGACAGAGGTACTCAGTTTACATTGCGGTTCTTGAGAGCCGTGCAACAGGAGTTAGGCACTCGAGTGGAGTTGAGCACGGCATTCCACCCCCAGACGGATGGACAGTCCGAACGCGCTATTCAGACTCTAGAGGATATGCTTCGTGCATGCGTGATTGAGTTTGGAGGGTCATGGGACCATTCCATGCCACTAGAGAAGTTTGCTTATAATAACAGTTATTAGTCCAGCATTTAGATGGTGCAGTATGAGGCCTTATATGGTAGGAGGTGCAGATCTTCGGTGGATTGGTTCGAGCCGGATGAGGCCAGGCTATTGGGCACAGAGATGGTTCAGGATGCGATGGAAAATGTTAAAGTGATTCAAGACATACTCCGTGGAGCCCAGTCTAGATAGAAGAGTTACGCAGACAAGAAGGTTCATGATGTGGCATATATGGTTGGCGAGCGGGTTTTGCTTCGGGCCTCGCCTACGAAGGGCTTCATGAGGTTTGGAAAGAAAGGGAAGCCGAGTCCGAGATTTATTGGGCCTTTCGAGATCTTGAGGCGAGTTGAGGAGGTTGCTTATGAGCTTTCCTTAACCCCTAGCCTAGCTAGAGTTCATCCAATATTTCATGTTTTGTTGATCCGGAGATATCACGGTGACCCATCGCATGTGTTGGATTTCAGTTCAATCCAGCTGGACAAGGATCTATCCTATGTTGAGGAGCCAGTGGCTATTTTGGATAGGCAGATCAGCAAGTTGAGGTCAAAGAACAACGCTTCAGTGAATGTCCAGTGGCGGGGTCAGCTGGCTAAGAAGGCGACTTGGGAGACCGAGCAGGATATGCGCAGCGAGTACCCTCATCTTTTTGCTACTTTAGGTATGTTCTCTATGCTCGTTCAAGGATGAATGAATGTTTAAGCGTAGAAGAATGTAACGACCCGTCCGGTCATTTTTGGAATTTATGCCCCTATCCCCCATTAACTACTTTCCCTAAGTTCATGTAACGACCCGGCCCAACACTGCGTAGATATTGTCCGCTTTGGGCCTAGCCCGCACGGATTTGTTCCTCCCCAGGCCTGTTACAGGAACCACTGGGGAAAACGCGTCTTGTAGTATCAGAGTTGGCCCGGAAGCTGGCCCCATACCCACAGGATATTGTCCCCTCTGGCATACAGTGCCTGTAACAGGAACCACTGTACCCTCAGGGTTTTGTTCCTCACGTGCCTGTTCCAGGAACCACGTGAGAACGCGTCTACCAATGTTGTCCAAGGCCTTTACTTAACTAGCCCATGACTCCCTCTCAATTCCGATGTGGGATATTTGGAGACCTACAGTGCCTGTTCCAGGAACCACTGCACCCCGCCCACCAACAAGGACTCAACGTCCTCGTTGAGGGTACCCAACGCATCGTACTTAGAGAGTCGGCTCTGATACCAATTGTAACGACCCGGCCCAATACTGCGTAGATATTGTCCGCTTTGGGCCTAGCCCGCACGGATTTGTTCCTCCCCAGGCCTGTTACAGGAACCACTGGGGAAAACGCATCTTGTAGTATCAGAGTTGGCCCGGAAGCTGGCCCCATACCCACAGGATATTGTCCCCTCTGGCATACAGTGCCTGTAACAGGAACCACTGTACCCTCAGGGTTTTGTTCCTCACGTGCCTGTTCCAGGAACCACGTGAGAACGCGTCTACCAATGTTGTCCAAGGCCTTTACTTAACTAGCCCAGGACTCCCTCTCAATTCCGATGTGGGATATTTGGAGACCTACAGTGCCTGTTCCAGGAACCACTGCACCCCTCACGACCCCAAATCCGGTCGTGATGGCGCCCAGCATATTGCTAGGCCAGCCTGACCAATCCATATCAACCACGGAGCAAGAAGCTCTCTTTAACCCATTTAAGCAAATTACTTGACGAAATAAAAGCAATACATGTAACGAAAACGGGGAACCAAGTCCCATAATACATCAACTCCCATAGACCAAGGGTCAAGAGTCATGAGCCTCTACTGAACATGAGTGTAAAAAGGTTTACAAGATACCAAGTGCGGAAAGAAAAGTCAATACAAAATCAAGACAATAAGAAGGAATATCGGGTCCTGCGGACTCTGCAGCTACCTCGTATATCCCACGGATGTCGCCTCGCACAGCTACTGGATCACTGCTGAGAGGTACCTGGATCTGCACACAAGGTGCAGGGAGTAAAATGAGTACTGCCAGACTCAGTGGTAATAAACAAGGGTAAGACAGCGCAGATAAGAAATCCGCAATAAAGCACTATGTAAAGCTATAATCAGCTACCCTGTCATAGAATCAATATTCACTGTACCTGTTCCAACAAATGCCAATAAATAGCATAACAGCTAGCAGATGTAGCTAAATGCAATGCAATGCATGATATGACCGCTACGGCGCGTAGCCCGACTCCAATTTTGGGTACCCGTGCTCACTGTGGGGGTTCAGACTCGGAGGGGCTCCTACAGCCCAAGCACATCTCATAGAGATATTCCTGTGACGTGCAGTCCGATCCAACATATATCTCGCTGCGGCGCGCAGCCCGATCCGCTACTAGTCAGCTAATATGCAGATACAGCCTCGCAGGCTCAAAAGTAGTTTTTGAAAACTCTTTTATCATTTTTCAGTTGGAAAATAGTAATACCAAGTTCCACAGATTGGAATTAGCATAATAACAAAAATAGCTGCGGACTAGTAGTAAACTAGCATGTCTATATGATAAGACAATGATAACGATCCTCGCGGATCCAATAACTGGCTCACGGCCCACATGTATACTCAACCGCCCAAGAAGGGGGTTCCTCGGCTCAAGAGTGGCCATTATCACAATATATATATATATAACCATCCGAGAAGGAGGTTCGACGGCTCTAGAATAGCAATAATACAGTATCAACAGGTCGGACTAATATATAGTCTCCAGTTCATGATCGACCCCGCACTCTCAAGAGTGTGCGTGTCTCGCCGCTATACAGCGTCACAAAGTGGTATGCCGGGGTTTCGAACCCGCTGGTCATCACCCACATCTATTACTCACCTCAATACAGCGCGACGACTATTCCGCAATGCTCTTGCCACGAGAATCAAGCTCCGCACGCGTAGAATCTGATCCAATACAGTAGAAATACAACAAATTAGGCCAATAAGACTACACCCAATCAATACAACTCAATTTACATCAAAATTCCCAAAGTTGTCAAAACCCGACTTTCGGTACTCTTATCGAAAAATCACGAAAGTCACATATTCGGAACCCTCATCTCAATACGAGTCTAAGCATATCAATTTTACCAAATTCGGACTCCATTTGCCCATTCAAAACCTTGATTTTCTAAAGTTCAAGCCTAGGGCTAAATCCTCCATAAATTACCCCAAATTCCTCCATTTTCATGATATAATTGCATAATATTACCAATACTAATCATAGTTTAAGTCCATAGATGATTACCTGATGATTTCCCTTGAATTTCTCTTCAAAATCGCCCAAATCGCCTCTAAAGCCGAGACCCAAAATGTGTGAAATGTTCTGAAATTTTTCTAACTTATGATACACTTACTTACAGCGATTTTCGCTTCTGCGGAATATTTTCCGCTCCTACGCACCCGTATCCGCGACCAAAGGGTCGCTTCAGCGGTTCCAGGCCTAGCCGGCCATTTCCGCTTCTGCGAGCAAAGGGCCGCTTAAGCGGTCCCGCTTCTGCGAAGAAGCTTCCGCTTCTGCGGACACATCCGCCTCTGCGCATCCTTGACCGCTTCTGCGGTCTCGCCCAAGCGGTAAAATGTCCGCTTCTGCGGACCATGCCCATTTTCTCCCCGTCCGCTTCTGCGATCACTGGCTCGCACCAGCGACCCCGCTTCAGCGGAATGGTTTCCGCTTCTGCGTAACCAGCCGCTCCTGCGCATCTCGTCCGCTTCTGCGGACACGCTCCTGCGTCCAAAATTCCGCAGGAGCGGAAACAACAGAAGCAGGATCCCAACCTGCAATTTCCATGATTTTCTTCCGTTTAACCATCCGAAAACACCCCGAGGCCCCCGGGACCTCATCCAAACATACCAACACATCTTAATACCTTATTCGAACTTGCTCCAATCCTCAAAACACGTCTAACAACATCAAAACCCATAATTCGCATCGAATTCAAGCCTAAATTCCTTAAAACATTCCAAATTACACATTCAATCAAAAACCCGACCAAACGACGTCCGAATGACCCGAAATTTTGCAGGCACATCCAAAATCACCTAACGAAGCTACTGCAACTGTCGGAATTCCATTCCGACCCCGGATCAAAATCTCACCTACCGTTCGGATTTCGTCAAAATTCAACCTTAGCCAATTCAAGCCTATTTCTACACCGGGCCTCCAAATTCAATTCCGATCGCTCCCCTAAGTCACAAATCACCTCCCGGAACTAACCGAATCATCAGAATCCGATTCCGAGCCCTCTAACCAAATAGTCAACTCCGGGTTGACTTTTCTTATTCAAGTTTCCCTCACAAAGGCTATATGCCTCATTTTCAATCCAATTCACTCCTAACTCACCCGATAGACTTTAACACTGATATAAAAGCATAAAACATAAAATTTCAACATAACGGGGTGGTAATTCCCGTGACGACGGGCCGGGTCGTCACATTCTCCCCCTCTTAAGCAAACGCTCGTCCTCGAGCGGGTCAAGAAACATACCTGAAGTCTCAAACAAGTGAGGATATCTGCTCCGCATCTCCCGCTCGACCTCCCAAGTGGCCTCCTCAACGGGTCGACCTCTCCACTGAACCTTAACTGATGCAATCTCATTAGACCTCAATTTTCTCACCCGACGACCTAAAATAGCAATAGGCTCCACATCATAGGATAGATCACCATCAAGCTGAATGGTGCTGAAATCTAATACATGAGACGGATCTCCAATGTACTTCCGGAGCATAGACACATGGAATATTGGATGAACGCTGGATAAGCTGGGCGGCAAGGCCAACTCATATGCCACCTCTCCAACTCTCCTAAGTATCTCAAAAGGACCAATGTACCCGGGACTCAACTTTCCTTTCTTCCCAAACCTCATGACACCCTTCATAGGTGAAATCTTCAACAATACTCTGTCACCAACCATGAAAGACAACTCTCGAACTCTACGGTCCGCATAACTCTTCTGACGAGACTGTGCTGTACGAAGCCTCTCCTGGATCAACTTTGCTCTATCCGGAGCATCCTGGACTAACTCAGTCCCTATCAATCTAACCTCACCAGGCTCAAACCATCCCACAGGGGATCTACACCGCCTGCCATACAATGCCTCATACGGGGCCATCTGAATACTCGACTGATAACTGTTGTTGTAGGCAAACTCGGCAAGTGGTAGGAACTCATCCCACGAACCACCAAAATCAATCACACAAGCTCGCAACATATCCTCCAAGATCTGAATAGTGCGCTCAGACTGTCCGTCTGTCTGGGGGTGAAATGTTGTACTTAACTCAACCCGCGTACCCATCTCTCGCTGAAATGCTCTCCAAAACTGAGAAGTGAACTGAGTACCCCTGTCGGATATGATAGACACTGGGACTCCATGCAACCGAACAATCTCTCGAATAAAGATCGATGCCAACCGCTCCGATGAGTAGGTAGTACTAACTGGAATGAAGTGAGCTGACTTGGTCAGTCTATCCACAATCACCCATACAGAATCAAACTTCCTCGCCGTCCGAGGGAGTCCAGTAACAAAGTCCATAGTGATCCTCTCCCATTTCCACTCAAGAATAACAATGCGCTGAAAAACACCACCGGGCCTCTGATGCTCGTACTTAACCTGCTGACAGTTGAGGCACCGTGCTACATGTCCGACAATGTCCATTTTCATCTTTCTCCACCAATAGTGTTGTTTCAAATCTTGATACATCTTCGCGGCTCCTGGATGGATAGAATACCGCGAGCTATGGGCCTCCTCCATAATCAACTCACGAAGGCCATCAACATTGGGCACACATATCCGGCCCCGCATCCTCAATACGCCATCACTATCAATGGTGACATCTCTAGCATCATCATGCTGAACTCTGTCCCTAAGGACAGCCAAATGTGGATCATCATACCGGCACTCACGAATACGATCATATAGAGATGACCGAGATACAACACAAGCCAATACCCTGCCGGGCTCCGAAATATCTAACCTCACTAGCCGATTGGCTAGCACCTGAACATCATAAGTAAATGGCCTCTCCTCGGCCGGAATATATGCCAAGCTCCCCATACCGACCGCCTTCCGGCTCAAAGCATCGGCCACCACATCGGCCTTTCCCGGATGATATAATATAGTAATATCATAATCCTTCAAGCAACTCTAGCCATCTCCGTCGTCTCAAATTAAGGTCTTTCTATTTGAACAAGTGCTGGAGACTACGATGGCTCGGTATACACCTCACAAGACACACCGTACAAATAGTGCCTCCAAATCTTCAAAGCACGAACAATGGCGGCTAGCTCCAAGTCATGAACAGGATAGTTCTTCTCACGTGGCTTCAACTGCCGAGAAGCATAAGCAATTACCTTACCTTTCTCTGCATCAACACACAACCTATCCCCACTCTCGAGGCATCACAATAAACGGTATACGAACCTGAAGCTGATGGCAATACTAACACTGAAGCTGTGGTCAAAGCTGTCTTGAGCTTCTGAAAGCTCTCCTCGCACTCATCCGACCACACGAATGGCGCACCCTTCTGGGTCAATTTAGTCAATGCAGAAGCAATGGATGAAAATCCCTGAACAAACCGGCGATAATACCCCGCCAAGCCAAGAAAACTCCCGATCTCTATAGCTGAGGACGGTCTAGGCCAACTCTGCACCGCCTCTATCTTTTTCTGATCAACCCTGAATACCATCACGAGACACCACATGTCCCATAAATGCTACGGACTCGAGCCAAAACTCGCACTTGGAGAATTTAGCATATAGCTTCTCCTCCCTCAATCTCTGCAACACAATACTCAAATGCTGAGCATGCTCCTCCTGACTACGGGAGTAGACTAGAATGTCATCAATGAACACAATCACAAATGAATCCAAATAGGGCCCGAACACACTGTTCATCAGATGCATAAATGCTGCTGGGGCGTTGGTCAGCCCAAAAGACATCACAAGAAACTCATAATGACCATATCGGGTCCTGAATGCAGTCTTCATAATATCCGAGTCCCCGATCTTCAGCTGATGATAGCCTGAACGAAGATCAATCTTAGAAAACACCCTCGCACCCTGTAACTGATCAAACAAATCATCTATGCGCGGTAAAGGGTACTTATTCTTCACCGTCACTTTGTTCAATTGCCTATAATCAATACACATTCGCATGGAACCATCTTTCTTCTTAACAAATAATACCGGCGCACCCCACGGAGACACACTAGGGCGGATGAAACCCTTATCCAGAAGTTCTTGGAGCTGCTCTTTTAGTTCTTTCAACTCGGTCGGTGCCATTCGATAAGGAGGAATGGATATGGGCTGAGTGCCCGGCACCAAGTCAATGCCAAAATCAATATCCCCTGTCCGGCGGCATGCCCGGCAGGTCTGAGGGGAATACATCTGGGAAGTCCCTCACAGCAGGTACAGAATCAATGCTAGGAGACTCAGCTCCCACATCTCTCACAAAATCTAAGTACGATAAACACCCTTTTTCAACCATCCTCTGAGCTTTTAAGAACGAAATAACACGGCTAGGGACGAAATCGGTCGAACCCCGCCACTCAATCTGAGAAATACCAGGAATGGCCAACGTAATCGTCTTAGCATGACAGTCCAATATAGCATGATACGGAGACAACCAGTCCATACCCAATATAACATCAAAGTCCACCATTCCCAACAATAACAAATCTGCCTGGGTCTCCAGACCCCCAATAGATATAACACAGGATCTATAGACATGATCCACAACGATCGTATCACCCACGGGGGTGGATACATGAACAGGTAAATCAAGACTACCACGAGTCGCACCCAAATGATGTGCAAAATAAGAGGACACGTAAGAATATGTGGACCCCGGATCAAATAGAACGAGGCATCTCTGTGACAGACATAAATGATACCCGTAATCACAGCATCGGAGGCAACCGCATCACGCCCGTCAGGGAGTGCATAGAATCGTGCCCGGCCTCCACCGGATCTCTCCCCGCCCCTGGGCGACCACGGAAGACCGACCTCCACCTCTACTAGACCGAGATAGTGCCGAAGAGGAGGGATGATCCCTCCGCTGAGTCCCGCCCCTACGTAGTCGAGGGCACCGTCTCCTCATGTGGCCAAACTCACCACACTCATAACATGCACCCGGTGCCGGAGAAGTAGGTGCCGCACTCCGGGCCGGGAGGCACCAAGCTGATGACCGACCCTCGCCGAAACCCCCGTCGACCACGACCATGCAGAACATCCGCTCTCTGCTCCGGGCGGCCCGAATGAGAAGGTCTAGACGAGCGACCTCTCGCTCTGCCGGGAATGCCCTCTAGATGGAGCACCACCGAAATCGCCGGAACCACGAGGCCTCTCGGCCTCCCGCTCCTCTCTCTCTCGGCGACGATCCGCCTCAACGGAGCGTGCCATATCAGCTACCTGCTCAAACGATGATGACAGAACTCGGTCGATGGTCATAAGAATACGGATAGAGTAGTTGAGGCCATCAATGAACCTCCTGATCCTCTCCCTATCAGTGGGGATCATCCATGTGGCATGCCTAGCCAACTGAGTGAATCTAAGCTCATACTGGGTCACAGACATGTCGCCCTGAATCAACCACTCGAACTGGCGACGTAGATCCTCGCGACGAGATTGGGGTACATATTTCTCTAGAAAGAGAGTAGAGAACTGCTGCCATGTGAGAGGTGCTGCTCTTGCAGGCCTACGCCTCTCAAACTCCTCCCACCAATCAAACGCGGGACCAGTGAACTGAAATGTAGTAAATGAAACTCCGCCGGACTCAAGAATACCAGCCGTACGCAACATCTTCTGACACTTATCCAAGAAACCCTGGGCATCCTCGCCCTCAACGCCACTGAAATGGGGTGGCTGAAGTCTACCAAATCTCTCAAGACGACGCCGCTCGTCCTCGGGCATAACCTGAACCATATGCTCCGGAGCCGGAGCTGGTGCAGTCGGAGGAATAACCGGTGCAACCACCGAGCGGGGACCGCCTCCGGTGTCCGAAGTCCCCGAACAACCGGCCGGGTGTACGAGCCGGCGGGTCCGTCGTCCACCCCCGACCGAGATGTCGCTGCGCAGCGGTAGCCGAGACTACCTGAGCCAAACCGGAACACACCGATAATATCTGAGCAAGAGTCTCCTGAAGACCAGGAATAGCAATAGATACAGTCTGGCCCTGAACTGGGACTGCTGGAGCATCAACCACTGGGGGCTGCTCCTGAATTGGTACAACAGGCGGGTCAGCTGGCACTGACTCAGCCGCCCTACCTCTACCTCTAGCACGACCGCGCCCACGGCCTCTAACAGGTGGCAACGGAGGTCGTCCACCTCGTCCTGATGCTCGCGTTCTCGCCATCTGCGAGAGAATAGAATATAGAAGTTCAGTTCTCAGAACAACAAGATCGCACGACCGAGTTCAAGAAAAGTGAAGTTTTCCTAAAGGTTCGCAGCCTCCCGAGGATAAGTACCAGGCGTCCCCGTACCGATCCACAAGACTCTACTAACCGGCTCAAGACTCACGAGGCCTAGTAAACCTAAGCTTTGATACCAACTTGTCACGACCCCAAATCCGGTCGTGATGGCGCCCAGCACACTGCTAGGCCAGCCTGACCAATCCATATCAACCACGGAGCAAGAAGCTCTCTTTAACCCATTTAAGCAAATTACTTGACGAAATAAAAGCAATACATGTAAACGAAAACGGGGAACCAAGTCCCATAATACATCAACTCCCATAGTCCGAAGGGTCAAGAGTCATGAGCCTCTACTGAACATGAGTGTAAAAAGGTTTACAAGATACCAAGTGCGGAAAGAAAAGTCAATACAAAATCAAGACAATAAGAAGGAATATGGGTCCTGCGGACTCTGCAGCTACCTCGTATATCCCACGGATGTCGCCTCGCACAGCTACTGGATCACTGCTGAGAGGTACCTGGATCTGCACACAAGGTGCAGGGAGTAAAATGAGTACTGCCAGACTCAGTGGTAATAAACAAGGGTAAGACAACGCAGATAAGAAATCCGCAATAAAGCACTATGTAAAGCTATAATCGGCTACCCTGTCATAGAATCAATATTCACTGTACCTGTTACCAACAAGTACGAGCAAAACAGTATAACAACTACGAGATGTAGCTAAATGCAATGCAATGCATGATATGACCGCTACGGCGCGTAGCTCGACTCCAATTTTGGGTACCCGTGCTCACCTGTGGGGGTTCAGACTCCGAGGGGCTCCTACAGCCCAAGCACATCTCATAGAGATATTGCGGCGTGCAGTCCGATCCAACATATATCTCGCCGCGGCGTGCAGCCCGATCCACTACTAGTCGCCTAATATGCGTACATGACCTCGCAGGCTCAAAAGTAGTTCTCGAAAACTCTTTTATCATTTTTCAGTTGGAAAACAATAATACCAAGTTCCACAGATTGGAATTAGCATAATAACAAAAATAGTTGTGCCGACTAGTAGTAAACTAGCATGTCTATATGATAAGACAATGATAACGATCCTCGCGGGATCCAATAACCGGCTCACGGCCCACATGTATACTCAACCGCCCAAGAAGGGGGTTCCTCCGCTCAAGAGTGGCCATTATCACAATATATATATATATATGCAACCATCCGAGAAGGAGGTTCGACGGCTCTAGAATAGCCAATAATACGGTATCAACAGGTCGGACTAATATATAGTCTCCAGTTCATGATCGACCCCGCACTCTCAAGAGTGTGCGTGTCTCGCCCCTATACAGCGTCACAAAGTGGTATGCCGGGGTTTCGAACCCGCTGGTCATCACCCACATCTATTACTCACCTCAATACAGCGCGACGACTATTCCGCAATGCCCTTGCCACGAGAATCAAGCTCCGCACGCGTAGAATCTGATCCAATACAGTAGAAATACAACAAATTAGGCCAATGAGACTACACCCAATCAATACAACTCAATTTACATCAAAATTCCCAAAGTTGTCAAAACCCGACTTTCGGTACGCTTGTCGAAAAATCATGAAAGTCACATATTCGAACCCTCATCTCAATACGAGTCTAAGCATATCAATTTTACCAAATTCGGACTCCATTTGCCCATTCAAAACCTTGATTTTCTAAAGTTCAAGCCTAGGGCTAAATCCTCCATAAATTACCCCAAATTCCTCCATTTCCATGATATAATTGCATAATATTACCAATACTAATCATAGTTTAAGTCCATAGATGATTACCTGATGATTTCCCTTGAATTTCTCTTCAAAATCGCCCAAATCGCCTCTAAAGACGAGACCCAAAATGTGTGAAATGTTCTGAAATTTTTCTAACTTCTGATACACTTACTTACAGCGATTTTCGCTTCTGCGAAATATTTTCCGCTTCTACGCGTCCGTATCCGCGACCAAAGGGTCGCTTCAGCGGTTCCAGGCCTAGCCGGCCATTTCCGCTTCTGCGAGCAAAGGGCCGCTTAAGCGGTCCCGCTTCTGCGAAGAAGCTTCCGCTTCTGCGGACACATCCGCCTCGCGCATCCTTGACCGCTTCTCGCGGTCTCGCCCAAGCGGTAAAATGTCCGCTTCTTCTGCGGACCTTCCCATTTTCTTCTCGTCCGCTTCTGCGATCACTGACTCGCACCAGCGACGCCGCTTCAGCGGAAAGGATTCCGCTTCTGCGATGCCAAGCGCTCCTGCGCTCCTCAGTCCGCTCCTGCGGACTCGCCTCCGCGCCCACATTTCCGCAGGGGCGAAAATGACAGAACCAGAATACTTCAACCTGCAATTTCCATGATTTTCTTCCGTTTAACCATCTGAAAACACCCCGAGGCCCCCCGGACCTCATCCAAACATACCAACACATCTTAATACCTTATTCGAACTTGCTCCAATCCTCAAAACACGTCTAACAACATCAAAACCCATAATTCGCATCGAATTCAAGCCTAAATTTCTTAAAACATTCCAAATTACACATTCAATCAAAAACCCGACCAAACGACGTCCGAATGACCTGAAATTTTGCAGGCACATCCAAAATCACCTAACGAAGCTACTGCAACTGTCGGAATTCCATTCCGACCCCCGGATCAAAATCTCACCTACCGTTCGGATTTCGCCAAAATTCAACCTTAGCCAATTCAAGCCTATTTCTACACCGGCCTCCAAATTCAATTCCGATCGCTCCCCTAAGTCACAAATCACCTCCCGAAACTAACCGAATCATCAGAATCCGATTCCGAGCCCTCTAACCAAATAGTCAACTCCAGGTTGACTTTCCTTATTCAAGTTTCCCTCACAAAGGCTATATGCCTCATTTTCAATCCAATTCACTCCTAACTCACCCGATAGACTTTAACACCGATATAAAAGCATAAAACATACAATTTCAACATAACGGGGTGGTAATTCCCGTGACGACGGGCCGGGTCGTCACATTCTCCCCCTCTTAAGCAAACGCTCGTCCTCGAGCGGGTCAAGAAACATACCTGAAGTCTCAAACAAGTGAGGATAACTAATGGCCCGTATTCAGAAAAGTATGAAGATGACCTTGGAATGAAAATTCGATGGTTCTGTTAGCTCCGTTAGGTGATTTCGGGATTGGGAGCGTGTTCAGAATGTAATTCGGAGGTCCGTAGCTCATTTAGGCTTGAAATGCCGAAGTTTGAATTTTTGAAGTTTCGGTCCGATAGTGAGTTTTTGATTCAGGGGTCGTATTAGAATTCTGTAAGTTGCTGTAGCTTCGCCACATCATTTTGGATGTGTGTGCAAAATTTCAAGTCATTCGGGCGAGGTTTGGGTAGGGTTCGGATCGAAAGCGTATTTTGGATGAACTTGAAGTTCTTAGGCTTGAATCTTTGATTTAATTGGGTTCCGGTGTTGTTTTAGATGTTTTAAGGATTGGTACAAGTTTGAATAACTTTATAGGATGTATTGGTATTTTTGGTTGAGGTCCCGTGGGTCTCGGGATGAATTCAGATGGCTAAACGGAGAATTTTTGGACTTATGAAGATTTTAGGCATGCTGCTTCTGGTATTTTCGCTTCTGCGCTTTTGGAGCCGCAGAAGCGGAGCTGGAAAAGTGACCAGGAAGCCGCATAAGTGGAGGTGGGAATTTGTCCAGGAACTGCAGAAGCAGAGATTCTTCCACTGATGCGGATTCGCTTCTGCGATGGGGAAGACCGCATAAGGGGTTGGTCGGGCTTGAAGAAGACCGCATAAGCGGTCTAGTTTCCGCAACGGCGGAACCGCAGAGGCGGTTCTTATGACCATAGAAGTAGAACCTGAGATTTAAGTGAGGAGTCACTAAAGCAGCTCATGCACCGCATGTGCGGCACCGTAGAAGCGGTCCCTTGTCCGCAGAAGCGGAAAGTACTGTTCTGATAAGGGTTTATCCGAGGCTTAATTTCAAAAGCGGGAAAATCAATTGAGAGCTCGGGAGAAGGCGATTTGGAGTGGATTTTGAAGAGAAGATCATTGGGTAATGTTTCTTTGATCATTTCTAGTTATATTTCATCATTTCCTAGTTAAATCAACCATTAGAATTAAAATTCAAGGTAAAAATTTGGAAAAAATGGGTGAAACTTCGTAGACTTAATTATGTGATTTTGAGTGGGCATTTGATCTCCGATTTGGGAGATTTTTATATGGTTAGACTCGTGAGAGTACGAGGGTTCTGAAAATGCGAAAGTTATTTGATTCTGAGCCGTTGGCCCGATGGGCGTTTTGGTTATTTTATCTATTTTCGCACCATAGCTTTAATTTTAATAGTGGAATCAGTTGTTTGCAATATTATTTACGATGTGTAATTGAACTGAATATATTTGGGCCATTTAGAGTCGGATACTTGTGGCAAAGACATAGTTCCTCAGTTGATTTTGCACCGGTTCGAGGTAAGTGGCTTTCCTAACCTTGTGTGGGGGACTTTGTCCCTTAGGATATGATATTTGGTAATTGAATGTCTTGTACGTGAGGTGACGAGCGCGTACTTGAACTAATTGTTGAAACATGAACTTTTACTTAAAATACTTGAACTGGATTTCTTTCATATTTTCCTTATCCTACTTGCTATTATAAATTGTGCTAGTATAGAAGAGCATGTTTAATCGGTCCAAATTGCCTAATTACTTAAATTTCCTTAATTGTAATTACGTGGAGCATGTTAGGCCAGAATTATTTGTTGCTTTGTATTATTGTACTTCAATTTCTGAATATTTCTCTGATTTTGGTAGCGCATTTACATTGGGACTACGGATGTGGGATTCGGGTAGCCCCCCCTTATTTGTTGACTTTGGGACTACGGGTTCGATTCCTGGGAGATCCCCCTGCATTTTTATTTTGGGACTACGAAACGATATCTCGGGAGATCCTCTCTACACTTTTATGTTTGGACTGCGGGACTGTATCCCAGGAGATCCTTAGATATTGATATGAGAGTTGGACTGCGGGACGATATCCTGGGAGATCCATTGAACAGTTGAGGAAAATGGCTACAAGACGGTATCCTGGAGACCGTCATTGGCATTTTTGAAATTTAGCTCTGTTTACTCTATGACTCTGTTATTTCTTTGTAGTAGTATTATTTCATTGTTCCGCCTTATTACACTGTTGCATTCATTAATTTTCATCAAATTTCTACACTGTCAATATTTTTGCTACTATATTATTTCGTCTCAGTAGGGCCCTAACCTTTTCTCATCACTACCCAACCAAGGTTAGGTTTGGCATTTACTGAGTACCGTTGTGGTTTACTCACGCCTCTTCTGTGCATGTTTTTCACGTGCAGATCCAGGTACCTCTACGCAGGCGCATTATCAGTAGCTGCAGGGAACATTCGGAGACTTGAGGTATACCTGCCGCGTCCGCAGACCGGATCTAATAGGGATGAGCCTTTGCCATCAACATATCGTTCCTGGTAATATCACCCAAAAATCTTCGACGACATATATGGATGATGTCTTGATATGCATGTACCCCGCATGTGTGCTTGCCATGGTACTTGATATTATAAAGCCTATCAGAACTCTCATACTTTAAAGCGCGTGACTTCCTCGGGCAACTCACATCTCGGCATGCCATTGAAGTTAATTTATTGCTACTCTTCCTTATATGAAACGTAAAATGCATTTTCACAGAAGTAGTCTCCAACTATTTCATTAGATCCAATTTGTTGTCAAAATATTTTTCAAGGAAAAACCCTGGACCATCAGGGTAGCTATGTTGTGTAGCTAACGAGTCCACCAAGTCTTCATCTCCAGCTGCATGACTGACAATATCTGGGAGTTTTTTTGCTCCATCCGTGTCTTTCGGACCATACAGGTTTATTTCACTGTATCCAAAATCATGCAAGTCATCACTAAATCTACTGAAGCCGTCTTTCACCATTCTTTCCTCCTTTAAATTGGTGGGTGTGTTGGTGGTGGCGGTGCAGTTGCAACATTTGAACCTTGATAAGACATTTATACAGAAACTTCAACCCCTTCTTCAAAGTCATTTTCAACCACAAATTAACAATGACGAAGAAGATGAGATGAAAACACTTACCAGATGAAAGAGGCACCCAATATATCACCTGTAATAGATTATCAAATCAATATACCGCCAATTTTTCTCCCAAAATTCGACAGATCCGAAACACTTCTAATTTTTTGGTTTCTTCAAAGTAAATGATAAATCAAAAGAATGAAGCTTTGAGAGGAACGGGGGAAGAAGGGAGACAACATATTTGATCTGGTAATATTACAATTATATAGGTTGGGATCAAAGTGTATTTACTAAAACTTTAGGAATAAATACTGAAATTCCTCTTCACTTTATATCTTACTTAACAATTAATTAAACATGAAGGTCAATCTTACAATAATTAAAACCTAAAGATCACTTGATCAATTCAAGTTTGAAAAGAGGCAACCTCGTTAATTACCCCTAGTCTCAAGTTAGAGGTATACTTCGTTGAAATATTTCTGAAAAGCAAAAAAAAGCTGCAAAGGGTATTGTGCTTAGGATCTTAACCTTGTGATCATGAGTTACATTGGACAAGATTAGATTTGGTTTTTGTTATTATTTGTTTGCCGGAATAAAATTTTTCTGGACATCAGCTCAAAGCTAGTTTTAAAAGTCAAGGTCTCATCGCTTCGATGAATCACTTGAGCCCTGATACATTTTCGGTGCCATGGAGCATCTTACTCTTTAACGGCAAGCTCAGCAACGAGAAGTTTTCCTCTGCTAGAAAGCAGTCCTTCACGGATATGGGAGCTTAATGACTGATTGAAAAGGTAAAAAGAAAAGGTCAAACATGCATATATATATATAGAATTTAATATTAGATTGTGGATTTACATTTTTATAGGTAAATTCTACAGATTTAATGGTAGAATTTAAATGGGAATCTAAAACTTTTATATAAACCAAACCTAAAATAATGTAAAACAATTATAACAGGACATAAGAAATCTAACGAAAACAAATTAACTATGAAGTAAATAAGGAAAGAATTTACTTAAGTAAAAATCTTATTAGTTTTAAATTCATAAATATTAGGTCCTAAATATTAGGACCTTTTACCTAGTTCAATAAGAAAATATTTAATAATCAAAATTTTAGTTAATTTTAAAGTGCTATATATTAGGAAAATTAATTAAATTACAATTTTATCTAATGTAAAACCTATTTTTAAAGGGTAATAAAAAAGACGAACGACATTTCGCTAAGGGTTTTCATGCTTTTAATATAGTACTAGTCTCTATGTCCGTGCCACGCACAAAATATTTTATATCAAATATTACAAAATGCGTAGCAAAATTGTAAACATTCACTTACCTAAAAATTCGAATTAATAAAGTTCAATACTCAGTTCCTTCAAACAAAAACAAAAAACTGTTATACAATTCGAACAACTCATTAATAGAATTTAACAACAATATTAGGAAGACACTATGAGAGCTATGTTAAAAGTCGTAAAATCACTTTAAAATCCAACTTATACAGACATTATTTTGCTTCAATTTTGTAGCTACTCCTAATAAATTTAATTTCAGTATGTTTTGAAAATATCGGACTATATAAAATTGATTTAACTTCCTCTAGGTAACCTAAGATTAAATATACAGAACTTCTGTATATTTAATCTTAGGTTTCTACTTCCACATAAGTAATTTTATCAAATAATTTTTTGTTGAGTTTAAAGTTGTAAATATTGGATAAACTGATTATAAAACAATCTTATCTAACATGGAATTGTCTTTAGAGGGATTTAGCTTTGAAAATTAAACACAAAACCGATCAACGTGATATATTTGTTTACAAAATTTTTTTAATTTATTATATTTTACTATAGTTTCAACATTTAATAAATATCTATTGAGCGTAAAAGTATATAGCATATGAATAAGTATAAGCTTTTTGGTCATTCAAATTTATAGCGTGTTTGGCTAAATTTTTGGGAAGTCGGTTTTCTTTAAAAAATGATTATTTTGAAGAATTGAGGTATTTGACCAAGCTTTTAGTGTGAGGCGGGAGAAAAAAATTATCTTTAAATAGGAGCAGAAGCTTAGAAACACTTTTGAAACTTGGCCAAACACAATTTGTGTTTTGATACACTAATATTGAAAAAGATAGTTTTCAAATTACCTAATCAGGCATAAATTGTTTTTCTAACAAACCATTACTTAGTTTAATTTGTTTCCCGACAATATAAGCCAGAAAAACATAAGAAAATTATTCATTAACGTCAAATTCGTTGACTCTAAACTAAATCAATACTCAATTTTCAAAAAGGAAAACAAAAAGCAAAAGAGAGCTAAAAATAACTTCAAGAACTTTGTCGTGAATTATCCGTAACTCTCTAAAAAGATTGGTGATGAATAATGTGGAATAATAATTTTTTTATGAAGTATTTGGATTAACCTTTCTTTACACGAATTGTGTAATATATTTAATTTTCATACAAATAGAAGAACCAAAAATCAAGCTTACAACATGTATATTGCTATCCATAAAGAATAATGATACTACCCTTTGAACCATATGCATATTGGCGGTGAGTACAATAGCAGTCTAAAACGAATTAGAATTTTACATCCATGTGTTTGTTTAAATCGAATAAGAAGTTTATCCATGGATAATGTTTTAAAATTTATAATTATATCTATTTTTAACTTGGTTCATTAACAAAAATTTTGGTTTTTAATGTATAAAAGTTCATTAATATTGCGGGGATATTTTTGTCGTTCAATATTTGACATAAATTATTTATGCTTTTATATATATATATATATATATATATATATATATATATATATATATATTAATTTATAACATAATTAATCCTCTCTACCCCAGGGTAGGGGTAAGGTCTGCGTACATGCTACCCTCCCCAGACCCCACTAAGTGGGATTATACTGGGTTGTTGTTGTTGTTGTAAGAGAGAGACTACTATTGTTTATTCTAAATAGTCATTTGCAACTTACATGATTATATTTTTTATATCGGTGATTAATTGCACTAAAAATATTCTTAATACTTGCACAATGATATTTTTCTAACTAGTCGACCATTATCATTATAGTACAACTTTGTTAACAATCATTTCGTTCAAAATACTCACACATGATTATTATTATACAATATACGTCAGTATTATACAAGTTAGCAACATTTCGCGACTAATTTTTAAGACATTTAAAAAAATATTAAACTGTAGAATTACAAATGTATAATACTTCTAATATAAATTTAAATACGATTATTTTATTCAGAAAAATCAACTTTTGAATTCATTTTTAGATGCAAAGAAAAAGGCAACATTGAAAAGTTTCCAACTCCCAACGGCAAAAGTCAGTCTCTGGCCCCAAACTTTCCAATTTTCCAGACACCTGTGGTTGTTTTTATGTTAAAAAACGGAAAACAAATTCTCTTCTAAACAATGAGAGGAGGACACGTGTGCATCGTCGTCAGTTTCCTCCTTCTCCTAGCTGCCGTTAGCGGGGAATTCGCCGGCGATTACTCGAAGCTGTCGGGAATTATAATCCCGGGGTTCGCGTCCACCCAACTGAGAGCATGGTCAATATTGGACTGCCCTTATTCTCCTCTGGATTTCAATCCTCTCGATTTAGTCTGGCTCGACACCACCAAAGTAAGTAATCAAAAATTCTAGACATTGTGTTGCTTTAATTGGTTGTGTGGAGATAATGATATTGTTCACTGTTTATTTATGCAAGCTTAGTATTTGAGTTTCACTTTGTAAATAGTTTATAAGTACTCCGTACAATCGGAAGTTTCATGCAATAAGTAAAAGGATTAAAAAATTTCATACGATCAGTGTGATATAACCTGTTATAGGTGGTTACTTACCATTTGTTGTAGGTTATCAATCAATGCTTAGGTAATAACGTTACCTGCAATTACCTTTTTATGTGAATTGATAATTTTTATACTATTGGTGCATAGAACTTAAACTCAATAAAAATATTGATCAATGCACATTTAGTTAAGAACATAACACTATAGAAGCAAATAATTTTTAAAGGTAATACCAATTAAATTGGGATTGATATTTAGGATGTGTTTGGTATGAAGGAAAATGTTTCCTGAAAAAATGGAGTGGGCTTCTTTCTTATTTTTGGTTTTTGGTAAGTAAGCAGAAAATAGCCAAACACTACTGGGGGGGGTGGGGGGTTGAGAAAATAAGCATGCAAAGTTGCTCATGGAACATATTTTCTTACTCCCATGGAAGTCATTTTCCTGATTTTTAAGGAACTTGTTTTCCTAGAGAAAATGTCTTTCCAAAACGAAACTTTTTGACCAACCAAATGCAGGAAAATTGGAAAATATTTTCTACCAAACACACCCTAGGGAACCTATTTCTTTTAGAGTATTTGGAATAAAATTGACATGAATAATATGGAATGTATATAGAGGAATAGTCGACCACAAATAATTTGCGGCGATGTGCAGTTGATTGATTGAGGGGAAGAAAGTCTGATATTGAACTGTGAGTTTTATCATACACTAAGCTAATTACCAGATTTTTCATATTGTAATGGTAAACTAATGATACCAACTTATGAAGTATTAATGGGGCAATTGGCATATAAGTGATGAGGACGTGGATGTTGATTCATGTCTTGTTCTGCTTCTTGTGAAATCTTTCCTCGTTCAGATCAATATTCAAGGTGTTCAATTACTTTCGATTTTGCTGGTGCACTATATTGAAAGATATGATCTTGCTTTTGTAATGTATTTGGGGAAATACCCTTTGCGGCAAATTACTAGATATTAGACCATGCATGAGATGTTGCTTCGATTGCAGTCACACAAAAGTACTATATGCTGTCAGGATCTTACTTTTGTGATACAAAAGCACTGACCGTTTAGTTTAACTTTTACCTAGAATCACATGGAATTAAGTTGTCTCCAAAAACCTACAATTCCATGCAGACCTGGTGAAAAATAGGGCACAATACAAGAAAAAGATCTACATAGGTTATACCCATTAGTTGGTTGAGTTTAGTCATGTTATATTTACTTTAAGTCCGATGTTGCTAGGAGTCTTTTAGTCTTGTAATAGATTTATGTGTCACTAAAATTTATATAGAACTTATACTGCTAGAGAAACTTGTTTTCTTTTTGTGAAGATTTTATTGTTATTATTATTATTAGTATTAATATTTTTATCATGGGGGTGGTGTTCGGGCTTGCCTACACGCACCTCGAGTATTCCACCGGGTACCTGCTTCCTCTCAACAGCACATGTACCAGGTGACTTTGCCCATCAAGGTTTAGGCAAATGGGAAGAAATCACCTAGTGCTTTGCCTTCACTGGGTTTGTCAAGACTTTATTTTATATAATATTGGACCAAAATGAGCCTACATGGAGCAGCATAACAGTAATGATTCAAATAGCTTGATCCCTACTTGCTTGGGCTTGGACGTAGTTGTTGTTTATAAGTTAACAATTTATCTTTCTTACAGCTTCTTTCTGCTGTGAATTGCTGGCTGAAGTGCATGATGTTAGATCCTTACAATCAAACAGATCATCGGGAATGCAAGTCTCGACCTGATAGTGGCCTTTCTGCTATCACAGAGCTTGATCCGGGATACATTACAGGTGATCTTGTTTTGTTCTCCGTGCAATTCCTTTCGACTTCTAGTAAAATGGAATAAGAATTCAATATGTTATTCCCCATTAGCCAGGACATGAAACTGAACCGACGTTCACTGGTAATATCTTAAGTTGCCTCTTTTTAATCCACATGTAACTAGGTGCACAGCAAGTTGGGCGCTTTGCCTCGGCTAGGCAGCTGTTCATTGGATTTACTAATTAGCAAGCGCTAAAGCGTGTAATTCAGCAAAAGTTTCTTTTTTTTTCAAAATTTTTGAGAACTTAGGTGAGCGTGGTTCTGTCGCGATTAGAGTGACACTAAACAATAAAATATTTAGCAAATCAACCTAAGAAAACATTAACCTGAAAAATAGTGATAGAAACTATTAGAAATACAGTAGCTAATAGATTTGAATTAGGAACTTAAAAGTTGCATTTTTGCATCTAATGAAACAAATTTATTGGTTCTTGAACTTGGACTAACATTCTTTTTTTACTTTGCTTATCAAAAAGAAAAAAGATTAGCATTGTTTTTACTTCATTTGTTTTGCTTAATTGCAGTTGTTTCATTTCCTTTATCCATATTAGTTTTGCTGTGTTTTATGTGAGTGTATATATACCTTTTTCTTCATTTGTGCCTTCACTAATGCGTCCTTTAACTATGCTTTAGCTTAGCATCCAATTAGGCCTTGGCTTTATACGTTTTTTTGCCTTCGAGGACAGTGGTCTGTGTGGTCTGGTTTGAGCTGATTTTTACCTATGACAAAACCAAACCAGCTAGGTCTATTCAGGTTCTGGTCTTAGTGGTTCTGTGGTTTTTTTTTTTCCTTTCAAAATTTGGCTTTTTTATCAGTTTAAAAAAATACTATAATTTTGCCTTTTGATTTTGTGCATGTTTTGACTGAACATGGTTGTTGCACAAGTGGGACTTAACTAGGATCTGGTATAACAGCATATGCAGGGTTAGTCAAGTCTTTGCTGCAACCATTCTCAACTATTCTTGTGGTTGTAAAAGAATTAAACCAAAAATGGGCAAAGCCACAAACCCAAAGTAGGAAAGGAAGAAAATACTATTGAAAATATTAATCTAGTTTTAAATATCTGTAAAACAAATATGCTTATTTTTATAAACTTACAAAGTGACATATACAGACCCCACTTGTGGGACTATACTGGGTTTGTTGTACAAAGTGATATATACATTGTTGGTTTGGTCCGATTAGCTTCTTTTTTCGTTTAATTCTAAATCAAACTCAATATAATCATTCTTTTTCTAAGTGAACACCAAAAAATACCAAATTTAGAAAAAAAATCAGTTTATCAACTCAGCTTGAGTCGTTTCTCAGTTTGGTACAACTTAATAAGTTAGAACAGTGTTTTGTCATGTTTGGAAGCGGATGATGCTTTTACACACTAATGGCAACTCTATATGTATTTATTTTACCGAGCCTTCACATTATGTGATGGGGTTTTGCCTGCAACAGCCTTTCGGCGAGGCATTCAAATATGAGTTGTTCTTTTTGAAGTGTCCATATAAGTTCACGATTCTTGAAGTTGCTCTGGCTTAAATGTTTGTTATGTGCAGTTATGACCACTTTTTTGCCAAAAGAAGATTTGGCTCCTTCTTTGTTATTATCTTTTTCCTTCTTCTTCAACATTTTCTGAGTTCACATTTTTCAAAATTTATTCAACTTGGTTGAACTAATGAGACATTGAACTGAAATGGCAAAAACTTCTAAATTTATGACTTAAAAACCAGTTTCCTTAGTATGAGAGTGATGAACTTCGGCCTGCTACCCTTTTTCTTGGATTGTCAAGAGCAATTAGTAGGGATTCTATGGATATATTTTTCTAAAAGACTAATTATATATGAATATGAAATTACAAAAAGGACAATAACAGAGAGTGGTCAGTGAAGGACCATTTGTCATAGATATCTTTGCTACTCTAAGGACTTTAAGTGATGATTCTGCTATTTGTTTTGGTTCTCTAATTGATCCAAACCCCATTCCTCTTCAGGTCCTCTGTCATCAGTGTGGAAAGAATGGGTTAAGTGGTGCATTGAATTCGGTATCGAGGCTAATGCAATAATTGCAGTTCCATATGACTGGAGATTGTCTCCATCAAAGCTTGAGGAGCGAGATCTTTACTTTCACAAACTAAAGTTTGTATTTTCAGGATACTATTTATGCCTTGAATTCAGATATATGTGTTTAGTATCTCACTAAACGATTCTTTCTTAAGTGCAAATGACAAATTGATTGGTAGAGAAGTGTAAACCTTTTCAATTGCTTTTTCCCGGTGGAAAGTAGAATTGTCCATCTCTTTCATCTATTTTGTTTCAGAATTTGTAGTAGTGGGCAATATATTTACTTTATATAACGGTTGAAGATCTGGGTTGAACCCAATGCAATGTTTTCTTGCTTCCTCTTTGGCCCGGGGAAGATTTTCCAGCAACAAATATTTAAGAATATATGACCATGGAAAACTTAGCGGCTTTACAGTTCTTCTTCCTGCCTTCTTTTTTCTCATAAAATGTTCAATCCTCCAATACTATGGGTGGAGGGTTTGTTTCTGTTTTTTATGCTAGAGATCTTAGGTACATCATTAAGTGATTTTTTTTTTGCACAAATAGTGCCTGATGTGATTGTTGGCACAAAATATGGTTCAATTTTACACAGAAAACTCATCTTTTACCACCAGGCATGGTGGGGTGGTCTGTTCAGGAAATAACTTTGACAATTCAAGACACATTGTGTCAGAAGTACCTCTGTTGCCTTTTAACGACTTGTTTTTGCATCTCCCTTTCCTGCTTCCCCTTTCCCCTCCCCGTACTTCGCATAAATCTTTTAAACCTTCTACTTTGCTGATTTTACTGTTCTGCTCTTTAGCGTTAGAGCATTTCTTTTGTAATTTTTCTGGTAAATGTCTCTTATATGGTGGGTTTTTATCTCTTTTTCCTTTCTGGCAGGCTAACTTTTGAAACTGCTCTTAAACTTCGTGGTGGGCCTTCAATAGTTTTCGCTCATTCATTAGGTAACAATGTCTTTAGATACTTCTTGGAGTGGTTGAAATTAGAGATTGCTCCAAAAGAGTATTTGCGATGGCTAGACAATCACATTCATGCCTATTTTGCTGTTGGTATGTCTTACTAACCTAAATACTATTTGATTCCAGTCTTATCTCAGAAATTAGGGAAAGCTACTTATCTGGAATTGCTGCTTTCTTGTGGTTTCAGGAGCTCCTCTTCTTGGTGCTATTGAGACAGTCAAAGCAACATTATCGGGGGCTACATTTGGTCTTCCTGTTTCTGAGGTTTTTATTTTTATTAAATTCATCTTAAGTTCTAATGCGGTAGGCTACATTTATGTATGTTTAGGACCTTTAGGTTGTGTAGTTCAGACATAGAAATTCTAGGTTGCGCAGGGCACACTCCTTAGAGAGCTTTAGAGACTACTTTTTTTCATCAAAGAAATGTGAATTTGAGAATTTTTTGTTCTAAAGCTCTTGTATTTGTTTCAAAAGTTAGGGAACTTAATAAAAGTTGTAAATCTGGACATTCTTATTAATTCGTACAATATTAGATATTATATCTGCATTGATATGACATGTATGTTTTCCAAGTTATCAGGGGACAGCTCGCTTGATGTTCAATACTTTTGGGTCTTCTATGTGGATGTTGCCATTTTCAAAATATTGTACAACAGATAATGTGTACAGGAGGCATTTCTCTGGCGGAGACCGGAAAAACCATCACGCCTACCATTGCGATGAGCATGAGCTTCAATCAAACTATTCTGGCTGGCCAACAAACATAATCAATATTGAAGTTCCTTCAATTCGAGGTATTACCAAAAGGCCAACGAGCATGTTGTGTCTTTAGCATAACTTGTGCTAATGGGCTTTTAATATGTCTTAACAGGGGATAAAGCTTATCCATCATTTGTAGAAATTGCCCAAGCTAACTTGTCTGGAATGGAATGTGGATTTCCAATGCAATTGTCTTTTTCTGCTCGCGAAGTCTCTGATGGTACCTTTTTCAAAGCCATAAAGGATTATGATCCTGATAGCGAAAGGCTCTTGTACCTTTTACAAAAGTGAGTACAACAGCAAATCCTTTTACATCCATGCAACATTTCCAGATAATGCAATAAGAAGATAGTATCCTTGATGTTTTTAATGTAACATATCCAATAAATTCAAGATATAGTTGAGCTTGTTGAAGGAAATGAATTTTCTGTACCTTCCATGAAAATGCTGATCTTATTTTATTTCCTTTTGTATTTCCAGAGGTCGGAACATATGAAAAAATATTTTTTCTCCCTTGACTTCTCCATGGATGATCAAGGTGTTGCAATGCTCACAAAAACTAGCATGTTTTGCTACTTTGTTTTGCTTGTGTTACTTTCATTGTCCCAAAAAGAATGATATGATTCTATTAACAAAGGCAACTTGGACATTGTCCTCTTAAAGATTGACATGATTCAACTAACAAAGGGAAATCGAACATATTCCTTGTCTGATTTCAGAGATGTAATCTCTATTTTAAAACTAGAGTTTTTTTATTTAAAAGCTAAGTAAATGTAGCACTGTCTACATATCAAAATAAAGCTGTAATAATACTCCCTTCATCTTGTTTTGTTTGACGTACTTCCGACTTGGTCTGTTGTAAAAGGGCTCATTTTGAGAAGCAGTTAGGTTCAAAACATTGAAGTCAAACTAACCTTTAAAAATACTATTTCTAATGTTATACTCTATATTTTAAATTTGATCACATATGTTTAAACTATGCGAATTATTATCTTAACACATTGTAATATATAGAAGGTCCAATTACACTGAACTTCCTCTCCTTTTGCCATTATTCAGAGGACATCCCCCCTAGCTTGGCAAAATTACACTTGCCTTTCCTGTTAGACTTATGAAAAACAACGATAAATTAAAAAAAGGTGGTTATGTTAGTTTACTTCCTTGCCATTAGACTCCTGTACTTTTAGATAGAGCATGGCAAAAGGGCAGCCCGATTCACGAAGCATCCCGCGTGAACGCCCTATAAGAGATCAAATAAAGACACCTAATTTATAATTGTATTACTTAACTACAGTTTTTCTAAACACTCTCGATGGTGATAGAGTATCTACTTTGCCACATTGAATCGTTGGGATAATATTTGAATTTAAAAGTTTTTATTTGTGATAGATCATTGAATACTGATGTTTTAAATTATTATTTAGCTACTCTTTATTTCAAAACTGTCATTAACCACTTATGTAGGTTGCTGTGCGTCCATTTCGGCAAGAAATTATATTGAGAAAATTAAAAATAATTCAAGATGATAGATGAATTAAAATGAGCAAAATTTGATTAACTAAAACTTTGAAATGCAAAATTTGGAGAGCAATTCAATTTATTCGGAAAAAAAAAAAAAAATCTTGGAGCTAGGCAGAGTTTTGTGCATATAGACTCACTAAGTAAGTCAAACTTGGTGAAAGATTAAGTTGTCTTTATATAAAAGAATGTTTAATGGTGGAAGTAATTTAAGCTAGCTTAATACTTTTCCTTTTTTTTCTTTTTGTTTCTCCATGAGTTATTGGCTATTGGCTTAATTGTTCTTTGGTTTTATGCCAGTTATCTCTAGCTATACCATGTTCTGACATCTAAAAATTTCAGGTCTTACCATGCCGATCCGATTTTAAATCCTCTAACACCTTGGGAAAGACCACCTCTCAAGAACATATTCTGCATTTATGGCATAGATTCGAAGACTGAGGTATTCTTCTCTTCTCAAGGGTCAGTTTCTTGCTCTAGCCAGTTTTGAAATTCATTATGATTGTTGTGCATATGTGTTTTAACATAGATGATTTGGCTGTAGGCACATGCTGTTATTGAACTCAATATTACTTGTTTTACACTAATTAATCGGCACACACTAAATCAACTTTCTTGTGCTCGTTTATCAGCGAGTTCATCATGTTCTTGTATTAATTTCTAAACTTCTTCAAAATCCAAAAGTGAAAACTAGTGCGCTAGGTGACTGTTCATCTGAAGCTGACAGGACAGCTAGAATGCCTCGAATCAGTCTTCAAACTTTGCATATTAAATTTCTCGGAGATGGGATGGTACTAACCATTGATGAAACTTACTGATCAGCATGAAGGTTGTAAGTTATGTCTGCTGTTGATCAACCTAGGGCTGTCTATTACTATAATTCTTTGTCTGTATTGCTTTCACATGACAATTTCCTGATGAAGTATCAGTTCTGATCGCTAATTCTTTTAAACATTCAGTTAAAAGTTCCAACTTGAAATCTTTTATGAGGCCTCTTTTGATCTGTGGTTTAAGAAATCAGAACCAGAAAGTCCATGTGTTTTTGCAACCATTTCATGTTAGCTGTGATTGAGCAACATTTGCTATAATGCTTGATTTCTTAAAAAATTTGGTTGTCGTTTTTCTTTTCTTTTTCTTATTCTAAAGGAAAAGCTTGTTTACCATATCCATCAGTTGCTTGCGGCAGAAAATTAAAGGAAAGCTAGAAAAAGATGACAATTGAAGAAATAGTGGTATGAAAAAAGAAAAGGATGAAACAAGCAGGTTATAGTGTTCTCCCTAGTTGGCTGTATTTCTCAATGCACCAACCTCTGTCTACCACTAGTACCCCCACCCTGTAAAAATGATTTAATGACATAAATCTTCTATCCGCATTACATTACATGCCTCTATATGATTATATTCCCCTCTTCTAGTTATGTTCTTCCTTTAGTATGTGATCCTGAACATTTTTCTGTTTTCTTCATGTTGAATAACAGGTTGGTTACTATTTTGCACCCAGTGGGAAGCCTTATCCTGATAATTGGATCATAACAGATGTGATATATGAAATTGAAGGATCTCTGTATTCACGGTAACTTGTGTTTTGCATTGATATCATATTCTGGAAAGCTCTCTCCGAACAGCATATCTGAACATGACATTTTTCACTTATTGTTTCTCTTACTTCATTATCTTCTTTTCCTCATTCATGCCACCCGGATCCTCTACAACTTTATTAAGACAGAAACGAAACAAGATTAAGTTGTTTGACTTTTTTTGTGAAAGTATATAATTTTGAGTCTTTGCATGGAGGACATTATCCTTCTTTTAAAATTCCTAAGCTTTAATTTTTAATCCTAAGTATTAATTTGCATAGCAGACAACATGGAGTAGGATACTGACCATGTGCGCGATACTAAATCAACCATTCTTCCTATAGATTATGTTAACTTGTCTTCTTCTTCTTATTCCTCTTAAACCTTGTTGAAGTTGGATGCTGACTATTTGAACATTTGGATCTCTCTCAGTATCTCAAATTTCCTCCTTTTAGGTCAGGAAATCTGGTTGAAGGAAATCCAGGTGCAACAAGTGGGGATGAGACGGTATGATGAAGGATGACTCATGCATATTTAAGTATATAAATTTTTGTAATTTATTGAAATGGCCTCCCTACTGAAATTTAAAATGTCGTTAGAGAGCTCTCTTTCAAAAAATATTTCCACATGCTTGGCTCAGCAAAAAGAATCAAGTCCATACATGATTAGGGCATGTTAAAGACATACTTAAGTAAATAAAAGTGTGCCCTCTCAAAAAACGCAAGTTTTTTGATGAGTTGATCCAACAATTCATCAATGGGCAACAATTATTTGACAATCGGACTAACTAATACTTTTAAGCTCATCATTTTAGTACCCAATTTAAGTACTTACTGTAAAACAGTACTAATTCATAGGAAATTCAACACAATTCAAATTTTAGTAATATACCTATATCAGTAATTGTGTGTTGGTGGGAGGTAGCATGTGCCAAGTGCACGAGCTGGTCCAGGTACACCATTATTGGTTTGATGAGTTGATCAAACAATTCAACAATGGGCAACAATTATTTTGACAATCGGACTAACTAATGCTTTTAAGCTCATCATTTTAGTGCCCAATTTAAGTACTTACTGTAAAACAGTACTAATTCATAGGAAATTCAACGAAATTCAAATTTAGTAATATAACTATATAAGTAATTGTGTGTTGGTGGGAGGCAGCATATGCCAAGTGCAGGAGCTGGTCCAGGTACACCATTATTGGAAAAGAAATAGCTAATATTTTTAAAGTCAATGACTGCACGTTGAAATGTTATTTCATCGGTTCTTTCCACTACTGAATAAATTTACTTAAAATGTTGGATTGGTTATGATATAGAATCTTTAAAATGAACTTTAGGTAATTGTAATCGTAAGATATGAAATAAAGTCATTATGTTTAACAAGGAGTAAGGTTTATATTAGAATAAGCTGCAAAAATCTGACAGGGGAAGTAGTATTATTTTTAAATTATATTGGTCCATTTGATTATGGTAACTCTCATATCTATGACTATGAGTACAAGAAAGGGATTCTTTTTCATTAACTGAAGCAGATTCGCAGGTGCCATACAATTCCCTCTCCTGGTGCAAGAATTGGCTGGGGCAAAAAGTGAACATAACAAGGACACCACAGGTATTCATAAGCTCTGTTATAGATATAGATATCTAAGATACCGTTGTTCCCCTCAGATCAGTTCTCTTTTATGATTTGAAGGTGCAAATTAATATTCTTTTGAAATTCGTAAAGATCATCTGTCTTCCTTTTTGGTATGTGATATTTTGTTTGATCTTAATCTCAGTTAAGTGGGGAAACCGTAACCAATATTGCCACCTTTACTACTAATTATGGGGAAGACATCTAATCATATTGAGCATATGAAAATAGCTCCAACACCATCTCACCACCTCACACAGACACATTGGAAGAGCTGCCTAAAAGACTATGATAGATCTGACTATTGTTAGTAATTTCTCAGATACTTGAAAGTTTGATGCAACACATTTTAAAGATCCCCACATTTTCCTACAAGACGATTCCCTAGCCTTTGTCACTCAGTGTGTCGGCCCAGTTGCACTACTTTTGAGTGTGGTTTGAATTACACCCAATTTTTCTGATTCGGCGGTTCGTCTGCTCTCAGGTTGAGCAGTCAGGGTCAGAGAAGGGAAATGCGGTCCCGATTGAATTATTTGGCCCTCGATCCGAATGAATCAACCTTTCCACAGAGGTAAATCTTTGCCTGCTGCTAGGCAAAGATTTATACCTCCGTGGAAAGGATGATTCATTCAGATCGAAGGTCCAAATAACCAAGCTATGCAATATTTATTTCAGTAGATCCCTTTCACCTAATTGGCTTCTTCTGGAGAACATAATATATTCATGAAGATGTAGTCACATGACCTCATACTTTTCCAGTTTTCTGCTAAAACTATACTGTTTGCTTTTGAATCATTTTAGCTTTTATATTGGTACTCATTGGCAACTGCAGCTCTATCTTACTCTCTGTCTTTAACAACATCAGTCAGAGCATGATGGCTCAGATGTACAAGTGCATCGAAATATAGAGCATCAACATGGAGAAGATATCATTCCCAATATGACAAGGTTACCTACGGTGAAGTACATAACCTATTATGAGGATTCTGAAAGTTTACCAGGAAAGAGAACAGCAGTTTGGGAGCTTGATAAAGGTATCTGAAGTATCTCAATTTCTTATTCTTGTTTAAAGTTTTCTAAATGAATTTCTTGGTTATTCAAGTAGAATGCTGTGTCTTTCTCCTTTCCCACTTCTTTCTGTTGGCTAGAATGCATCTTCTTTCCTCTGGTTCACCATTCGCTTTCCTATGTCTCATTTGTGGCTGTCCATTACTTGTTTAATACCCAAAAAGCTGTGGAATGCAGTAGTTTCTTTCGTCTTCTGTGATATGGCATTTCTCACCCAATATTTCTTTACTTTCCTCTCTGTATTCCTAATTTTTATTAGCTCTATCTACTATGACTTGTACAAACTCTCAGCATCTCATTCTTGTGAAGAGATAATTACTCGATTCCAGTCAGTAGCTTGTAATGACT
>JASVEL010007641.1:0-52660 GCA_032618575.1 Nicotiana noctiflora
TCACTTACCTAAAAATTCGAATTAATAAAGTTCAATACTCAGTTCCTTCAAACAAAAACAAAAAAACGTTATACAATTCGAACAACTCATTAATAAAATTTAACAACAATATTAGGAAGACATTATGAGAGCTATGTTAAAAGTCGTAAAATCACTTTAAAATCCAACTTATACAGACATTATTTTGCTTCAATTTTGTAGCTACTCCTAATAAATTTAATTTCAGTATGTTTTGAAAATATCGGACTATATAAAATTGATTTAACTTCCGTTGAATGGGGAAGTATGTAATCCATGTTTACCTAGAGGAAAGTTCTCTATATTTAATCTTAGGTTTCTACTTCCACATAAGTAATTTTATCAAATAATTTTTTGTTGAGTTTAAAGTTGTAAATATTGGATAAACTGATTATAAGACAATCTTATCTAACATGGAATTGTCTTTAGAGGGAATTTAGCTTTGAAAATTAAACACAAAACAGATCAACGTGATATATTTGTTTACGATTTTTTTTAATTTAATATATTACTATTGTTTCAACATTTAATAAATATCTATTGAGCGTAAAAGTATATAGCATATGAGTAAGTATAAGCTCTTTGGTCATTCAAATTTATAGCGTGTTTGGCTAAATTTTTGGGAAGCCGGTTTTCTTTAAAAAGTGATTATTTTGAAGAATTGAGGTATTTGGCCAAACATTTAGTATGGGGCGGGAGAAAAAAAATCATCTTTAAATAGGAGCAGAAGCTATTTTCAAAAGGTTAGAAACACTTTTGAAACTTAGCCAAACACAATTTGTGTTTTGATACACTAATATTGGAAAAGATAGTTTTCAAATTACCCAAGCAGGCATAAATTGTTCTAACAAACCATTACTTAGTTTAATTTGTTTCCCAACAATATAAGCCAGAAAAACATAAGAAAATTATTCATTAACGTCAAATTCGTTGACTCTAAACTAAATCAATACTCAATTTTCAAAAAGGAAAACAAAAAGCAAAAGAGAGCTAAAAATAACTTCAAGAACTTTGTCGTGAATTGTCCGTAACTCTCTTAAAAGATTGGTGATGAATAATGTGGAATAATAATTTTTTTATGAAGTATTTGGATTAACCTTTCTTTACACGAATTGTGTAATATATTTAATTTTCATACAAATTGAAGAACCAAAAATCAAGCTTACAACATGTATATTGCTATCCATAAAGAATATTGATACTACCCTTTGAACCATATGCATATTGGCGGTGAGTACAATAGCAGTCTAAAACGAATTAGAATTTTATATCCATGTGTTGTTTAAATCGAATAAGAAGTTTATCCATGGATAATGTTTTAAAATTTATAATTATATTTATTTTTAACTTGGTTCGTTAACAAATTTTTTAATTTTTAACGATATAAAAATTCATTAATATTGCAGGGAATTTTTGTCGTTCAATATTTGACATAAATTATTCGTTCATTTATATTAATATAGGTAGATTAATAGAGATACTACTATTGTTTATTCTAAATAGTCATTTGCAACTTACATGATTATATTTTTTATATCCGTGATTAATTGCACTAAAAATATTCTTAATACTTACACAATGATATTTTTCTAACTAGTCAACCATTATCATTATAGTACAACTTTGTTAACAAATCATTTCGTTCAAAATACTCACACATGATTATTATTATACAATATACGTCAGTATTGTACAAGTTAGCAACATTTCGCGACTAATTTTTAAGACATTAAAAAAAATATTAAACTATAGAATTACAAATGTATAATACTTCTAATATAATTTTAAATACGATTATTTTATTCAGAAAAATCAACTTTTGAATTCATTTTTAGATGCAAAGAAAAAGGCAACATTGAAAAGTTTCCAACTCCCAACGGCAAAAGTCAGTCTCTGGCCCCAAACTTTCCAATTTTCCAGACACCTGTGGTTGTTTTTATGTGAAAAAACGGAAAACAAATTCTCTTCTAAACAATGAGAGGAGGACACGTGTGCATCGTCGTCAGTTTCCTCCTCCTCCTAGCTGCCGTTAGCGGGGAGTTCGCCGGCGATTACTCGAAGCTGTCGGGAATTATCATCCCGGGGTTCGCGTCCACCCAACTGAGAGCATGGTCAATATTGGACTGCCCTTATTCTCCTCTGGATTTCAATCCTCTCGATTTAGTCTGGCTCGACACCACCAAAGTAAGTAATAAAAAATTCTAGACATTGTGTTGCTTTAATTGGTTGTGTGGAGATAATGATATTGTTCACTGTTTATTTATGCAAGCTTAGTATTTGAGTTTCACTTTGTAAATAGTTTATAAGTACTCCGTACAATCGGAAGTTTCATGCAATAAGTAAAAGGATTAAAAAATTTCATACGATCAGTGTGATATAACCTGTTATAGGTGGTTACTTACCATTTGTTGTAGGTCATCAATCAATGCTTAGGTAATAACGTTACCTGCAATTACCTTTTTATGTGAATTGATAATTTTTATACTATTGGTGCATAGAACTTAAACTCAATAAAAATATTGATCAATGCACATTTAGTTAAGAACATAACACTATAGAAGCAAATAATTTTTAAAGGTAATACCAATTAAATTGGGATTGATATTTAGGATGTGTTTGGTATGAAGGAAAATGTTTCATGAAAAAAAGGAGTGGGCTTCTTTCTTATTTTTGGTTTTTGGTAAGTAAGCAGAAAATAGCCAAACACTACTGGGGGGGGTGGGGGGTTGAGAAAATAAGCATGCAAAGTTGCTCATGGAACATATTTTCTTACTCCCATGGAAGTCATTTTCCTGATTTTTAAGGAACTTGTTTTCCTAGAGAAAATGTCTTTCCAAAACGAAACTTTTTGACCAACCAAATGCAGGAAAATTGGAAAATATTTTCTACCAAACACACCCTAGGGAACCTATTTCTTTTAGAGTATTTGGAATAAAATTGACATGAATAATATGGAATGTATATAGAGGAATAGTCGACCACAAATAATTTGCGGCAATGTGCAGTTGATTGATTGAGGGGAAGAAAGTCTGATATTGAACTGTGAGTTTTATCATACACTAAGCTAATTACCAGATTTTTCATATTGTAATGGTAAACTAATGATACCAACTTATGAAGTATTAATGGGGCAATTGGCATATAAGTGATGAGGACGTGGATGTTGATTCATGTCTTGTTCTGCTTCTTGTGAAATCTTTCCTCGTTCAGATCAATATTCAAGGTGTTCAATTACTTTCGATTTTTCTGGTGCACTATATTGAAAGATATGATCTTGCTTTTGTAATGTATTTGGGGAAATACCCTTTGCGGCAAATTACTAGATATTAGACCATGCATGAGATGTTGCTTCGATTGCAGTCACACAAAAGTACTATATGCTGTCAGGATCTTGCTTTTGTGATACAAAAGCACTGATCGTTTAGTTTAACTTTTACCTAGAATCACATGGAATTAAGTTGTCTCCAAAAACCTACAATTCCATGCAGACCTGGTGAAAAATAGGGCACAATACAAGAAAAAGATCTACATAGGTTATACCCATTAGTTGGTTGAGTTTAGTTATGTTATATTTACTTTAAGTCCGATGTTGCTAGGAGTCTTTTAGTCTTGTAATAGATTTATGTGTCACTAAAATTTATATAGAACTTATACTGCTAGAGAAACTTGTTTTCTTTTTGTGAAGATTTTATTGTTATTATTATTATTAGTATTAGTATTAATATTTTTATCATGGGGGTGGTGTTCGGGCTTGCTTACACGCACCTCGAGTATTCCACTGGGTACCTGCTTCCTCTAACCAGCACATGTACCAGGTGACTTTGCCCACCAAGGTTTAGGCAAATGGGAAGAAATCACCTAGTGCTTTGCCTTCACTGGGTTTGTCAAGACTTTATTTTATATAATATTGGACCGAAATGAGCCTACATGGAGCAGCATAACAGTAATGATTCAAATAGCTTGATCCCTACTTGCTTGGGCTTGGACGTAGTTGTTGTTTATAAGTTAACAATTTATCTTTCTTACAGCTTCTTTCTGCTGTGAATTGCTGGCTGAAGTGCATGATGTTAGATCCTTACAATCAAACAGATCATCGGGAATGCAAGTCTCGACCTGATAGTGGCCTTTCTGCTATCACAGAGCTTGATCCGGGATACATTACAGGTGATCTTGTTTTGTTCTCCGTGCAATTCCTTTGGACTTCTAGTAAAATGGAATAAGAATTCAATATGTTATTCCCCATTAGCCAGGACATGAAACTGAACCGACGTTCACTGGTAATATCTTAAGTTGCCTCTTTTTAATCCACATGTAACTAGGTGCACAGCAGGTTGGGCGCTTTGCCTCGGCTAGGCAGCTGTTCATTGGATTTACTAATTAGCAAGCGCTAAAGCGTGTAATTCAGCAAAAGTTTCTTTTTTTTTCAAAATTTTTGAGAACTTAGGTGAGCGTGGTTCTGTCGCGATTAGAGTGACACTAAACAACAAAATATTTAGCAAATCAACCTAAGAAAACATTAACCTGAAAAATAGTGATAGAAACTATTAGAAATACAGTAGCTAATAGATTTGAATTAGGAACTTAAAAGTTGCATTTTTGCATCTAATGAAACAAATTTATTGGTTCTTGAACTTGGACTAACATTCTTTTTTTACTTTGCTTATCAAAAAGAAAAAAGATTAGCATTGTTTTTACTTCATTTGTTTTGCTTAGTTGCAGCTGTTTCATTTCCTTTATCCATATTAGTTTTGCTGTGTTTTATGTGAGTGTATATATACCTTTTTCTTCATTTGTGCCTTCACTAATGCGTCCTTTAACTATGCTTTAGCTTAGCATCCAATTAGGCCTTGGCTTTATACGTTTTTTTGCCTTCGAGGACAGTGGTCTGTGTGGTCTGGTTTGAGCTGATTTTTACCTATGACAAAACCAAACCAGCTAGGTCTATTCAGGTTCTGGTCTTAGTGGTTCTGTGGTTTTTTTTTTTCCTTTCAAAATTTGGCTTTTTTATCAGTTTAAAAAAATACTATAATTTTGCCTTTTGATTTTGTGCATGTATTGACTGAACATGGTTGTTGCACAAGTGGGAGTTAACTAGGATCTGGTATAACAGCATATGCAGGGTTAGTCAAGTCTTTGCTGCAACCATTCTCAACTATTCTTGTGGTTGTAAAAGAATTAAACCAAAAATGGGCAAAGCCACAAACCCAAAGTAGGAAAGGAAGAAAATACTATTGAAAATATTAATCTAGTTTTAAATATCTGTAAAACAAATATGCTTATTTTTATAAACTTACAAAGTGACATATACAGACCCCACTTGTGGGACTATACTGGGTTTGTTGTACAAAGTGATATATACATTGTTGGTTTGGTCCAATTAGCTTCTTTTTTCGTTTAATTCTAAATCAAACTCAATATGATCATTCTTTTTCTAAGTGAACACCAAAAAATACCAAATTTAGAAAAAAAATCAGTTTATCAACTCAGCTTGAGTCGTTTCTCAGTTTGGTACAACTTAATAAGTTAGAACAGTGTTTTGTCATGTTTGGAAGCGGAAGATGCTTTTACACACTAATGGCAACTCTATATGTATTTATTTTACCGAGCCTTCACATTATGTGATGGGGTTTTGCCTGCAACAGCCTTTCGGCGAGGCATTCAAATATGAGTTGTTCTTTTTGAAGTGTCCATATAAGTTCACGATTCTTGAAGGTGCTCTGGCTTAAATGTTTGTTATGTGCAGTTATGACCACTTTTTTGCCAAAAGAAGATTTGGCTCCTTCTTTGTTATTATCTTTTTCCTTCTTCTTCAACATTTTCTGAGTTCACAGTTTTTAAATTTATTCAACTTGGTTGAACTAATGAGACATTGAACTGAAATGGCAAAAACTTCTAAATTTATGACTTAAAAACCAGTTTCCTTAGTATGAGAGTGATGAACTTCGGCCTGCTACCCTTTTTCTTGGATTGTCAAGAGCAATTAGTAGGGATTCTATGGATATATTTTTCTAAAAGACTAGTTATATATGAATATGAAATTACAAAAAGGACAATAACAGAGAGTTTTCAGTGAAGGACCATTTGTCATAGATATCTTTGCTACTCTAAGGGCTTTAAGTGATGATTCTGCTATTTGTTTTGGTTCTCTAATTGATCCAAACCCCATTCCTCTTCAGGTCCTCTGTCATCAGTGTGGAAAGAATGGGTTAAGTGGTGCATTGAATTCGGTATCGAGGCTAATGCAATAATTGCAGTTCCATATGACTGGAGATTGTCTCCATCAAAGCTTGAGGAGCGAGATCTTTACTTTCACAAACTAAAGTTTGTATTTTCAGGATACTATTTATGCCTTGAATTCAGATAAATGTGTTTAGTATCTCACTAAACGATTCTTTCTTAAGTTCAAATGACAAATTGATTGGTAGAGAAGTGTAAACCTTTTCAATTGCTTTTTCCCAGTGGAAAGTAGAATTGTCCATCTCTTTCATCTATTTTGTTTCTGAATTTGTAGTAGTGGGCAATATATTTACTTTATATAACGGTTGAAGATCTGGGTTGAACCCAATGCAATGTCTTCTTGCTTCCTCTTTGGCCCGGGGAAGATTTTCCTGCAACAAATATTTAAGAATATATGACCATGGAAAACTTAGCGGCTTTACAGTTCTTCTTCCTGCCTTTTTTTTTTCTCATAAAATGTTCAATCCTCCAATACTATGGGTGGAGGGTTTGTTTCTGTTTTTTATGCTAGAGATCTTAGGTACATCATTAAGTGATTTTTTTTTGCACAAATAGTGCCTGATGTGATTGTTTGCACAAAATATGGTTCAATTTTACACAGAAAACTCATCTTTTACCACCAGGCATGGTGGGGTGGTCTGTTCAGGAAATAACTTTGACAATTCCAGACACATTGTGTCAGAAGTACCTCTGTTGCCTTTTAACGACTTGTTTTTGCATCTCCCTTTCCTGCTTCCGCTTTCCCCTCCCCGTACTTCGCATAAATCTTTTAAACCTTCTACTTTGCTGATTTTACTGTTCTGCTCTTTAGCGTTAGAGCATTTCTTTTGTAATTTTTCTGGTAAATGTCTCTTATATGGTGGGTTTTTATCTCTTTTTCCTTTCTGGCAGGCTAACTTTTGAAACTGCTCTTAAACTTCGTGGTGGGCCTTCAATAGTTTTCGCTCATTCTTTAGGTAACAATGTCTTTAGATACTTCTTGGAGTGGTTGAAATTAGAGATTGCTCCAAAAGAGTATTTGCGATGGCTAGACAATCACATTCATGCCTATTTTGCTGTTGGTATGTCTTACTAACCTAAATACTATTTGATTCCAGTCTTATCTCAGAAATTAGGGAAAGCTACTTATCTGGAATTGCTGCTTTCTTGTGGTTTCAGGAGCTCCTCTTCTTGGTGCTATTGAGACAGTCAAAGCAACATTATCCGGGGCTACATTTGGTCTTCCTGTTTCTGAGGTTTTTATTTTTATTAAATTCATCTTAAGTTCTAATGCGGTAGGCTACATTTATGTATGTTTAGGACCTTTAGGTTGTGTAGTTCAGACATAGAAATTCTAGGTTGCGCAGGGCACACTCCTTAGAGAGCTTTAGAGACTACTTTTTTTCATCAAAGAAATGTGAATTTGAGAATTTTTTGTTCTAAAGCTCTTGTATTTGTTTCAAAAGTTAGGGAACTTAATAAAAGTTGTAAATCTGGACATTCTTATTAATTCGTACAATATTAGATATTATATCTGCATTGATATGACATGTATGTTTTCCAAGTTATCAGGGGACAGCTCGCCTGATGTTCAATACTTTTGGGTCTTCTATGTGGATGTTGCCATTTTCAAAATATTGTACAACAGATAATGTGTACAGGAGGCATTTCTCTGGCGGAGACCGGAAAAACCATCACGCCTACCATTGCGATGAGCATGAGCTTCAATCAAACTATTCTGGCTGGCCAACAAACATAATCAATATTGAAGTTCCTTCAATTCGAGGTATTACCAAAAGGCCAACGAGCATGTTGTGTCTTTAGCATAACTTGTGCTAATGGGCTTTTAATATGTCTTAACAGGGGATAAAGCTTATCCATCATTTGTAGAAATTGCCCAAGCTAACTTGTCTGGAATGGAATGTGGATTTCCAACGCAATTGTCTTTTTCTGCTCGCGAAGTCTCTGATGGGACCTTTTTCAAAGCCATAAAGGATTATGATCCTGATAGCGAAAGGCTCTTGTACCTTTTACAAAAGTGAGTACAACAGCAAATCCTTTTACGTCCATGCAACATTTCCAGATAATGCAATAAGAAGATAGTATCCTTGATGTTTTTAATGTAACATATCCAATAAATTCAAGATATAGTTGAGCTTGTTGAAGGAAATGAATTTTCTGTACCTTCCATGAAAATGCTGATCTTATTTTATTTCCTTTTGTATTTCCAGAGGTCGGAACATATGAAAAAATATTTTTTCTCCCTTGACTTCTCCATGGATGATCAAGGTGTTGCAATGCTCACAAAAACTAGCATGTTTTGCTACTTTGTTTTGCTTGTGTTACTTTCATTGTCCCAAAAAGAATGATATGATTCTATTAACAAAGGCAACTTGGACATTGTCCTCTTAAAGATTGACATGATTCAACTAACAAAGGGAAATCGAACATATTCCTTGTCTGATTTCAGAGATGTAATCTCTATTTCAAAACTAGAGTTTTTTTTATTTAAAAGCTAAGTAAATGTAGCACTGTCTACATATCAAAATAAAGCTGTAATAATACTCCCTTCATCTTGTTTTGTTTGACGTACTTCCGACTTGGTCTGTTGTAAAAGGGCTCATTTTGAGAAGCAGTTAGGTTCAAAACATTGAAGTCAAACTAACCTTTAAAAATACTATTTCTAATGTTATACTATATATTTTAAATTTGATCTCATATGTTTAAACTATGCGAATTATTATCTTAACACATTGTAATATATAGAAGGTCCAATTACACTGAACTTCCTTTCCTTTTGCCATTATTCAGAGGACATCCCCCCTAGCTTGGCAAAATTACACTTGCCTTTCCTGTTAGACTTATGAAAAACAACGATAAACTAAAAAAAAAGGTGGTTATGTTAGTTTACTTCCTTGCCATTAGACTCCTGTACTTTTAGATAGAGCATGGCAAAAGGGCAGCCCGATTCACGAAGCATCCCGCGTGAATGCAGGGTATAAGAGATCAAATAAAGACACCTAATTTATAATTGTATTACTTAACTACAGTTTTTCTAAACACTCTCGATGGTGATAGAGTATCTACTTTGCCACATTGAATCGTTGGGATAATATTTGAATTTAAAAGTTTTTATTTGTGATAGATCATTGAATACTGATATTTTAAATTATTATTTAGCTACTCTTTATTTCAAAACTGTCATTAACCACTTATGTAGGTTGCTGTGCGTCCATTTCGGCAAGAAATTATATTGAGAAAATTAAAAATAATTCAAGATGATAGATGAATTAAAATGAGCAAAATTTGATTAACTAAAACTTTGAAATGCAAAATTTGGAGAGCAATTCAATTTATTCGAAAAAAAAAAAAAAATCTTGGAGCTAGGCAGAGTTTTGTGCATATAGACTCACTAAGTAAGTCAAACTTGGTGAAAGATTAAGTTGTCTTTATATAAAAGAATGTTTAATGGTGGAAGTAATTTAAGCTAGCTTAATACTTTTCCTTTTTTTTCTTTTTGTTTCTCCATGAGTTATTGGCTATTGGCTTAATTGTTCTTTGGTTTTATGCCAGTTATCTCTAGCTATACCATGTTCTGACATCTAAAAATTTCAGGTCTTACCATGCCGATCCGATTTTAAATCCTCTAACACCTTGGGAAAGACCACCTCTCAAGAACATATTCTGCATTTATGGCATAGATTCGAAGACTGAGGTATTCTTCTCTTCTCAAGGGTCAGTTTCTTGCTCTAGCCAGTTTAGAAATTCATTATGATTATTGTGCATGTTTTTTAACATAGATGATTTGGCTGTAGGCACATGCTGTTATTGAACTCAATATTACTTGTTTTACACTAATTAATCGGCACACACTAAATCAACTTTCTTGTGCTCGTTTATCAGCGAGTTCATCATGTTCTTGTATTAATTTCTAAACTTCTTCAAAATCCAAAAGTGAAAACTAGCGCGCTAGGTGACTGTTCATCTGAAGCTGACAGGACAGCTAGAATGCCTCGAATCAGTCTTCAAACTTTGCATATTAAATTTCTCGGAGATGGGATGGTACTAACCATTGATGAAACTTAGCATGAAGGTTGTAAGTTATGTCTGCTGTTGATCAACCTAGGGCTGTCTATTACTATAATTCTTTGTCTGTATTGCTTTCACATGACAATTTCCTGATGAAGTATCAGTTCTGATCGCTAATTCTTTTAAACATTCAGTTAAAAGTTCCAACTTGAAATCTTTTATGAGGCCTCTTTTGATCTGTGGTTTAAGAAATCAGAACCAGAAAGTCCATGTGTTTTTGCAACCATTTCATGTTAGCTGTGATTGAGCAACATTTGCTATAATGCTTGATTTCTTAAAAATTTTGGTTGTCGTTTTTCTTTTCTTTTTCTTATTCTAAAGGAAAAGCTTGTTTACCATATCCATCAGTTGCTTGCGGCAGAAAATTAAAGGAAAGCTAGAAAAAGATGACAATTGAAGAAATAGTGGTATGAAAAAAGAAAAGGATGAAACAAGCAGGTTATAGTGTTCTCCCTAGTTGGCTGTATTTCTCAATGCACCAACCTCTGTCTACCACTAGTACCCCCACCCTGTAAAAATGATTTAATGACATAAATCTTCTATCCGCATTACATTACATGCCTCTATATGATTATATTCCCTTCTTCTAGTTATGTTCTTCCTTTAGTATGTGATCCTGAACATTTTTCTGTTTTCTTCATGTTGAATAACAGGTTGGTTACTATTTTGCACCCAGTGGGAAGCCTTATCCTGATAATTGGATCATAACAGATGTGATATATGAAATTGAAGGATCTCTGTATTCACGGTAACTTGTGTTTTGCATTGATATCATATTCTGGAAAGCTCTCTCCGAACAGCATATCTGAACATGACTTTTTTCACTTATTATTGTTTCTCTTACTTCATTATCTTCTTTTCCTCATCCATGCCACCCGGATCCTCTACAACTTTATTAAGACAAACGAAACAAGATTAAGTTGTTTGACTTTTTTTGTGAAAGTATATAATTTTGAGTCTTTGCATGGAGGACATTATCCTTCTTTTAAAATTCCTAAGCTTTAATTTTTAATCCTAAGTATTAATTTGCATAGCAGACAACATGGAGTAGGATACTGACCATGTGCGCGATACTAAATCAACCATTCTTCCTATAGATTATGTTAACTTGTCTTCTTCTTCTTATTCCTCTTAAACCTTGTTGAAGTTGGATGCTGACTATTTGAACATTTGGATCTCTCTCAGTATCTCAAATTTCCTCCTTTTAGGTCAGGAAATCTGGTTGAAGGAAACCCAGGTGCAACAAGTGGGGATGAGACGGTATGATGAAGGATGACTCATGCATATTTAAGTATATAAATTTTTGTAATTTATTGAAATGGCCTCCCTACTGAAATTTAAAATGTCGTTAGAGAGCTCTCTTTCAAAAAATATTTCCACATGCTTGGCTCAGCAAAAAGAATCAAGTCCATACACGAGGAGGGCAGGTTAAAGACATACTTAAGTAAATAAAGTGTGCCCTCTCAAAAAACGCAAGCTTTTTGATGAGTTGATCCAACAATTCATCAATGGGCAACAATTATTTGACAATCGGACTAACTAATGCTTTTAAGCTCATCATTTTAGTACCCAATTTATGTACTTACTGTAAAACAGTACTAATTCATAGGAAATTCAACACAATTCAAATTTTAGTAATATACCTATATCAGTAATTGTGTGTTGGTGGGAGGCAGCATGTGCCAAGTGCACGAACTGGTCCAGGTACACCATTATTGGTTTGATGAGTTGATCAAACAATTCAACAATGGGCAACAATTATTTTGACAATCGGACTAACTAATGCTTTTAAGCTCATCATTTTAGTGCCCAATTTAAGTACTTACTGTAAAACAGTACTAATTCATAGGAAAGTCAACGAAATTCAAATTTAGTAATATAACTATATAAGTAATTGTGTGTTGGTGGGAGGCAGCATATGCCAAGTGCACGAGCTGGTCCAGGTACACCATTATTGGAAAAGAAATAGCTAATACTTTTAAAGTCAATGACTGCATGTTGAAATGTTATTTCATCGGTTCTTTCCACTACTGAATAAATTTACTTAAAATGTTGGATTGGTTATGATATAGAATCTTTAAAATGAACTTTAGGTAATTGTAATCGTAAGATATGAAATAAAGTCATTATGTTTAACAAGGAGTAAGGTTTATATTAGAATAAGCTGCAAAAATCTGACAGGGGAAGTAGTATTATTTTTAAATTATATTGGTCCATTTGATTATGGTAACTCTCATATCTATGACTATGAGTACAAGAAAGGGATTCTTTTTCATTAACTGAAGCAGATTCGCAGGTGCCATACAATTCCCTCTCCTGGTGCAAGAATTGGCTGGGGCAAAAAGTGAACATAACAAGGACACCACAGGTATTCATAAGCTCTGTTATAGATATAGATATCTAAGATACCGTTGTTCCCCTCAGATCAGTTCTCTTTTATGATTTGAAGGTGCAAATTAATATTCTTTTGAAATTCGTAAAGATCATCTGTCTTCCTTTTTGGTATGTGATATTTTGTTTGATCTTAATCTCAGTTAAGTGGGGAAACCGTAACCAATATTACCACCTTTACTACTAATTATGGGGAAGACATCTAATCATATTGAGCATATGAAAATAGCTCCAACACCATCTCACCACCTCACACAGACACATTGGAAGAGCTGCCTAAAAGACTATGATAGATCTGACTATTGTTAGTAATTTCTCAGATACTTGAAAGTTTGATGCAACACATTTTAAAGATCCCCACATTTTCCTACAAGACGATTCCCTAGCCTTTGTCACCCAGTGTGTCGGCCCAGTTGCACTACTTTTGAGTGTGGTTTGAATTACACCCAATTTTTCTGATTCGGCGGTTCGTCTGCTCTCAGGTTGATCAGTCAGGGTCAGAGAAGGGAAATGCGGTCCCGATTGAATTATTTGGCCCTCGATCCGAATGAATCAACCTTTCCACAGAGGTAAATCTTTGCCTGCTGCTAGGCAAAGATTTATACCTCCGTGGAAAGGATGATTCATTCGGATCGAAGGTCCAAATAACCAAGCTATGCAATATTTATTTCAGTAGATCCCTTTCACCTAATTGGCTTCTTCTGGAGAACATAATATATTCATGAAGATGTAGTCACATGACCTCATACTTTTCCAGTTTTCTGCTAAAACTATACTGTTTGCTTTTGAATCATTTTAGCTTTTATATTGGTACTCACTGGCAACTGCAGCTCTATCTTACTCTCTGTCTTTGACAACATCAGTCAGAGCATGATGGCTCAGATGTACAAGTGCATCGAAATATAGAGCATCAACATGGAGAAGATATCATTCCCAATATGACAAGGTTACCTACGGTGAAGTACATAACCTATTATGAGGATTCTGAAAGTTTACCAGGAAAGAGAACAGCAGTTTGGGAGCTTGATAAAGGTATCTGAAGTATCTCAATTTCTTATTCTTGTTTAAAGTTTTCTAAATGAATTTCTGGGTTATTCAAGTAGAATGATGTGTCTTTCTCCTTTCCCACTTCTTTCTGTTGTCTAGAATGTATCTTCTTTCCTCTGGTTCACCATTCGCTTTCCTATGTCTCATTTCTGGCTGTCCATTACTTGTTTAATACCCAAAAAGCTGTGGAATGCAGTAATTTCTTTCGTCTTCTGTGATATGGCATTTCTCACCCAATATTTCTTTACTTTCCTCTCTGTATTCCTAATTTTTATTAGCTCTATCTACTATGACTTGTACAAACTCTCAGCATCTCATTCTTGTGAAGAGATAATTACTCGATTCCAGTCAGTAGCTTGTGATGACTGTAAAGTAAAATCTAGATAGCTGTCACGACCCCAAATCCGGTCGTGATGGCGCCCAGCACACTCTGCTAGGCCAGCCCGACCAATCAACAACAATCATAGAGCTATGAGCTCGCCTTATCCCATTCAAACATAACAATTGTAAATTAACAATAATGGATATATCAAAAACGGGGAAACCAAGTCCCAACGCATACCAATTCCCATAGACCGAAGGGTCAAGAGTCATGAGCCTCTACAGAACATAAGTGTAATACGGTTTACAACCAAAGCTCAGAGCGGAAAGAAATAACAATACATAATCAAAGACAGTAGGAAGGGATATCGGGTCCTGCGGACGTCGGCAGCTACCTCGAAGTCTCCACAGAACGGGGATAATAAAGCAGTTGCGACAAGCTCAACTGCCCTTCTGAACCTGTATATCTGCACACAAAAATGCAGGGGAGTGGGGTGAGTATATTTCAACTCAGTGAGCAGCAATAATAAATAATAACTGGAAGTAAGAACTCCTGTACTGTCACTAAACAGTTCTAAGGCAAACCCCCACTGGTAAGTCATCACTACAATGAGTTCTCTGATCTCCAGTCCATATCCATCTCAACCGGGTCCCACACTGACCACATCCTCACTCGTACCACTACAGTGTACAGCCATCTCAATATATTGAGACATATACATTTGTCTATAACACATAAGTATTTACGTATTTATAAGGATATTAATAAGTATAATGCCGCGGCGCGTGCACCCGCTCCAATACATATACCGGCGCGCAGCGGCGCCCGCTCCATTTAACGTCGACGCGCTCACCTGGGTGTATACGTACTCGGAGTGGCTCCCTAGTGCCCAAGCGCGCGTGTGCGCGCGTGCGCGCCGAGTCCACCATATATCACCGCGTGCGTGCGTCCGACCCAATATATATACATATATATACATATATAATTATACTCCTGCGCGTGCGCCCGATCCCATAATATACCACGCTCACCGGAACGTGTGCGTACTCGCACTCGGCGGGCTCCTGCGACCCAAGCGCAATACATACGCGGCGTGCGTCCGTCCCACATGTATATATACATGTATATCACATGTACATTATCGCGGCGTGCAGTCCGATCCAATATACGTACTGCCGCTGCGGCGCCCGATCCAATATATGTACCGCTGGCGCGCGGCCCGATCCAATATAGGTATATATATATATAATACCTCGTAACGGGTCCTCGACCCTATCCAGTCAGTATATACTTGGCCTCTCGTGCCCAATATAATATATCACAGTGGGTCCTTGACCCTGTCTCACCCAATATAGACTTGGCCTTTCAGGCCCAATATATCATCTCATAGTGGGTCCTCGACCCTAACTCATCTCAATCGGTATTGACTTGGCCTTTCAGGCCCACTCGACTAGAACAGGAATTCCACCTCAGATAATCTCTCTCAACGTACACATCTAATACTGGCTCATGTTATGCTATACAGCTAGAGCTACGACCGAGTGTATATTTCCAACACGATATAAGTGGTCACCTAGCTCTATAGGTTCCCTAATGCTCTACATATCGGCACAAGGTCCCAAACATGGCTTTTAGCCCTATTGTACAGTTATAATCTCATTAGCAGTCATACAACACAATATTCTATTAGCCGGGAAGGACCAAGTCCAAGTCCCCAATCACAATGTCACCACACTCGTCTCAAGACGTGTGTCTCATCTCTACATAGCACTGTAAAGTGCAAGTACGGGGTTTCAAACCCTCAGCACATTATTTACTACCACCACTCACCTCGATCCGATAGAAGCCTTAATCCGCCTTGCGCTCGCCTCGCAATTCAATCACCTTGAATGCCGAATCTGCTCAAAATCAATGAGAATACATCAATATAGGCTAATTAAACACAACCCATTCGAAATAACTCAATTTACATCAAAATTCCCAAAGTTGCCAAAACCCGAGCCCCGGGCCCACATTCCGAAAATTTACGAAATTCACATTTCTGGAACCCTCGTCTCGCCACGAGTCCATACATATAAAATTTACCAAAATCGGACTCCGTTTGCCCACTCAAATCGGTGTTTTTCTTCAATTTAGGCTTATGGCTCAAACCCACAATTAATCTTCCATTTACAGGGAATTAACCAAGGATTTCATGTTAAAATGATGTAATTAAGTCATAAACTTACCTCCGACGAAACCCCGATGATTTCCCAACAATCTCCCGTCAATTTCTTCTCTTGGAACTCAAAAATGGAGGGTTCATGAATGAAACCCGTAACTCTCTGATTCTGGATTTATATTCTCTGCCAGACACAATTGTTCATCGCGTTCGCGTGACCCTCTACGCGTTCGCGATGAGCAGCCCCGCCTTACTCTACGCGAACGCGACGCTAGCCACGCGTTCGCGATGCCCAATTCCTGATACTCTTCGCGGACGCGACGCATCCCACACGTTCGCGATGTTCAAACTCCCAGCCACCCGGATTTCTTCTACGCGAACGCGTCTACCCTTCACGCGATCGCGATGGTCTCCATCTTTCTCTTACGCGAACGCGACCACCTGGGACGCGAACGCGAAGCTTCGTCCAACCTTGCCTACGCGAACGCGGCAGCCTGACCGCGAACGCGATGCCTTAGCCAGCTCTGCCTTCGCGAACGCGACCTGGGCCACGCGAACGCGAAGGCTTAAGGCCTGCTGCACCAACCTGCAATTTACAGCAGACTTTTCATACTCCAAAAATGCCGGATGATGGTTCGGATTCACCCCGAGGCCCCCGGGACCCAACGAAAACCACCAACATACTCCAAAATACGATACGGACTTGTTCCAATCATAAAAACACCATCCTAAACATCAAAATCATCAATTACACACGGATTCAAGCTTATGTTTATTCAAAACTTTCAAAACTAACATTCAATCCAAAACCCGATCAAACGATGTCCGAATGACCTGAAAATTTGCAGGCATATCCAAAATCACCTAACGAAGCTATTGCAACTGTCGGAATTCCATTCCGACCCCCGGATCAAAATCTCACCTACCGTTCGGATTTCGCCAAAATTCAACCTTAGCCAATTCAAGCCTATTTCTACACCGGCCTCCAAATTCAATTCCGATCGCTCCCCTAAGTCACAAATCACCTCCCGGAACTAACCGAATCATCAGAATCCGATTCCGAGCCCTCTAACCAAATAGTCAACTCCGGGTTGACTTTCCTTATTCAAGTCTCCTTCAAAAAGGCTATATGCCTCATTTTCAATCCAATTCACCCTTAACTCACCCGATAGACTCTAACACTGATATAAAATCATAAAACATGCATTTACAACATAACGGGGTTGTAATTCCCGTAATGACGGGCCGGGTCGTTACATTCTCCCCAACTTAAACAAACGCTCGTCCTCGAGCGTACCAGAGTGGTACTAGAAGCAACTCAATAACTGAATGACCTTACCCAGCATATATTCGGCGATCATACGTCATCCTATCTCACATAAGTCCGAAAACACCATATAGTCAAAATTTCACAGACCATCTGAACCATAAATCACATTGCACTTTCCGAAATCATATACCAATTGCTAATCCCATGTCTATATTCACGATACACTAGAATCCACTGCAATAACCCACACTCACCACTCCGGGTGAGATCATATGATGTATCAAACAACCCAATCGCTCAAGACAATAGTCTCTAATCACAATAATTTCTCACGATAACCAAATACCAACTGAAAAACCCTTTTCATTAGATAGAGTTTTGTGCCAACACCTTCATATCATGCCCACGGTAACCGAACACGCGATATATCGAACCCATCTCTCGGGTCAACCATTCGTGAATCTATTTCTCTTTTAAAATTGATACTACAATAAGTTTCGGAGCCAAACCTCGATATTACCTTTCTAACGAGCTGAAATCATATATGCTCGCTCTCATTAATGACTTGAATGATCATTTCGGTTATAACACACCACACTGGTAACATGACACCTCAGATCGGCCTAGGCCACAACGAGCACAACACAGGCTCCAATAAGAACGATCTGAACACACTCGAATCATGACAACTGACTCGCACAAAGAGCCATAATTCAAATTCTTCCATACCATCACAACACATAAACTGAGATTCTTGTCTCACATCATAGGATTAGAGTGCCTGAATCCTCCTCGAAAGGTCATAACATCACGTGGCCTTGCCACAACTCATGATTCTATCCAAACACTATTACCCATGGAGCATCTCAAGTCGAAATGCTCAAAACGGTCAGCCACACACATATTTAGGTCCGACTCAAGCGATCAATCACACGCGGTGATACATTTAGTATATACTATCGAATCCTGAATGGACACAACCGATGTGCTATTCCCCGAGCGATACCCAATACGGACTATTCCTCAGAAGAGAGGAAGTATTGTATACAAGGTACATATAGGAAGCTATATTTCCCACATCACACTGTTGCGGCGCGCAACCCGTTCCAATAGCATCCTGTGGCGGCGTGCCACCCGATCCAGATATACTATACATGTGGCGGCGTGCCACCCGATCCAGATACTATACATGTGGCGGCGTGCCACCCGATCCAGATACTATACATGTGGCGGCGTGCCACCCGATCCAGATACTATACATGTGGCGGCGTGCCACCCGATCCACGTATAAATCTAGCAAAAGGGAATGCACATCGACTCAAGTTGCTCATTGCAACAAACATGTATTATATAGCCTCGAGCTCGGTCACATGAAACTCATCCGACAAAGTTCCTCAATACCGGAACTGAATCAATGGTACATACCTCTACACCGACATCCGCCACGAAGTCCCAACTGGCAAAGCAATACCTACCAACCGTCCGCTGGCTCTAGCGTACATCCACCCTGCTGGAGCATGATCTGATGCGCTCTGCCACGCAGTTGTGACATTTCTCTGATACAGTCCATATCACATTAGTCTAGACAACCTGACTTATGACAACCAGTCCGCAATCATATATCATTATTCAAATTCGTCATATCAAGTAACGAGGGAGCCACTAGGGCTTCCAATTTCCAATATTCGCTAAACGGTGTCGATACACACGACATACCACCACTGCGTAGGCGTATTAAGAGAACTTCTAGTCTCCAACACATACATAACACATGAATCACTATGCCCGATTCCGTACTTCACCGTGCGATTACATAACGCACCTCAAGCGTCCATTCATACCACGAAAGCCATTCATAAATTTCACTATGTCATCAACGACTCAATTATTACAGTCGATCCAACGAGAAAATACCACCATACTACTACATATTATCAATTTACATTACCTTGTCCATTTGCACCATATACCCTGCCAAATTACTAGAATAGCAGTACCATTTTCTTAAATCATCAGAAAGATCAATTCTTGAATCACTTGCAGCCGTCCGCGCTGCTCAATAATTTTATTGACTTCCCATATATTATGAACTGATCTCAAAACCTTGAATATGCCATTATCAACTTTCCATAACACATCGCGTATACCATATCACACTAAGACAACATGGAAATTCATATCCCTTTCCTCCGCCGCAAACATCGGCGCACTCAACTAGTCAAGGGCTTTCATGATCCCATATAGAGAAAACTCATTACACATTCCCAGCCTTGCATACCAACAGGAAAAATACACTCATTTTCAAACTACGGTATAACACATCGCAAACTCTTTCTCCCAATTACATTGCATAAATTAAACCGCCAGGACTAAGTCCTTATACCCATATCAAGTTACACAACTGCCAGCTCTCAAAAGCTTTGCTGCACAATATTTGTAAGACTCATTACTTCAACCATATACCAGGAATTAGTCGTATTCCTTTTCATACCATTCTGGTTTATTAACAAGTTGTTCCATTTACCCAGTTTCCTTTCTAATTCATCTTTAATTTAATATTAGCCATTATTGTAGCACCATAACACATCAACTCATTCCACACGAGACTCGTACACAAGACCACACGGTCTAAGACATATAGGCCACTGAATACTCTCTCAATATTTCCCAGAAGGATCACATCCTACAATCTTTATTTTGAAGAACCTCTTGCGATTTGAATTCGTTATCATTACCTTCCAATACGGATTACATAGAATCCCATCATTCACATAATATAACACAAGTATCGATCTCTTCTAACGAAACCACCATCTTTAGCCACATGCACAATCTTAAGACACCTCACTGTTACAAGCAAAATCTTGAACACCGCAAAACCATTCTCAGGCATCATTCACCCTTATTCACCTGTAATTCAACTGTCTTATTGAACAGAACCACTCGTTCCTTGTTAGAACTCTGACACTGCAGAACATGATTACATACATATACAATTAACTATCTTTCTTTTTTATACACCGAACATTCTTTACCAACAGTAGTTCAAAACATCCTCGTATTTCTTCACATCTACGAAGCACCATAAGCCTTTATCAAAATTTCCCAACATACCTAGAGACAGAGCCAACACAGCACACGACAGTGCAATCAGATAATCAATAACAACCTCCCCAACTTAGCTCGAAGTCATTCATCAAAGCACTTTCAACCACTCATATCATTATTACTCAAATGATGCCACAAAGTTCTAGTTAGATTAAACTCAGTCATTTACAAGCTTCGGTGGAGATTCAAATCATCATAAATATTAACCCTTTTGCAATTCTTGCATTCATTCACACACAACAGTTACGCCCCCTCTTTAGGTGGCAAAATCTTTTCTAAGTCCCGGATTTTCCAAAAATTTCGGCAGAGTTTCCTTTGTAAATTGGCCTATCCACCTGCTAGAGAATCACCAAACCATTCTAACAATACATCCACAACTCAACAAAACATCACAATGTATTTCAACAACATTAAATCTCAATACTATACGAATCATATTATCACAATTATACCTGAGCATGTACTGCACCCGCTCGAATCATAACATATATCAAATACCTTTCAATTACACATGAGAGTCAATCCACTTACCTCGCCTCAATTTAGCATCTCAGTACAATACCATCCACCAGGATACACATAGCATAATCACTTTAGTCTTCCCGAGTTTGAACTCGTTCCGCTACACATAAGGCACTTTACCTTCCAATTAAGAGGCGATGAAAATATTTCTCACGCCCATAGCTAGGGCTATATATCAAATCACAATAAAGACCAATACCGATCGTATGCACTTCATAATATCGGCTCGCGAAATTAGTACCTTGGTGCTCAAGCCATAGACAAAGATCTGGCCTCAAGTCCTCCCGACTGGCCCAACATGAATTCACGGAGATTATATCTCGCCCCTCGTTCGGAGAAATCACAAGCCATAAGGCAATTATATTACTGAGCGCTCGATGCGTACACAGACGTGTGGAAGGAATTTCAAAAGATTATATCTCAAGCTGAATCAAGTACGCACGATAAAAATTCCAAGAAATGTGAAGTGTTTCCTAAAGGTTCGCAGCCTCCCGAGGATAAGTACGTGCGTCCCCGTACCGATCCACAAGACTCTACTAACCGGCTCAAGACTCACGAGGCCTAGTAAACCTAGGCTCGATACCAACTTGTCACGACCCCAAATCCGGTCGCGATGGCGCCCAGCACATTGCTAGGCCAGCCCCGACCAATCAACAACAATCATAGAGCTACGAGCTCGCCTTATCCCATTCAAACATAACAATTGTAAATTAACAATAATGGATATATCAAAAACGTGGAAACCAAGTCCCAACGCATACCAACTCCCATGGACCGAAGGTCAAGAGTCACGAGCCTCTACAGAACATAAGTGTAATACGGCTTACAACCAAAGCTCGGAGCGGAAAGAAATAACAATACATAATCAAAGACAAGAGAAGTGGATATCGGTCCTCGCGACGTCGGCAGCCTACCTCGAAGCCTCCACGTAACTGGGATAATAAAGCAGCATGCGACAGCCTAACCGCCCTTCCGAACCCGTATATCCGCACACAAAAATGCAGGGGAGTGGGGTGAGTATATTTCAACTCGAACGAGCAAGAATAATAAATAATAACCGGAAGTAAGAACTCCCGTACCGTCACTAAACAATTCTACGGCAAATCCCCACAGTAAGTCATCACTACAACGAGTTCTCTGATCTCCAGTCCATATCCATCTCAACTGGGTCCCACACCGACCACATCCTCACTCGTACCACTACAGTGTACAGCCATCTCAATATATTGAGACATATACATTTGTCTATAACACATAAGTATTTACGTATTTATAAGGATATTAATAAGTATAATGTCGCGGCGTGCGCCCCGCTCCAATACATATACCGCCGCGCCGCGGCGCCCGCTCCATTTAACGTCGACGCGCTCACCGGGGTGTATACGTACTTCGGAGGGCTCCCTGAGCCCAGCGCTACGGTGTGCGCGCGTGCACCAGTGTCCACCATATATCATCGCGCGCGTGCGTCCGACCCAATATATATACATATATATACATATATAATTATACCGCCGCGGCGTGCGCCCGATCCCATAATATACGCGCTCACCGGAACGTGTGCGTACTCGCACTCCGAAGCGGGCTCCTGCGCCCCAGCGCAATAATACCGCGGCGCGTGCCGTCCGTCCCACACGTATATTACACGTATATCACATGTACATCACGCGGCGTGCAGTCCGATCCAAAATATGTACCGCCGCGCGCGCGCAGCCCGATCCAATATATGTACCGCTGCGGGTGAGTGCCCGATCCAATATAGGTATATATATATATATAATACCTCGTAATGGGTCCTCGACCCTATTCCAGCCAATATATACTTGGCCTCTCGTGCCCAAAATAATATATCACAGATGGGTCCTCGACCCTGTCTCAGCTAATATAGACTTGGCCTTTCGAGCCCACTCATATCTCGCTGGGTCCTCGACCCTAACTCATCTCAATCGGTATCGACTTGGCCTTTCAGGCCCACTCAGCTAGAACAGTGAATTCCACCTTAGATAATCTCTCTCAATGTACACATCTAGTACAGGCTCATATATGCCATACAGCTAGAGCTACGGCTGAGTGAATGTTTCCAACACAGTATACTGGTCACCTAGCTCTATAGGTTCCCTAATGCTCTACATATCGGCACAAGGCCCCAAACATGGCTTTTAGCCCTATTGTACAGTTATAATCTCATTAGCAGTCATACAACACAGTATTCCATTAGCCGGGAAGGACCAAGTCCAAGTCCCCAATCACAATGTCACCACACTCGTCTCAAGACGTGTGTTTCATCTCAACATAGCACTGTGAAGTGCTAGTACGGGGTTTCAAACCCTCAGTACATTATTTACTACCACCACTCACCTCGATCCGATAGAAGCCTTAATCCGCCTTGCGCTCGCCTCGCAATTCAATCACCTTGAATGCCGAATCTGCTCAAAATCAATGAGAATACATCAATATAGGCTAATTAAACACAACCCATTCGAAATAACTCAATTTACATCAAAATTCCCAAAGTTGCCAAAACCCGAGCCCCGGGCCCACATTCCGAAAATTTACGAAATTCACATTTCTGGAACCCTCGTCTCGCCACGAGTCCATACATATAAAATTTACCAAAATCGGACTCCGTTTGCCCACTCAAATCGGTGTTTTTCTTCAATTTAGGCTTAGGGCTCAAACCCACAATTAATCTTCCATTTACAGGGAATTAACCAAGGATTTCATGTTAAAATGATGTAATTAAGTCATAAACTTACCTCCGACGAAACCCCGATGATTTCCCAACAATCTCCCGTCAATTTCTTCTCTTGGAACTCAAAAATGGAGGGTTCATGAATGAAACCCGTATGTAAAATTCTGGATTTATATTCTCTGCCAGACACAATTGTTCATCGCGTTCGCGTGACCCTCTACGCGTTCGCGATGAACAGCCCCGCCTTACTCTACGCGAACGCGACGCTAGCCACGCGTTCGCGATGCCCAATTCCTGATACTCTTCGCGGACGCGACGCATCCCACGCGTTCGCGATGTTCAAACTCCCAGCCACCCGGATTTCTTCTACGCGAACGCGTCTACCCTTCACGCGATCGCGATGGTCTCCATCTTTCTCCTACGCGAACGCGACCATCTGGGACGCGAACGCGAAGCTTCGTCCAACCTTGCCTACGCGAACGCGGCAGCCTGACCGCGAACGCGATGCCTTAGCCAGCTCTGCCTTCGCGAACGCGACCTGGGCCACGCGAACGCGACCTGGGCCACGCGAACGCGAAGGCTTAAGGCCTGCTGCACCAACCTGCAATTTACAGCAGACTTTTCATACTCCAAAAATGCCGGATGATGGTTCGGATTCACCCCGAGGCCCCCGGGACCCAACGAAAACCACCAACATACTCCAAAATACGATACGGACTTGTTCCAATCATAAAAACACCATCCTAAACATCAAAATCATCAATTACACACGGATTCAAGCTTATGTTTATTCAAAACTTTCAAAACTAACATTCAATCCAAAACCCGATCAAACGATGTCCGAATGACCTGAAAATTTGCAGGCATATCCAAAATCACCTAACGAAGCTACTGCAACTGTCGGAATTCCATTCCGACCCCCCGATCAAAATCTCACCTACCGTTCGGATTTCGCCAAAATTCAACCTTAGCCAATTCAAGCCTATTTCTACACCGGGCCTCCAAATTCAATTCCGATCGCTCCCCTAAGTCACAAATCACCTCCCGAACTAACCGAATCATCAGAATCCGATTTTGAGCCCTCTAACCAAATAGTCAACTCCGGGTTGACTTTCCTTATTCAAGTCTCCTTCAAAAAGGCTATATGCCTCATTTTCAATCCAATTCACCCTTAACTCACCCGATAGACTCTAACACTGATATAAAATCATAAAACATGCATTTACAACATAACGGGGTGGTAATTCCCGTAACGACGGGCCGGGTCGTTACATTCTCCCCAACTTAAACAAACGCTCGTCCTCGAGCGTACCAGAGTGGTACTAGAAGCAACTCAATAACTGAATGACCTTACCCGGCATATATTCGGCGATCATACGTCATCCTATCTCACATAAGTCCGAAAACACCATATAGTCAAAATTTCACAGACCATCTGAACCATAAATCACATTGCACTTTCCGAAATCATATACCAATTGCTAATCCCATGTCTATATTCACGATACACTAGAATCCACTGCAATAACCCACACTCACCACTCCGGGTGAGATCATATGATGTATCAAACAACCCAATCGCTCGAGACAATAGTCTCTAATCACAATAATTTCTCACGATAACCAAATACTAACTGAAAAACCCTTTTCATTAGATAGAGTTTTGTTCCAACACCTTCATATCATGCCCACGATAACCGAACACGCGATATATCGAACCCATCTCTCGGGTCAACCATTCGTGAATCTATTTCTCTTTTAAAATTGATACTACAATAAGTTTCGGAGCCAAACCTCGATATTACCTTTCTAACGAGCTGAAATCATATATGCTCGCTCTCATTAATGACTTGAATGATCATTTCGGCTATAACACACCACACTGGTAACATGACACCTCAGCATCGGCCTAGGCCACAACGAGCACAACACAGGCTCCAATAAGAACGATCTGAACACACTCGAATCCTAACAACTGACTCGCACAAAAAGCCATAATTCAAATTCTTCCATACCATCACAACACATAACTGAGATTCTTGTCTCACATCATAGGATTAGAGTGCCTGAATCCTCCTCGAAAGGTCATAACATCACGTGGCCTTGCCACAACTCATGATTCTATCCAAACACTATTACCCATGGAGCATCTCAAGTCGAAATGCTCAAAACGGTCAGCCACACACATATTTAGGTCTGACTCAAGCAATCAATCACACGCGGTGATACATTTAGTATATGCTATCGAATCCTGAATGAACACAACCGATGTGCTATTCCCCGAGCGATACCCGATACGGACTATTCCTCAGAAGAGAGGAAGTATTGTATACAAGGTACATATAGGAAGCTATATTTCCCACATCACACTGTTGCGGCGCGCTATATTTTCCACATCACACTGTTGCGGCGCGCAACCCGTTCCAATAGCATACCTGTGGCGGCGTGCCACCCGATCCAGATACCATACATGTGGCGGCGTGCCACCCGATCCAGATACTATACATGTGGCGGCGTGCCACCCGATCCAGATACTATACATGTGGCGGCGTGCCACCCGATCCACGCATAAATCTAGCAAAAGGGAATGCACATCGACTCAAGTTGCTCATTGCAACAAACATGTATATATAGCCTCGAGCTCGGTCACATGAAACTCATCCGACAAAGTTCCTCAATATCGGAACTGAATCAATGGTAGATACCTCTACACTGACATCCGCCACGAAGGCCCAACTGGCAAAGCAATACCTACCAACCGTCCGCTGGCTCTAGGGTACATCCCCCTGCTGGAGCATGATCTGATGCGCTCTGCCATGCAGTTTGCGACATGTTTCTGACATAGTCCATATCACATTAGTCTAGACAGTCTGACTTATGACAACCAGCCTGCAATCATATATCATTATTCAAATTCATCATATCAAGTGACGAGATAGCCACTAGGGCTTCCAATTTCCGATAACCGCTACACTGTGCCGATACACACGATATACCACCGCTGCGTAGGCGGGTTACGAGAACTTCTAGTCTCCAACACATACATAACACAAGAATCACTATGCCCGATTTTGTACTTCACTGTGCGATTACATAACGCACCTCAAGCGTCCATTCATACCACGAAAGCCATTCATAAATTTCACTATGTCATCAACGACTCAATTATTACAGTCGATCCAACGAGAAAATACCACCATACTACTACATATTATCAATTTACATTACCTTGTCCATTTGCACCATATACCCTGCCAAATTACTAGAATAGCAGTACCATTTTCTTAAATCATCAGAAAGATCAATTCTTGAATCACCTGCAGCCGTCCGCGCTGCTCAATAATTTTATTGACTTCCCATATATTATGAACCGATCTCAAAACCTTGAATATGCCATTATCAACTTTCCATAACACATCGCGTATACCATATCACACTAAGACAACATGGAAATTCATATCCCTTTCCTCCGCAACAAACATCGGCGCACTCAACTCGTCAAGGGCTTTCATGATCCCATATAGAGAAAACTCATTACACATTCCCAGCTTTGCATACCAACAGGAAAAATACACTCATTTTCAAACTACGGTATAACACATCGCAAACTCTTTCTCCCAATTACATTGCATAAATTAAACCGCCAGGACTAAGTCCTTATACCCATATCAAGTTACACAACTGCCAGCTCTCAAAAGCTTTGCTGCACAATATTTGTAAGACTCATTACTTCAACCATATACCAGGAATTAGTCGTATTCCTTTTCATACCATTCTGGTTTATTAACAAGTTGTTCCATTTACCCAGTTTCCTTTCTAATTCATCTTTAATTTAATATTAGCCATTATTGTAGCACCATAACACATCAACTCATTCCACACGAGACTCGTACATAAGACCACACGGTCTAAGACATATAGGCCACTGAATACTCTCTCCATATTTCCCAGAAGGATCACATCCTACAGTACTTTATTTTGAAGAACCTCTTGCGATTTGAATTCGTTATCATTACCTTCCAATACGGATTACATAGAATCCCATCATTCACATAATATAACACAAGTACCGATCTCTTCTAACGAAACCATCATCTTTAGCCACATGCACAATCTTAAGGCACTTGACTGTTACAAGCAAAATCTGAACACTGCAAAACCATTCTCGGGCATCATTCACCCTTATTCAGTTGTAATTCAACTGTCCTATTGAGTAGAACCACTCGTTTTTTATTAGAACTCTGACATCGCAGAACGTGATTACTTACAGATACAATCAACTATCTTTCTTTTCTATACACCGAACATTCTCTACCAACAGTAGTTCAAAACATCCTAGTATTTCTTCAAATCTACGAAGCACCATAAGCCTTTATCAAAATTTCCCAACATACCTAGAGACAGAGCCAACACAGCACACGACAGTGCAATCAGATAATCAATAACAACCTCCCCAACTTAGCTCGAAGTCATTCATCAAAGCACTTTCAACCACTCATATCATTATTACTCAAATGATGCCACAAAGTTCTAGTTAGATTAAACTCAAGTCATTTACAAGCTTCGGTGGAGATTCAAATCATCATAAATATTAACCCTTTTGCAATTCTTGCATTCATTCACACACAACAGTTACGCCCCCTCTTTAGGTGGCAAAATCTTTTCTAAGTCCCGGATTTTCCAAAAATTTCAGCAGAGTTTCCTTTGTAAATTGGCCTATCCACCTGCCAGAGAATCACCAAACCATTCTAACAATACATCCACAACTCAACAAAACATCACAATGTATTTCAACAACATTAAATCTCAATACTATACGAATCATATTATCACAATTATACCTGAGCATGTACTGCACCCGCTCGAATCATAACATATATCAAATACCTTTCAATTACACATGAGAGTCAATCCACTTACCTCGCCTCAATTTAGCATTTCAGTACAATACCATCCACCAGGATACACATAGCATAATCACTTTAGTCTTCCCGAGTTTGAACTCGTTCCGCTACACATAAGGCACTTTACCTTCCAATTAAGAGGCGATGAAAATATTTCTCACGCCCATAGCTAGGGCTATATATCAAATCACAATAAAGACCAATACCGATCGTATGCACTTCATAATATCGGCTCGCGAAATTAGTACCTTGGTGCTCAAGCCATAGACAAAGATCTGGCCTCAAGTCCTCCCGACTGGCCCAACATGAATTCACGGTGATTATATCTCGCCCCTCGTTCGGAGAAATCACAAGCCATAAGGCAATTATATTACTGAGCGCTCGATGCGTACACAGACGTGTGGAAGGAATTTCAAAAATTATATCTCAAGCTGAATCAAGTACGCACGATAAGAATTCCAAGAAATGTGAAGTGTTTCCTAAAGGTTCGCAGCCTCCCGAGGATAAGTACAGGCGTCCCCGTACCGATCCACAAGACTCTACTAACCGGCTCAAGACTCATGAGGCCTAGTAAACCTAGGCTCTGATACCAACTTGTCACGACCCCAAATCCGGCCGTGATGGCGCCCAGCACACTGCTAGGCCAGCCCGACCAATCAACAACAATCATAGAGCTATGAGCTCGCCTTATCCCATTCAAACATAACAATTGTAAATTAACAATAATGGATATATCAAAAACGGGGAAACCAAGTCCCAACGCATACCAACTCCCATAGACCGAAGGGTCAAGAGTCCTGAGCCTCTACAGAACATAAGTGTAATACGGTTTACAACCAAAGCTCGGAGCGGAAAGAAATAACAATACATAATCAAAGACAGTAGGAAGGGATATCGGGTTATAAACTTTGTGATTTACTTAATTTGCGCAATTTGGTACAAGCCAAGGAAGGCTAAGTCAGCCATACACCTGTGGATCTGCACAGAAAGTGCAGGGGAGTGGGATGAGTATATTTCAACTCAGTGAGTAATAATAATAAATAATAATTGAAAGTAAGAACTCCTGTGCTATCATTAAACAATTCTAAGGCAAAACCCCACGGGTAAGTCATCACTATAGTAAGTACTCCGATCATCAGTCCACATCTATCTCATCAAGGTCCCACACTGACTAAATCCTCACTCGTACCACAACAGTGTACAGCCATCTCAATATATGGAGACATATACATGTGTCTATAAGGTATAAGTATCTGAATAAGTATAATGCTGCGGCGTGCAGCCCGCTCCAATATATATATACTGCTGCGGCGTGCAGCCCAATCCAATATTTATATAATGCTGCGGCGTGCAGCCCGATCCAATATATATACTGCTGCGGCGTGCAGCCCGATCCAATATGTATACTGCTGCGGCGTGCAGCCCGATCCAATATTTATATATATGTATATAATACCTCATAACGGGTCCTCGACCCTATCCCAATTAGTATAGGATTGGCCTTTCAGGCCCACTCAGCTAAATCAGGGAACTTCCACCCTAAGTAATCTATCTCCTCACAGTACACATCTAGTACTGGCTCTTAATAGGCTATTCAGCTAGTTTTATGGCTGAGTGTAAGTTTCCAACACGATATAAGGGTTACCTAGCTCTACAGGTTCCCTAATGCTCTACAGATCGGCACAAGGCCCCAAACATGGCTATTAGCCCAATTACACAGTCATAATCTCATTATCGGTCATAATACACAGTATTCTATTAGCCGGCCTTGACCCTGTCTCAGCCAATATAGACTTGGCCTTTCAGGCCCAATATCATCTCATAGTGGGTCCTTGACCCTAACTCATCTCAATCGGTATTGACTTGGCCTTTCAGGCCCACTCAGCTAGAACAGGGAATTCCACCTTAGATAATCTCTCTCAATGTACACATCTAGTACTGGCTCATGTTATGCTCTACAGCTAAAGCTACGGCTGAGTGTATATTTCCAACACGATATAAGGGTCACCTAGCTCTATAGGTTCCCTAATGCTCTACATATCGGCACAAGGCCCCAAACATGGCTTTTAGCCCTATTGTACAGTTATAATCTCATTAGCAGTCATACAACACAGTATTCCATTAGCCGGGAAGGACCAAGTCCAAGTCCCCAATCACAATGTCACCACACTCGTCTCAAGACGTGTGTTTCCACTGTAAAGTGCAAGTACGGGGTTTCAAACCCTCAGCACATTATTTACTACCACCACTCACCTCGATCCGATAGAAGCCTTAATCCGCCTTGCGCTCGCCTCGCAATTCAATCACCTTGAATGCCGAATCTGCTCAAAATCAATGAGAATACATCAATATAGGCTAATTAAACACAACCCATTCGAAATAACTCAATTTACATCAAAATTCCCAAAGTTGCCAAAACCCGAGCCCCGGGCCCACATTCCGAAAATTTACGAAATTCACATTTCTGGAACCCTCGTCTCGCCACGAGTCCATACATATAAAATTTACCAAAATCGGACTCCGTTTGCCCACTCAAATCGGTGTTTTTCTTCAATTTAGGCTTAGGGCTCAAACCCACAATTAATCTTCCATTTACAGGGAATTAACCAAGGATTTCATGTAAAAATGATGTAATTAAGTCATAAACTTACCTCCGACAAAACCCCGATGATTTCCCAGCAATCTCCCGTCAATTTCTTCTCTTGGAACTCAAAAATGGAGGGTTCATGAATGAAACCCGTAACTCTCTGATTCTGGATTTATATTCTCTGCCAGACACAATTGTTCATCGCGTTGGCGTGACCCTCTACGCGTTCGCGATGAGCAGCCCCGCCTTACTCTACGCGAACGCGACGCTAGCCACGCGTTCGCGATGCCCAATTCCTGATACTCTTCGCGGACGCGACGCATCCCACGCGTTCGCGATGTTCAAACTCCCAGCCACCCGGATTTCTTCTACGCGAACGCGTCTACCCTTCACGCGATCGCGATGGTCTCCATCTTTCTCCTACGCGAACGCGACCACCTGGGACGCGAACGCGAAGCTTCGTCCAACCTTGCCTACGCGAACGCGGCAGCCTGACCGCGAACGCGATGCCTTAGCCAGCTCTGCCTTCGCGAACGCGACTTGGGCCACGCGAACGCGAAGGCTTAAGGCTTGCTGCACCAACCTGCAATTTACAGCAGACTTTTCATACTCCAAAAATGCCGGATGATGGTTCGGATTCACCCCGAGGCCCCCGGGACCCAACGAAAACCACCAACATACTCCAAAATACGATACGGACTTGTTCCAATCATAAAAACACCATCCTAAACATCAAAATCATCAATTACACACGGATTCAAGCTTATGTTTATTCAAAACTTTCAAAACTAACATTCAATCCAAAACCCGATCAAACGATGTCCGAATGACCTGAAAATTTGCAGGCATATCCAAAATCACCTAACGAAGCTATTGCAACTGTCGGAATTCCATTCCGACCCCCGGATCAAAATCTCACAAACCGTTCGGGTTTCGCCAAAATTCAACCTTAGCCAATTCAAGCCTATTTCTACACCGGCCTCCAAATTCAATTCCGATCGCTCCCCTAAGTCACAAATCACCTCCCGAAACTAACCGAATCATCAGAATCCGATTCCGAGCCCTCTAACCAAATAGTCAACTCCGGGTTGACTTTCCTTATTCAAGTCTCCTTCAAAAAGGCTATATGCCTCATTTTCAATCCAATTCACCCTTAACTCACCCGATAGACTCTAACACTGATATAAAATCATAAAACATGCATTTACAACATAACGGGGTTGTAATTCCCGTAATGACGGGCCGGGTCGTTACATTCTCCCCAACTTAAACAAACGCTCGTCCTCGAGCGTACCAGAGTGGTACTAGAAGCAACTCAATAACTGAATGACCTTACCCAGCATATATTCGGCGATCATACGTCATCCTATCTCACATAAGTCCGAAAACACCATATAGTCAAAATTTCACAGACCATCTGAACCATAAATCACATTGCACTTTCCGAAATCATATACCAATTGCTAATCCCATGTCTATATTCACGATACACTAGAATCCACTGCAATAACCCACACTCACCACTCCGGGTGAGATCATATGATGTATCAAACAACCCAATCGCTCGAGACAATAGTCTCTAATCACAATAATTTCTCACGATAACCAAATACCAACTGAAAAACCCTTTTCATTAGATAGAGTTTTGTGCCAACACCTTCATATCATGCCCACGGTAACCGAACACGCGATATATCGAACCCATCTCTCGGGTCAACCATTCGTGAATCTATTTCTCTTTTAAAATTGATACTACAATAAGTTTCGGAGCCAAACCTCGATATTACCTTTCTAACGAGCTGAAATCATATATGCTCGCTCTCATTAATGACTTGAATGATCATTTCGGTTATAACACACCACACTGGTAACATGACACCTCAGCATCGGCCTAGGCCACAACGAGCACAACACAGGCTCCAATAAGAACGATCTGAACACACTCGAATCATGACAACTGACTCGCACAAAGAGCCATAATTCAAATTCTTCAATACCATCACAACACATAACTGAGATCTCGTCTCACATTATAGAATTAGAGTACCTAAATCCTCCTCGAAAGGTCATAACATCACGTGGCCTCGCCACAACTCATGATTCTATCCAAACACTATTACTCATGGAGCACCTCAAGTCGCAATGCTCAAAACGGTCAGCCACACACATATCTAAACTCAAGCAATCACTCACACCTGCGGTGATACAATTGATATACACTATCAAATCCTGAAAAGACACACCGATGTGCTATTCCCCGAGCGATACCAATACGGACTATTCCTCGGAAGCTAGGAACTATTGTATATAAGGTAACATATAGGAAGCTATATTTTCCACATCACACTGTTGCGGCGCGCAACCCGTTCCAATAGCATCCTGTGGCGGCGTGCCACCCGATCCAGATACTATACATGTGGCGGCGTGCCACCCGATCCAGATACTATACATGTGGCGGCGTGCCACCCGATCCAGATACTATACATGTGGCGGCGTGCCACCCGATCCAGATACTATACATGTGGCGGCGTGCCACCCGATCCACGTATAAATCTAGCAAAAGGGAATGCACATCGACTCAAGTTGCTCATTGCAACAAACATGTATTATATAGCCTCGAGCTCGGTCACATGAAACTCATCCGACAAAGTTCCTCAATACCGGAACTGAATCAATGGTACATACCTCTACACCGACATCCGCCACGAAGTCCCAACTGGCAAAGCAATACCTACCAACCGTCCGCTGGCTCTAGCGTACATCCACCCTGCTGGAGCATGATCTGATGCGCTCTGCCATGCAGTTTGCGACATGTTTCTGACATAGTCCATATCACATTAGTCTAGACAGTCTGACTTATGACAACCAGCCTGCAATCATATATCATTATTCAAATTCGTCATATCAAGTGACGAGATAGCCACTAGGGCTTCCAATTTCCGATAACCGCTACACTGTGCCGATACACACGATATACCACCGCTGCGTAGGCGGGTTACGAGAACTTCTAGTCTCCAACACATACATAACACAGGAATCACTATGCCTGATTCCGTACTTCACCGTACGATTACATAACGCACCTCAAGCGTCCATTCATACCACGAAAGCCATTCATAAATTTCACTATGTCATCAACGACTCAATTATTACAGTCGATCCAACGAGAAAATACCACCATACTACTACATATTATCAATTTACATTACCTTGTCCATTTGCACCATATACCCTGCCAAATTACTAGAATAGTAGTACCATTTTCTTAAATCATCAGAAAGATCAATTCTTGAATCACCTGCAGCCGTCCGCGCTGCTCAATAATTTTATTGACTTCCCATATATTATGAACCGATCTCAAAACCTTGAATATGCCATTATCAACTTTCCATAACACATCGCGTATACCATATCACACTAAGACAACATGGAAATTCATATCCCTTTCCTCCGCAACAAACATCAGCGCACTCAACTAGTCAAGGGCTTTCATGATCCCATATAGAGAAAACTCATTACACATTCCCAGCCTTGCATACCAACAGGAAAAATACACTCATTTTCAAACTACGGTATAACACATCGCAAACTCTTTCTCCCAATTACATTGCATAAATTAAACCGCCAGGACCGAGTCCTTATACTCATATCGAGTTACACAACTTGCCAGCTCTCAAAAGCTTTGCTGCACAATATCTGTAAGACTCATTACTTCAACCATATACCAGGAATTAGTCGTATTCCTTTTCATACCATTCTGGTTTATTAACAAGTTGTTCCATTTATCCAGTTTCCTTTCTAATTCATCTTTAATTTAATATTAGCCATTATTGTAGCACCATAACACATCAACTCATTCCACACGAGACTCGTACATAAGACCACACGGCCTAAGACATATAGGCCACTGAATACTCTCTCTATATTTCCCAGAAGGATCACATCCTACAATACTTTATTTTGAATAACCTCTTGCGATTTGAATTCGTTATCATTACCTTCCAATACGGATTACATAGAATCCCATCATTCACATAATATAACACAAGTACCGATCTCTTCTAACGAAACCATCATCTTTAGCCACATGCACAATCTTAAGGCACCTGATTGTTACAAGCAAAATCTTGAACACTGCAAAACCATTCTCGGGCATCATTCACCCTTATTCAATTGTAATTCAACTGTCCTATTGAGTAGAACCACTCGTTTTTTGTTAGAACTCTGACATCGCAGAACATGATTACTTACAGGTACAATTCGCTATCTTTCCTTTCTATACACCGAACATTCTCTACCAACAGTAGTTCAAAACATCCTAGTATTTCTTCAAATCTACGAAGCACCATAAGCCTTTATCAAAATTTCCCAACATACCTAGAGACAGAGCCAACACAGCACACGACAGTGCAATCGGATAATCAATAACAACCTCCCCAACTTAGCTCGAAGTCATTCATCAAAGCACTTTCAACCACTCATATCATTATTACTCAAATGATGCCACAAAGTTCTAGTTAGATTAAACTCAGTCATTTACAAGCTTCGGCGGAGATTCGAATCATCAGAAATATTAACCCTTTTGCAATTCTTGCATTCATTCACACACAACAGTTACGCCCCCTCTTTAGGTGGCAAAGTCTTTTCTAAGTCCCGGATTTTCCAAAAATTTCGGCAGAGTTTCCTTTGTAAATTGGCCTATCCACCTGCCAGAGAATCACCAAACCATTCTAACAATACATCCACAACTCAACAAAACATCACAATGTATTTCAACAACATTAAATCTCAATACTATACGAATCATATTATCACAATTATACCTGAGCATGTACTGCACCCGCTCGAATCATAACATATATCAAATACCTTTCAATTACACATGAGAGTCAATCCACTTACCTCGCCTCAATTTAGCATCTCGGTACAATACCATCCACCAGGATACACATAGCATAATCACTTTAGTCTTCCCGAGTTTGAACTCGTTCCGCTACACATAAGGCACTTTACCTTCCAATTAAGAGGCGATGAAAATATTTCTCACGCCCATAGCTAGGGCTATATATCAAATCACAATAAAGACCAATACCGATCGTATGCACTTCATAATATCGGCTCGCGAAATTAGTACCTTGGTGCTCAAGCCATAGACAAAGATCTGGCCTCAAGTCCTCCCGACTGGCCCAACATGAATTCACGGAGATTATATCTCGCCCCTCGTTCGGAGAAATCACAAGCCATAAGGCAATTATATTACTGAGCGCTCGATGCGTACACAGACGTGTGGAAGGAATTTCAAAAATTATATCTCAAGCTGAATCAAGTACGCACGATAAGAATTCCAAGAAGTGTGAAGTGTTTCCTAAAGGTTCGCAGCCTCCCGAGGATAAGTACAGGCGTCCCCGTACCGATCCATAAGACTCTACTAACCGGCTCAAGACTCATGAGGCCTAGTAAACCTAGGCTCTGATACCAACTTGTCACGACCCCAAATCCGGTCGTGATGGCGCCCAGCACACTGCTAGGCCAGCCCGACCAATCAACAACAATCATAGAGCTATGAGCTCGCCTTATCCCATTCAAACATAACAATTGTAAATTAACAGTAATGGATATATCAAAAACGGGGAAACCAAGTCCCAACGCATACCAACTCCCATAGACCGAAGGGTCAAGAGTCCTGAGCCTCTACAGAACATAAGTGTAATACGGTTTACAACCAAAGCTCGGAGCGGAAAGAAATAACAATACATAATCAAAGACAGTAGGAAGGGATATCGGGTCCTGCGGACGTCGGCAGCTACCTCGAAGTCTCCACGGAACGGGGATAATAAAGCAGTTGCGACAGCTCAACTGCCCTTCTGAACCTGTATATCTGCACACAAAAAAATGCAGGGGAGTGGGGTGAGTATATTTCAACTCAGTGAGCAGCAATAATAAATAATAACTGGAAGTAAGAACTCCTGTATTGTCACTAAACAGGTCTAAGGCAAACCCCCACAGGTAAGTCATCACTACAATGAGTTCTCTGATCTCCAGTCCATATCCATCTCAATTGGGTCCCACACTGACCACATCCTCACTCGTACCACTACAGTGTACAGCCATCTCAATATATAGAGACATATACATTTGTCTATAACACATAAGTATTTACGTATTTATAAGGATATTAATAAGTATAATGCTGCGGCGTGCAGCCCGCTCCAATACATATACCGCTGCGGCGTGCAGCCCGCTCCATTTAACGTCGACGGCGCTCACTGGGGGTGTATACAGACTTCGGAGGGGCTCCCTAGGCCCAAGCGCTATGGTGCTATGGCGTGCAGCCAGGTCCACCATATATCACTGCGGCGTGCAGTCCGACCCAATATATATACATATATATACATATATAATTATATTGCTGCGGCGTGCAGCCCGATCCCATAATATACCAGCGCTCACTGGAATGTGTGCAGACTCAGACTCCGAAGGGGCTCCTACAGCCCAAGCGCAATAATACTGCGGCGTGCAGTCCGTCCCACATGTATATTACATGTATATTACATGTATATTACTGCGGCGTGCATTCATATATATTACATGTATATTACTGCGGCGTGCAGTCCGATCCAATATATATACTGTTGCGGCGTGCAGCCCGATCCAATATAGGTATATATATATAATACCTCATAACGGGTCCTCGACCCTATCCCAGTCAGTATATACTTGGCCTCTCGGGCCCAATATAATATATCACAGTGGGTCCTCGACCTTGTCTCAGTCAATATAGACTTGGCCTTTCAGGGCCCAATATAACATCTCATAGTGGGTCCTTGACCCTAACTCATCTAATCGGTATTGACTTGGCCTTTCAGGCCCACTCAGCTAGAATAGGGAATTCCACCTTAGATAATCTCTCTCAATGTACACATCTAGTACTGGCTCATGTTATGCTCTACAGCTAAAGCTACGGCTGAGTGTATATTTCCAACACGATATAAGGGTCACCTAGCTCTATAGGTTCCCTAATGCTCTACAGATCGACACAAGGCCCCAAACATGGCTTTTAGCCCTATTGTACAGTTATAATCTCATTAGCAGTCATACAACACAGTATTCTATTAGCCGGGAAGGACCAAGTCCAAGTCCCCAATCACAATGTCACCACACTCGTCTCAAGACGTGTGTTTCATCTCAACATAGCACTGTGAAGTGCTAGTACGGGGTTTCAAACCCTCAGTACATTATTTACTACCACCACTCACCTCGATCCGATAGAAGCCTTAATCCGCCTTGCGCTCGCCTCGCAATTCAATCACCTTGAATGCCGAATCTGCTCAAAATCAATGAGAATACATCAATATAGGCTAATTAAACACAACCCATTCGAAATAACTCAATTTACATCAAAATTCCCAAAGTTGCCAAAACCCGAGCCCCGGGCCCACATTCCGAAAATTTACGAAATTCACATTTCCGGAACCCTCGTCTCGCCACGAGTCCATACATATAAAATTTACCAAAATCGGACTCCGTTCGCCCACTCAAATTGGTGTTTTTCTTCAATTTAGGCTTAGGGCTCAAACCCACAATTAATCTTCCATTTACAGGGAATTAACCAAGGATTTCATGTAAAAATGATGTAATTAAGTCATAAACTTACCTCCGACGAAACCCCGATGATTTCCCAGCAATCTCCCGTCAATTTCTTCTCTTGGAACTCAAAAATGGAGGGTTCATGAATGAAACCCGTAACTCTCTGATTCTGGATTTATATTCTCTGCCAGACACAATTGTTCATCGCGTTCGCGTGACCCTCTACGCGTTCGCGATGAGCAGCCCCGCCTTACTCTACGCGAACGCGACGCTAGCCACGCGTTCGCGATGCCCAATTCCTGATACTCTTCGCGGACGCGACGCATCCCACGCGTTCGCGATGTTCAAACTCCCAGCCACCCGGATTTCTTCTACGCGAACGCGTCTACCCTTCACGCGATCGCGATGGTCTCCATCTTTCTCCTACGCGAACGCGACCACCTGGGACGCGAACGCGAAGCTTCGTCCCACCTTGCCTACGCGAACGCGACAGCCTGACCACGAACGCGATGCCTTAGCCAGCTCTGCCTTCGCGAACGCGACCTGGGCCACGCGAACGCGAAGGCTTAAGGCTTGCTGCACCAACCTGCAATTTACAGCAGACTTTTCATACTCCAAAAATGCCGGATGATGGTCCGGATTCACCCCGAGGCCCCCGGGACCCCAACGAAAACCACCAACATACTCCAAAACACGATACGGACTTGTTCCAATCATAAAAACACCATCCTAAACATCAAAATCATCAATTACACACGGATTCAAGCTTATGTTTATTCAAAACTTTCAAAACTAACATTCAATCCAAAACCCGATCAAACGATGTCCGAATGACCTGAAAATTTGCAGGCATATCCAAAATCACCTAACGAAGCTATTGCAACTGTCGGAATTCCATTCCGACCCCCGGATCAAAATCTCACCTACCGTTCGGATTTCGCCAAAATTCAACCTTAGCCAATTCAAGCCTATTTCTACACCAGGCCTCCAAATTCAATTCCGATCGCTCCCCTAAGTCACAAATCACCTCCCGGAACTAATCGAATCATCAGAATCCGATTCCGAGCCCTCTAACCAAATAGTCAACTCCGGGTTGACTTTCCTTATTCAAGTCTCCTTCAAAAAGGCTATATGCCTCATTTTCAATCCAATTCACCCTTAACTCACCCGATAGACTCTAACACTGATATAAAATCATAAAACATGCATTTACAACATAACGGGGTGGTAATTCCCGTAACGACGGGCCGGGTCGTTACAATAGCACTACAAACTTTTGTTGTATTTTTAATATTTAAAGCTATTTTGCTTGGACTCTCCAAAAATATCGCCGGGTGTGTGTCGGATCCTTCAAAAGTTATGTATTTTTGGTGGATCTGAGATGGGTATGGCAGCATCTCGAGTCCATGCAACATTGGTTTAAAGACATTAATTTTCTTTTTTGATAAGGAAAGAGGAGCAATGCAAAAGACATAATTTCCTTTTACATAGAAACACATACATTTACATTATGTATACAAAGATACATCCTGGGTAAGGGGTTAGGCAATTCATAGTTGTAGTTATTTGGCTTTTTGGTAATATTGTTTATAGTTGAGTGATTACGTCCACAACACGCCTCAATAAGAGATATGATACGTTTATATGTAATATTATTTACCTAACTATTGAGTCGGGGCTGAATCCTATAGAGAACAATATAAGGGCGATCATGAAAGTGAGGAATTGTCACTAATTTGGTTAAGCCAAACACTTTATAAATGTTGATGTGAACTAAAACCTAAGAAAGATAAAAAAAAAAACTAAACTAGAAAACGAATAAAGTGATCAATGACATCCTCACAAGCAAGGAAAACAAAGAAATATGGAAAATAGGAAATTCATTGATATCGAGTATATTCCAATGTATTTAATTAACTCCTACTAATTAATCATAGGTCTAAGTCATTAACCTTGGAATTAATTACCCACTAGCGTTTCTCAGCAACTAGCGAGTCTAACCTGGTTGATTATCCCTAACCTAACTGGGTTCCATTAAGAACCTTCCAATTTTAGGCTACAAGCATGATTATCCCTGACCTCAATCACTAGACTAGGGCTAATCGATCCCTCAGTTAACGTAGAATCCCGTCAATCAATCTAAGCCCAAACCTAATTCCCTTTGAATCAAGTCAATAGGGGATGTCCTAGGGGTAGCTACTCCCTTGGAAAATCAATACAATGCAAGATTAATTGAATAAACATAAGACCATTTCATAAATAGTAGAATTGTCAATTAATAGAAAAGCAACACGTTACAAAATCAAAACCCTAATGTTGAAATATCATATCATATCATACTATATTATAAGTAGGAAGCCCTTAAGCCCAAAGTTAAAAGATCAAAATAACCATGAAAAGTTGAATGATCATTTTGCCTTTCAATCAAATATTCCTCCTACAATGTTTTCGTACAAAAATGTAAGACAACTTATTATTATTCATCTTCAAAAATGCAAATAAGAAAAACTGTCTTGGAATTTTAAAAGCTGTGTTGCAATATTTAAGACAACTTATTATATTGTCCAATGTCCACGTACAAAAATGTAAATCAGTGAAACTGTCCTGGAATTTTAAAAGTTGGCATGCAATATTTAAGACAACTTCATATTGTTATAATTTTCACATCTTTTCCAAGGAGTTTTCAAATTTTCAATACATTGTAAACTTCTAATAATTCTCATATTTGATTATGTTTCTGAAGACTTTTCATATTTATATATACTGTCATTTCAAAACCATTTTGAGAAGCATGCATCTTCATTATGGTAAAGTCATGCGGTTGGATAGCTAGCTTTTCCGATGGATGGATCTCGTACAAAAACTTAACATACTACAGTTTTATTTCAAAAAGTCTTGCAGCTGCTAACATTATCAATTTCTGCATTTTCGTTAGGGGTTGTCGTGCCATTAATGGCAGCTAGTTGCATTTAAAAGGGACAGTGAGGTGAAATTAGCTATGGTGGCCACTATGTTAAGCTTCACGTTGGTGGTTATTAGGGACATCGGATTAATGTTGGGTAAGAGCTCCGCAATAAAATTTTCCTCTAGGGTGCTGGTTGGAGTTCGAATGGAAATGGTCATTACATTAGGATTAACCAAGTTGATAAATTTTGCTGGCTTCAAATGTGATTCTTGATAGACTAAGCATTTCATTTTTAATTGTTTTATTTTATTTTCATCATCTTTACGCCTTTGGTTTTTATTTTACAATGCAAACATAATTTTAAGAATATTTATGCGATATTTAAAATTTTTGTACTCATCGATAGTAACAACTACACCATAAAAATAAAAATAAAACCATACGAAACAAGGAGTTAGATATTGGAATTAAAAAGGTAAGAAATACTCAATGAAGTTCGTCCAAATCTTCACTCCCGATAGTGTTTATGTTAATTCCAGCTTGGAAAATAGCCGAAGACGTCTATTATTTCTCCTAAGTCTTGCTTTTATAGTTCCACAATTTTTCCCAAGTCAAATGGCAAAAACAGCCTTCATTTCTAAGTTTCTGCCCAGTTTTTTCATCTCTAGCCAGTTCTTACGCTTCTGGCCAGTTTTCAGTCCGTTCAGCCACTTCCAAATATGGCCAGGATTGTCTCCTTTTCTTCAAATTGGCTTCTTTTGACTTGTTTTCTCTCCAAAGCTGTTCTCCAACGTATAAAGCTGAAATATACAATAAAACCACAATGAATGCACTAATTTTCTCCATTAACAAAATAAAGACTCAGGTAAAAAGCATATATAAGTTGGTACAGTACCAACTTTTTACCAACTTATAATTGAACAGACAGGTATTTGAGGGGGATAGGTTGGTGCATCAATGAAATTCCAGTTTGTACAGAAGATTGGATGTTGTTCACAGATAATCATATTATGTTGTAGATTCTCTACTTTTTTGTGTATCTTATCACAAAAAAAAAAAAAAAAGCGAAATACATAAAGCGCCCCTTTAAGTTGTCCCCAATGATCATTTGAACACTTTAACATGTCATATGACCAGACAGACACCTCTGCTTGGTACCTTAGGCTGACATGGCAAATTTTGTGTGTTACACTTAAATTTAAGCGCGTGAAGTATTTAAAATCAAGTTTATTTTTTTTCCCTTCAAAATCAATGTGGAACCCACCATCTCCTCCAATTTTCTCCTCCATCTTCTGCCATTGCCCTAAATTATCTTCTCCATCTTCATCCTCCATGAAAGGGAAAAAACACAAAAATTTCCATCGTCACCATAATCACCGTCTGTCATTAAATAAATCCAAAAACAATAAATTTCCAGTACTAATTAGTTGACTGTGAAGTATTTGATATGATACTTTTTTGGGAGGAAGTGATTTGGCGAAAAATCTCCAAACTATGATTAATACTTTAATCAAGATCCTACTCCCTCGCTTGTCCTCTAGAATGCGGATTTGACTCCCCGGTAGAGTAGCAGTATTATTGCTACTATCATCATTATTATTATTGTAACCTCCATTATTGCTCGTTCAGCAGGCGATCCGAACCCCCTTAAACAGCTCTTTTACCGAAAGCCTAAACCTCCTTTCTACTGTTCTGGGTATCGAAAGATTCTCCTGATTCCCTCCATCGCTTAAACCCGCAGTTAATTGAACATATTAATTAGTTGGCTGTGAAGCATTTGATATGATTCTTTTTTTGGGAGAAAGAAGTTGATGAAAGGTTGATAGATATAGGAAGAAGACGGGGTTTAAGGTCTGATTTGGGAAAGTAGGATCTTTTTCTTATTTTTTAATTAAAAATTACAACTATTTCTTATATAGACTATAATTTATTTAAGAAATACACGTGTCATTTAATAATTTGTCGGATTGACATGTCATCAGCGAGTGTAACTCACTCATGAGGCTTGTTGAACTCGAGTGTTCACGAGATACACTTGTGTTAAATAGAAGTGTTTGTCGGGTCATATGGTAAATCAAGGTGTTCAAATGATCGTTGTGGACAACTTAAAGGGGCGATTTATGTATTTCGCCAAAAAAAAGGGGAAAGAAAGAAGAACTGACAGGTGTTTGAACATCTTTTCTATGTTCTAATGCATGCCCCAGCATCATTCTAATAGTTAAACTTTGCAGAAGATCTAAATTTTCTTCTTGGATAATTATTCTTTGGGGAGAAAACTTATATCTTAGTTCAGAAAGTAGACATTGGAATTTCCAGTTTACCTGAGTTAGCATGTTTTGGGAGCTTGTCCAATTCCATAGACTAAAATTACTTTTCTTGGTTCCTTCATCGGTTTACGACGGTCGTAAGCATTTGACACGGGACAGATTTAAGACATGGTACATTGTTTTATACCTCAAAACAATCTTGCATATGATGCAAGATTAAAGATCTTGTCAAATGTTCAGTTTCCATATGATACAAGATTAAAGATCTTGTCTAACTGCACTGAATAAATTCGGTAATGTTGGATTGTTGTAGATGTAAGATATTGAATCCACCTCATGCAACTCGTTGATCTGATGACTGTAAATTTTCTTGGGTAGCAAATCACAGGAACATTGTCAGATCTCCGGTTTTGATGCGGGAGCTGTGGCTTGAGATGTGGCATGAAATTCATCCTGATAAAAAGTCTAAGTTTGTTACAAAAGGTGGGTCTGTTTCCTCATTAACTTCTTCTATGAATGTTTAGTGTTTATTGACATTGTAAGCATTGCAACAAAAAGCAAAGCGTGGGCCTCTGAGGGATGAGGACTGCTATTGGGATTATGGAAAAGCCCGATGCGCATGGCCCGAACATTGTGAATACAGGTAACAGTGTTTCAATTGAATAATGCAAAATAATATTCTCCTTCACTGTATTTAGGCCATCTTTCTCCGGTTACGATGATGCAGATATTTATTCGGGGATGTTCACCTGGGGCAGAGTTGCAGATTGAAGAATTCTACATATGATCTCCTGTCGCACTATGTATGATTTTAAAGGTATGCTTTGTTCTTTTTTGTTAAAAGGGACAAGGAATATTCAACAGCTAAATTATCCTAAGGAAACGTCAAATGACAACCAAAATATGTGACAACAGGATCGAGACTTGCTAATATGTACTTTGTGCTTCAATGCAAGGGATGTTGATTTGTCCCCCATTTAGCGTCGTGACTTAGGAAGTACTTTTATATACCTAACTGCTTGAGGAATAGCCAGCTTATTTCTTGAAGGGTGCAGAATAATAATTGGTTATTATTTTTCTAATTGTATGATTTTGTGCTGTTCTTGGTGCTTTGAATTCTTTAGTCTTAGGAGGCAAAAGCTAGGCAACTAATAAGTGATGGTTCTGTGCTTTCCTAGCAATCTTGTCCGATGGTCCTGAATATCTTTCTGAGAGATGAAAAAAGATTAGCAGCCGTAGAATTGGTTTTTCCTCCAAAATAGGAGCTTCCCAATTTCAAGAAACTAAAAACAAGGGGGACTATTAATGGTCAAAAGATATTGAGCTGAAACTAGGAAACTCCCCAGAAATAATACAAAGTCTGCAAAAAGGAGTCAAGTATCTTCACTACTGAGAATGAGTTGGAAGACCAACTTCCCTCGTACTGTGCTAATTCAACACCAATGACAATCTTTTTGCCAGAAGAATTTGTTTTAAGGGATAAATTTTCATGTGGTTTGCAGAAAGCAGATGTACATTCCACATATATTAGAAGAACAAGGCCTAACGATTCAGAGAGCAAAGACTGGATGTTCGTCTGGACTGCATCGCATCCAACTTTGTGTATCATTAACTTGGAAAGTTTCTGGATCACCTGTACATCCATATGGAAGAACATTTGTAGAGTATCAGATGTAGCACCATAACATGTTCCACATTAGAGTGTAACTACAACGAAGAGTCAAATAGCTCTATTCATTTTAAGGAAGACTATGATGATCATTTATATGCGTTGGTGCTTTGAGTGCCAACAGTTTGATCACACGTCTGAAAATGTAACCCATATATTGAGACTCCATTAGTTAATTAGTTTTGACTATTTAGATAATGGAACTACACAATCCAAGACTTTGCATGGATGAACTATTTGGGTTCAAGCAAGAGAACTGAATGTCTTTTTTCGCCTTTCTTTCCTGTTAAAATAGCACGATCTAGCCAGTTTTCGGAATGTCAATTCAAAAATAGCCGGCGTTTGTCAACTCATTGAAAAATAGCACTATTTTGCTGCAATAGAGACTGGTCCAGCATAATATATTGGAGTTCGGTGCACCTGTGTATGAACTTCCAGCGTATACTGGACCGATATACTTTGCTGGAAGTTCATACACAGGTGCACCGAACTCCAATATATTATGACAGTGCTCCAAACTCCAGTATATTATACCGGACATATATATTATACTGGAATTCCAGTATATTATGCTAGAGTATTTTTTCGGATTTTAAATAGTGTTTTCGTTTAGATTTATCTTTACATGAAATGGCTAAATTTTGATTAGTTTTTAAACTATGGCTATTTTTGAATGACCACTTGTAAAACTGGCTATTTTTAATTTCTCCCATCTTTCCTCTGTAATCTGTTATCAACAACAGAAAATTGGTAAAGTGATGCAGAATACAACCAAGTGCAAATACTGGAGCCATAAAGGACAGTTTTGTTGAATACATTTCTATACACTTCTTTTTTTGATATAATAACTTGAAAAGAATCAACTGTTTGAATCAAACTAAGGACAAAGGTCATGCATGAGAATTTCTGCTTTTTCAAAGGTTGCTTCCTTGATCTTTAGTAATCTGAATTCCAAAAGTAGGTTTTCACATTCCCTCAAAAGTTGATCTTGATGTTGATCTAAAGAAGTTTTCACACGATTATGATAAATGCGTTTCAATTCTTCCTCTTCTAATCAAGCAATGTAATATAATATAGTCATGTTCATCATCATTTACATCTTATAGAAAAGAATTTATATGGTAACATCTTATTAAACATCAGCACAAAAGCTGTGTTGGTAGCCATATTTGCAGATTCCAGAAAAGCAAAAATATTTCTTTGCTCATCCTACAAGGATTCTATGATGTCTAGTAAAGAGTCAACATCATCTATGTAGTTTTTGTAAAGATGAAGGACCATTTGTGTCCATCATTATATAATAACAGGGACAAAAATGTACCTGCACTATACTTAAGGGACTACTTAGGCCTTTTTCCTCCCATTATTCCACATAGGAGTCGCTCTCTCCGTGTCAGACATCCTCCAAACTTACCCCTTATTGGCTGCTTTTTTAAAAGGCTATTTCAATGATCGATCAACCATCAATTTTTTTTTTAATTATCGACAAATTCCTTAGGGGCTAAGTAGCATGTTATCAACCGGTCAACTAAATTTAATATTTTCCATAATAGTAAGTTGTAAAAACTCTAATATCAACTCATCAAATATAAAACCTTAATTTGTCTATAGAGCTAATTTAATAATGGGTTCACCTCTCCAACTCTCTCCACTTAAATACTACAGTGTATGGCTCTCAGTTCCTTATACAATGCATTTCGTATTCACTCAGGTCCGGAAAAGGAATATGTGGACAGCTTACCGTTATACAAATATTTTAGACCCAATATCTCAAATTATTTTAGGGCACATAACATATAAGTGAAGACAATTTTATTATTATTCGGCTGCGGGTATTAGAGCCAATATATAAATATAATAATAGTGAGAAAAAGCTCATGACCTTGTGTCCACTTTCACATGCTGACTGACCAGAGTTCGCCGATCATCATCGAGAGGAAAGAAAGGCAAAAAGAAGAAAGGTCTCCTATTAACAGCCAAGGTCAGCCATGAACTTTAAAAATAAAAGCAATTTATTTTAATTTTACTTTCTTTTGTGTCTGAGATTGTGATCATCATATCATGCCTTCTTTTAATTGCTTTTTTGTGCGATCATTGAACTATATACTGAAGGAACCATGCGTTGTTATTTCCTACTTTGAATGAATTTACACTTCTGGTGTTTTTTAAACTTCCTTGCTAATCTTGACTTGAATTAGGTTAACAGAGCAGATGGATGGATCAACAATATGTATAAATTTGTGGTAAATTAGAACTAATATATATACACTTTAGCGGTGATGGAGCCACGATTTTCACTTAGAGCCATCAAGATATATAAAAAAAACATTAAAAAAAAGGGGATTCGACTTTATATAGTATTAATACATGAAAGAAACTTTTTGTCCAGCTATCCTAGTGTAGTTTTCTGCTGTTAGTTGAAGGTGGCTCCACCACTACCCTTTAAAACAAGAACAAGAAACTTAGTGTAATCCCACGGGTGGAGGGAGGCTGTTTCCGATAGCCCAAGTAACAATAAAAATTAATGCAAATGCCACTACACTTTAGGTTATTACTAATAATGCATTGACTATAGCATGTTGTATGGCCTCTAGAATATTTTGCTTCTTCCCTCTCCCCCTTCATGGGGTATTGTTCACTTTTTTCTGACAACTATGATGCATGTTTGATATAAGTGATACTATTGGTTTATTACAAGATTAGGACCAGTGTAAGTTGCTTCTGTTCTAGCCTAACTTGGCTACTCTGAAGTTTTAACTAGCTAGAATAAATCGGTAAAAGGCCTTCGAAGCGAAAACAATATATTTTCTTGACAGACTTAAAGTTTTATGCAGAAAAGTGTACTTTTTATTACAGTATTAGGCCTTTAAAGCCAACTACATGGAAATTGTCTATAATAAGCATGCTCAGTGGCATGTTAAAGATGGTAACCTGTTTAAAGTGGAATTACATTTATAATGTAGTAATTAATTATTGTTGGTGTATATAACTTTTCAAATCTGTTTCTTACTTTCAAAACATAAAGAAGAAAAAGAAAGTTAAGTTTTAGCCCTGCATTATTAATGTTTGAGATATTTTATAAATTCCTTGTAGCAGAACAAAAGAAAGAAATCTCATGCTTGGAAGATTACATTAAACAATGCAGAGATTGTTTGTAAGTTAAACATGTACTGATAAATAGTCTCCATTTTGTTGGCTTTGTAAGGCAAGAAATGAGTTTACTTTTGCTGGGAAGAGTACTTAACTTTTGCCACTTAAAATGAGAAGGTTTCATTATTGCAACTTACTTAAATAGTGTGTCACGGGTTCGAACCATGGAATCAGCCACCAATATTTGTATCAGGGCAGACTGTCTACATCATGCCCTCTTGGAGTGTGTCCCTTCCCCGGACCTTGCGTGAATGCGGGATACTTTATGCACCGGGCTGCCCTTTCTTGTAGATTGTGATGCACTTGCTACACTCAAATGTTATCAAAGACGCACTTAAAACACGCTTAGGCCCTGAAGTGAGGTTCAAAATATGTTGAACACTTTGCCTCGCTTAGCGAGCTCTTTAGTGTTGTCATGAAGGCTCTAAGGCATACTTTTCCTTTCCAATGAACGTAATCCTGAAGAGTCGACATTAAACAATTGATATTTCAATTTATTCTAAATTTTCTTCAATTTCTTTGTCTTGGACTATACATACATATTTGTAGTTTTTCTCTATTTGCGCCTTTGTTCATTAAAACACATGCTTTATTTGCGCTTTGTGCTTAAATCTCCAACATACGTTAGAGCTTTTTTATGCTTTTCGCCTTTGCTAAACACTCCTTTAGTACTTTAGAAGGTGAATCTTTCTTCTGTTCTTCCTGTTATTTGATACTGATTTGGAGAGGATTCATTTAGGGGTCTGTTTTTCCTTCTTTTGTTGCTCAATTGTGTCTCATTTAGTTAGTTTCATAATGTTCTATCGAAAACCTTTGATCCATTGATTGGTTTTCACTTACCTAATTCAACTGTATGTCTTTGCTCATTTCAAGGTCCAATATTTAGATGACTCCCCGCAGCATGAGCGGGAGTATCAAGCTATGAGCTTATCATCATAGGTAACTAAGTTGAACTTTTTTAGTGCCATGGGTTCTGGTTACATTCGCTTGTCTTATCTGCTCATTTATGCTTTGTTTGGGAGGTAAGAACCAAAGAAAATGAAGGGACAAGAAGAATTCTTTTCACTAGACCAAAGCCTGTGTTGGGGTTGTGATGGTTCCAGAAAACTACTAGTACTATCTTAGGAGTTTCCTTATTTTTTGTCATAAAAGACTGACAATCTTGATGCCTGAGCAGCTGTCTTATGGATCCAGGATGATGTATTCTAGTATGTTAAGCCTCATGTCATCTCTAATATATGCGCAGTTTGCTAGACATGTTAGTGGCTCGCCAAGATTTACTGATGTGTTCACTGAGGCACAAGTTTAAAATGGAGAGCTGCTGCTTGATAATGATTGTTTTGCCATATTCTGTTTACAGCTCTGTAATCGGGTCTGTTGGTGATTTGAATTGAAGCATTACCTTGAATTTAGTTTGTTTAGATATTTATTGTCAGATTATATTTGTTCAATTTCATCACAAACACAAATTCCTTTATGTGAATGCAAAAATGGAACAGGATGGATATAGTCAGGCGTATGCAAACTTATCTTTGTATGTTTCTTGCTAGTGTCCTACCGGGGGTGAGGCGGTGTTGGATAAGGGTTGATCTTAGATGGCTTGCAGTTACTATACTTGCTGTTTATCTTAGCCCGAGACTTAGGTACTGGTTACTGTTATTGCATGTCATTCATCTTTTGGTTGTTATGCTTCTGTTACTATTACGGTTTCTACCGGAGTTACTAATGAATTGTCTTTTTCTGTTTTTTTTATTTCCATCTTTCTGAATCGTGGATCTATCGGAAACAACCTCTATGCCCTATCGGGGTAGAGGTAAGGTCTACGTACACATTATCCTCCCCAAACCCCACTTGGTGGGATTTTACTGGATAGTTATTGTTGTTGTTTCTTGCTAGTGTCCATTTTCATTCTTTAATCCTATCATACTTGGAGTACGTACATCCAACAATTGGTCCCTAAGTCATCCTTATCTGTCGCGTTCTCTCTATCAGAAATTATTAAATAGGGACGGTCAGGATTGGTATATGAACTCATACAACTATACAAGGACAACCAGTTAAATAGTTTTTATCATTGTGGAGACAAAAGCCAAGGTTAGGTAAGGTGGGAATAGACAAGCATTAAGTTCCATATGGAAAGAACAAACAACTGATGGAGTTTTCTATGTAAAACTATGAGTTAAGCAGATTGCTGAAACATTGTTCTGGAAACTCTTTCTTGTCATTTTTGTAATCCTCTGGCTCACCCTCCCAAACATTAAACGAATAACGAAATACTGGCATGAAGCTTTTTTCCTTTTAAAATGTTTTTTCATTTGGCTGCATAATTATTTTTGAGCTTTCTGATTGCAGAGGATTTAAGTCATGAGGGACAGGTGGCCAAGAGGTAAAAAGTGGCTTAAATTGTCATCTGTAGAAACAATTGCGCTTCAACAGCTGAGACGAAACACAACATCAAGGGAAACAAAACAAGAAATGGAAAATAATTTAGAGACCAAAGGGACTTGGCTTCCTTATGACTTGCTTTTTAAGGTTTTTCTTCTACTTCCAGCTGAAACTCTCTGCAGACTGCGTTGCGTATGCAGGACACTTCTCAACATGATCAACAGTCCAGCTTTTGTTGAAGCTCACTTTCGTCAATCTGAGACAGTTCTAATTACTCAAAAGTCCTTTCGCGAGGAAAACATACGGTCACCTTTTCCACTACCTTCAGATAAGCCAAATCAATGTTACTTCCATTTCTGGGACATCCATAGCGGTAAAGGCCACAAAGTTTGTATGCCAAATTTGAGGAGCTTAGAATGCGTTTTGGCTGCCTGCAACGGTTTGGTCCTGGCTAGAATTAAGAAAAACGGAGGTCTAGTAGTTGTAAATCCAAGTACAAGGAACCACATTAGAATGCCTCTTGGTACAATTGGTTTCGTGCAGGAGTGCTACGGGTTCATGTTCAGCCACTTCACAGGTGCTTATAAAGTAGTACACTTGTTCCGCGACGAACATAGACACATCCACTGTGAGATTCTGAACCTTACTACAAGATCATGGCATGCAGTGGATGGACCTAATTCAGGAGAATTCGGATCAATCAGTACCACTCGTAGATCTGTTTCAGCAGTTGGTGCTTTGTATTGGCTTCCAAAGAGGGACAGTTGTAACCATGTTGTGTCTTTTGGATTTCATGATGAGAAGTTCCAAACTGTACCTCTACCAATCAACAGCACAAAAAACGATCGTCTTGTTGAGATTGGAGGCACCCTGAGCTTCATAACTCATGCGACGTTGAATTTGATTCAGGTATGGATATTGAAAAAGGATGGCTTAAGGGAAAGCTGGATAAAGAGATATAGCATCAATAGGTTCTATGATATCACAGGATTTGTTCCGCTTTGTGCTTCGACAACGGAAATAGTTTTCAAGAGAAGAGGAAACCCTTTGTTACATATATACAATATTGAAGCTGAAGAAATGCAGGAGGTTAATGTTGGAGATGTGCAAATTTACATGCCTCATGTAAAGTCACTTGTTTCATGGGATAGTCCTCAAGGTCAGTGGGATGTGTAAATATTCAATCAGCAGACCCTTTGTGCTGTTAAAACTTCAGAAAGCTAGTTGGTTTTGTTCCTAAAATCACTTTCCAAATAGTTGGAACACATTTCTGTGTGTTTCTTTTGAGTAAGGAGTTAGAGGTTGGAGGTGTCATTGTATATTTGTCTGAACATTTCGAGGTGATTTTACCTGTGTGCTCTGTGGATGAGTTT
>JASVEL010007642.1:0-140923 GCA_032618575.1 Nicotiana noctiflora
TTGTTGTTGTTGTTGAAATATCAATTGTTTAATGTCACATTTTCAGGATGACACTCATTGACAAGGAAAAGTATGCCTTAGAGCCTTGATACCACACTAAAGCGCACACAAAGCGAGGCGAAGCGCTTAACGTGTTTTGAGCCTCGTTCATGGCTTAAGCGCGCCTTTGACAACACTGAATATCATGTGCTTGCACTTAGATTTTGTAAAGCTCCGCCGATCCTAGAGACCTTATTACCCAACCTTAATCCCACGACTATTTTGTCCTCCATTACCAGTAAAGCACATGAACCAAAGGGGATCTGGATAGAATTTCTTTATGCAAGTCTCAGGACACAATAGTGTTTTGATGGCACATTTTGGAAAATCTCTCTCATCTGACTTGATTATACCTTTTATTTAAGCTTTTTTGCATTTTACCAACTAAATTTTCTGGACACACGTTGGTGTCCATGCTCTTTAGGCTTACATACCTACTTCTTTTTACAATATAGCCCTTTGCATTAGTCACATGTTGAAAGATCTTTTGCTAAAGCCAGCGTGGAGTGAAGGAGAAGACAGACATTTGCTTCTGTTAAAAGAAGCTGTACTTAGTGACAAAACAAACCAAGAATCGTCGTGACAGGATATAACATCATTCGAAAATGTACTTTTAGTATTCAACTTCTTGGTCAATAAGACAACCACATGTTTGCATGTATAAGAATCAGGCAATGATTAAGAAAAAAGGCAGATACACATACCATATTCCACATCCTCCAGTACTGATAACAGCAGCCGCAGCAGGGTAATCACGTAACAAAATCAATAAGAAACTCCAACCAGCTCTGAAACAGTTGAGATATAACCAAAAAGTCAAAGTGATATTTGAATCTACCTCATCAATTGTTTTGGCATTCCACCAATCCTTGTAGAACTCACGATCACCAAAACATAGTAGTTCCGCAAGTATATTTAGCCTGAATACAAAGTTAAATGATGTAAATAGAGCTCATTCTCTTTGATGCAAGGGCACATAAGCCAAATATTTGTTTCAGTAATTATTAGGAGATAAAACGGTAAGCTCTGTACTCCTTGGAAAAGGCGAAGCTTTTCATATCCATTAACACCAAAGCCAATTCGAAGAAAAAGCAAAGAGATAAATCATGATGTAATGATTTTGATGCTTTAACACAAACAAAGACAAGGAAGAATACATTGTCTAAACCTCTGATGAGATGAATTCTAATGTCATGTGAATAACCAATTAACCATAACTGTTCAAAGGATTCAAACAGCCTTGGCATACAGGCATTCAGACGTTAAAGGCACTTCCTTTTTCTTGGGAATTTTTTTCTCTTTTATTTTGTGTTGGGCGGGCGGGGAGGGAAGGGGGGATATACTGTTCCTGAACTAAAACCATTCAGGCTCATTGAGATCCCCTAGGTTCCTTTGGCGCACCTTTCCAATCCTTTGTTTTCTCCCCCGATAGCAAGCACTAATTGTGTTTAGAAACTCCAATTACAGTAAACTGTAATCCATGCTTCAACAGTTAGTAAATGACCATCAAAAGTTCAAATAAACATGTTTCAATTGAAAAAGGGGGAAACTGCACAGACATACACTTCAATGATGTTGATGATACTTGTTCTCAATTTTAAATCACAAATCTCTGGCAAGAAAAATGATTCGGGCATTGAACATAGGGAAAGGATGTAAAGAGTATATGAACTAAAGGTAGAGGGACATACCAAAGATGAAAAAAGCAATAAAACATGCAGAGCCAGACATATAAATTTGGAACCGAAAGCTTCAATACCCTCTCGATGGCATATAAAAGGTTTCCTTTCAAAGGATGTTGTGAGTTTTGCACAATTGGGTTAATGTACTGCACAAGGATGCATCCCGTCAGAATATATTTTACGCTTTACTGAAGCAAATGCAGTTTGAACCTTGAAGAAAAATATCACCTGTTCTATGATAAATCCCATCAATCCTGTAAATATTACCAGCTTGATGAATTGGCGTGCCACCCAACCTTTGCGAATGCATGGAGTGCGGGGATAGCTAAGCTTCAGATAACAGAATACATAAACCCAAAAAATAATGAGTTAATGCAAGAAACCTCCAAGAGTGAACTCTCTTTTTCCCCTCAAATAGGTATTTGATTAAAAATGGGAGTTAATAATAACATTAAAGCATATATTATTAAGAGAAAGGACGAGGGCAGCACCATAAGTTATAAATCCAGAAAGAAAAAGAGGCCCTTCCATAAAGATAATCACGGAATGAACTTTGCCAATAGAGTCTTAGCTTCTTATTGATCTTGATCAGTTGTAGCTTATTTTTTGGTTGAGAGTTGTCTTTCTGAACCAGACCCGAAATTAGTTCGAGAACATATGCTAAAGTAGTCAAAATGGATGAATATGTTCAATTCTATAGAGAGAATTGGAATGGTAAGAACTGAGTCATTATTTATGTCAGGCAGGTAAGGATAATTGATATCCTATCACTAAAAATACAACAATATAATCTTGCTGATGGAAGGAAGAGTGAGGACTCGATTATGGTATAAATTGGGTATAGCCCCAGCGCATCAAAACAGACTGCAGGCATTTTTATTCCTAAAAAAGATAATACGAAATTGGAAGGAATCACATGAGAAACATAGCAGATTTTGTCGCGAACACAATCGCCAGAACTCTATTCATATGACAAAAGCAGATGGCCCCAAGGGACAATGCAGTACGTGATGCCCCAATTTGTTGTTAATTCTTCATCTTCCATTTATCAAAAATCAATTTTGCAAGACTTAACTGATCCTACCTGATAACATAATGTTGGTGCAACCATAAAGTAAGCCAAACTCGTGAAGCTAACATCATAAGAGAAATCCCCATCTGAAGTTTCATCCTAACAACATAAATAAGCTAGATATAAGAGTTCGATATCTTCAATAGCGCTCGCAGGAGCAGAATGCTAACAAGTCTTCCAAAGGTTAAAGAGCAAAGTTGGTTAATCAAGTGATTTTTAATACACCACAAATGAAGCTTTAATCAACTGCAGATCCTCTGGGCCCATCAGAAGAGGACATAGATTAATCATACCTTATCCGTAGACTTTGCGAGCTGTCTCATATCATGACTTGTATGTGCGTAAGAAACCAGCTTCATCCACACAGTGCAAGCAACCAGCATCAATATGACACCAGAAAGAAAAGCAGAATCGCACCTGCGCAATTTAAAACGCATTGACTTGATATTACTTTCAATATTATCATCTAGCCTACAGAAATAATAGTTGGACAAGTATAATAAAAAATGCTACCCTCATAATTGGTAATCCAAATTTACGATACTAGTTCCTATGCAGAACTCCTCTCCCAAAATGGCCAACTTTTAACATCTAAGATATTCACCAGTGGTAGCTAAAGAATTTCTCAGTTAACCACAAACATGGCAGTCAGCAAGGGCTGCCCATCATACCCTTCTAAGAGGATGTATATCAAAGTTTCATGACTACAGAGCATAAGAACATACCCGAGAATGACCAGAACTGGATACAAAATGGCAGCTGTTGTTATAGTTATATGAAGAGTAACCACCGCCTGCAGAATCAGAAAGAACGTTTCATGATTAACTTCGAGTCTTAAAATAATGAAGAATCATAACAAGTTCAACTGTCAAAACATCAGAAAGTATAAAACACAACGGCCACAGACGCACCAGTATAAACTTTCTTCACTATAAACACGAATAATAATCAGTGAGAACACTATGTGAAAGAAATATTCACTTTTCATAAACAATGGAGGAATTTAGGAAGCCCAAAAAAAAGCAGAGGAAAAGAGATGATTTCGACTTACACGCTCAGTCAAACGCCTCTGCTGTGCCAACTTCTCCACAAGAAAAGCAGCGAGCGGCAAAATTTGGAGACTGAGACTGGAAGCACATCAAGACTTTCATTTTTTTTGTCTAAAGAATAGTAGGTATTAAGACCAGAGAAAGAGAAGAGACGCAAGATGGCAATACCAGCACATTAGAAGTGGCCAATCCCTTAACGACTTCGAGCTAAACCAAAAGCCAGCCCTAATTAAAAGGCCATACTGCAATAGTAGTTAAGAGTTTGTCATCAGCAACACAATACTTAAAAACATTTTGAAATGGCATATCATATTGTTTGCAACCCTATTCCTATTCATTGCTTGGTTTTAATGTGACACTGAAACAAGAGGCCAGGGTACAAATCGCATTGTTAATCAAATTGATTAGAGTGATATTACAGAAAGATATATACCTTCATCAAGTTCTCAATGATCAGCCTGCTGTTAACAGCAATCAGCACCACCACACAGAGATTGAACAGGCCTGCATGACTCTACCACGTGAACATATATTGGGAATTAGCAAAGAGTTCTATGGCCGCTTTTGTACAGAGCTACAAGCACTAGTGAGCCACATGAAATGGAATCAAGAAAGACGCAAAATTGATATTCTTTGCTCTGCCAAAAGTTTGTACACTTCCACTTTCTTCATTAGTTCAATAATTAGTGAATTCTGATAATAATTGTTACCATTCTAAAAAATTAGTGAATACTGATAATAAAAGCATAGTAACTCTTATGCTCCTTATAAAAAAATATATACATGAAATTCAATCAAGAAAAACCCGACACTGAGATTCTTTAGTTTGTAGATATCCATGTCTTCATTAGTTCATAAGTGAGTTCTGATAATTTTGCACAGTAACTCTTATCATTTGTAAAGGTCTGCTGCGACATTTTTCACTATAAGCACAGTACATGGTCAACATTTCTACTTGTTCAACTGTTGTTGAAAATACCTGTTTGTGATCAAGCCAAATATCACAAGAACTCATTATCTAATACCTATTGACGATTCTATTACCTATTGACCATATTGTATTATGATATCATCCTAGATCATGCAGCTTCAAAACCTATTATTCAGATTTCAGATGATGGGTTAAGGAACAGCTTCTCTAGTGTCATGATCACTGACAGTAGCAGGACTACCTTTTTGGTTGACCTCTTTGTCTTAATATACTATCTTGCTGATGATGGGTAAGCAAAACTTCTTTTCCGCATGATCACTGGCAGTGGCTGGAATACCTTTTGGTACTCATAGACTAAAGGTTCATACAACTAAAAACTAAAAACAGAACATGAAAGCAATTTGGATTGCAAAATTTTTACTTAAGACTCTAGGTTAAGTCATGCGATTGAACGAAGTACATCAACGACGCTTCTAATACCTAGTTTGCACTGATATGGGGCAGTCTTTTTGAAGTTCATGCGTAAAAAGGACAAACTCCTGCACACTGAGATACAACTGATCCTTTTTAGTAGACAATATCATTCAAGCAAATGTGAAAGTCATGTTGCCCGATGACAACATAGGCTTATGGAAAACCCTACCTGCATTTAATAGTGGTATGCTTCTTATTCTTCACCTGAATTTTCAGCATTTAGTATCATCTGTATTGATCTGAATTGACTCTTTATAATTCTAGTGCATGGAGTCAACAGACAATAAGAATATATCTTCGCAGCTCAAGAACAGAAACCAATCAAAAGATAAAATTTGACTCTTCGTTGAGCAAGTGGTTCAATGGAATATGTAAAAGTTATGTTACAAGATGGATGCTCTAACACGCCATATTCAAGGGGATGTACCATGACGTATGTTATTTGCTGATGACATAGTCTTGATAGACGAGACAAGGGTTGGTGTTAACGAGAGGTTGGAGGTGTGGAGACAAACTCTCGAGTCTAAGGGTTTCAAACTAAGCAGATCTAAGACAGAATACCTGGAGTGCAAGTTTAGTGCCGAGTCGAGCGAAGAAGAAGTAGACAGGGACGTAAAGCTTGGATCTCAGGCCATAGCCAAGAGGGATAGTTTCAGATACCTTGGATCGGTGATTTAGGGGGACGGGGAGATAGACGGGGATGTCACTCACCGTATAGGGGCGAGGTGGTCGAAATGGAGGCTTGCATCAGGAGTCTTGTGTGATAAGAAAGTGCCACAGAAACTCAAGGGGAAATTTTATAGAGCTGTGGTTAGACCTGCCATGTTGTATGGGACGGGTGAAGAACTCTCATGTTCAGAGATTGAAGGTTGCGGAGATGAGGATGCTCAGGTGGATGTGCGGGGTCACCGGGTTAGATAAGATCAAGAATGAAATTATTCAGGAGAAGGTGGGGGTGGCCCCAGTGGAGTGGATGAGAAACTGCGGGAAGCTAGGAGGTTCGGGCATGTGCGGAGGAGAAGCCGAGATGCCCCGGTGAGAAGTTGTGAGCGGCTAGTGGTTGTTGGCGCGAGTCGAGGCAGGGGGAGGCCAAAGAGGTTTTGGGGAGAGATGATTAGGCAGGACATGGCTAGAATGCGGATTACTAAGGACATCGCCCTTGATAGGAAAGTCTGGAGGTCTAGTATCAGGATGGTAAGATAAGGGCTTCTGGAATTTTTCGCTCTTCTCGACCGGGGCTGGGGGGTTGGGTGGGCATTGCTATTGCATGCCATTTTATTTACGGTTTATAATCATATAATTATTTATGCGCCCTTTGTTTTTGTTTTTGTTTATCTTTTCCGTTTGCTTGCCATATTATTTATGGTTATGTTTACATAAATATTTTTGGGATTTATGCTGGAGTTACTAATGTTTTTTCTTTTTTCTTTTCTTCTCATTTCCTTGTCCTGAGCCGAGGGTCGATTGGGAACAGTCTCTCTGCCTTTTCGGGCGGGAATAAGACCTGCTAAGTTATTACCCTCCCCAAACCCCACTCTGTGAGACTATACTAGGTAGTCGTTGTTGTAGTGGTTGTTATGTTACAACCTAAACATATATGTACGCGTCTAACTTTGGTTTCTTTACCATCATCAAACAACTCATTTGTCAAGTTCAATAGAAGCCACTTCACATATGACAATGTCAACAATGACCTCGTAACATTGTGGATTTCACAACATGGATGAGACCACATGAAATGAAGAAATACAATTTTGTTTGAAGAATAAAAAGATTTTTATTCTGTTTAAGCCCATGTCCCTATCCACTTCTTTTTTTTTTCATCCCTGTTTCAGCATGTTTGGCAGTCCATTACGACAAACATTCTCCTTTTCTTTAAAATTTCAAGTAAATTAACCCTCAAATGTGACTATAAATAGAAAATTGACATTTCTGCAGAGTGCAAATAATTAAGGTGCAGAAGGTGTTTTCTGTCAACAACAACTCACAGCATAATTTATTCCGCTCAAACGTAGACCCTATATCGAATGTCTGTGTACTTCTACTTATGCTAACCGATTACTATCACCACTGTCATTCCCATCCTTTAACAGGTAATCAGCGAACTGAGAAAAACTTATGAATTTAGGTGGTTAGACGCCTTCATGTAAATCACAGACCACAAAAAAATCCTAAAATAGACGTGCTACCAATAAACACGAGGCTTGTTAGACCTCCTGGGGGGAGCACAAATAAGAGTCACCTAACTACTACGCCTAACCTTACACTATCTAGAATAAGCTAAAAGCATCTTAGCAAACTCAAATCCTAACATCATAAGCTTACATACAGTTTACGAAACTGAATTTGCGAAATGTAATTTTCCAACACATCAACAGGTAAAATAGCACGGTGAATAGTACACACACCTGTTTGAAAATGGCATCGGAGCTGAGAGGACTCTCCTTGATTCGCCGGTGAGCTGGTGCCGATGCCCTGTAAGCAAATTTAAACGGCGTCGTTGTTGTTTCCATTGATTTGCTTTCCTCACCATTCGCAACATGATCATTCCTATCCTCCTCCTTTCGAATAACATCAATGGACTCACCAACCGATTTACTCTGCTCATTCACCGTTTCCAATCCAGCACCGCTGCCACACACATCTCTAATATCGTCACTTGTATTTGCATCCGAACTGTTAATTGCACTAGCCGCCTCAAAACCATTACTGCCACGCCTCCTCCGAACCGAATGATTAAGATCGGAGTTGAGGTTCTCAATAGCTGAAGTCGTCGCCCTCGTCGTCATTTCGACGCTCTCCGGCAATTCCATGATCGTCATTGCTTACTTTCGCCGAATCAGACCAAAAAGTAATGGATACTTCTTCTAGAAAGAGTAAGAAAATCGTGAAGAGAGAGTTTGAATAAACGCAAAAATCAAAAAATCAACCTTCACATGCAATGAGTTGTTGTTATTGGGAAAAAATGAATGACAGAAAAAGAGGATCTAAAGAAAAAAAGTAACGGTGGATTGGGTGAGATTTCAAAAAGTAATTATGATTTGCTAGTTAAGGCGGTTAGATTTTGAGATTTTTACATTTTCTGTATTCGTAATTCTAATACTGGATTTATATCTATATTATATGCAATACATACAAGAATATGGTGGAATTTGTGCAATTTTCTAGGAGGATGGGTCAAAGAAGGAAGTGACAAAGATCTTGAAAAGCCGCTTGGAATTTTATGAGAGGAGGCAAATTTTATAAGCGTGCCGAAGATACGTCATGTTTATAGAGGACAAAAATGGTTAAATGCATTAATTGCGGATTAAGTACAATAATGCATTGTAAGTTCGTTATGTATAGAGTAAGTTCTTTTTTAGGTGCTAGATCTTGTTGGTCAAACCTTAAAAAAGGCATGTGCGTATGCGTTTATAACTTGCCTAGCTGCATGAAGATATATAACTTGCCTAGCTGCTTTTAATATCTTCATGTTATGTTAGGCAAGTACTAAATACTTCATTTTTTGTTATAAAATAATAGATAAACAAGAGCAATATTGTAGAGAAAAAAAGAGAATTCTTATTGAATTTTTAGGATTGATTACAATGAAATAGAACCATGTATTTATAGGGAGATGGTGACTTAGCCACCAAGTAATAAACCCTAGATTCTCTCCAAATATAGACATTCACCATAAATAGAACTCTATTTATAACACTCCCCCTTGAATGTCTATTCAACAGATAATGTGCCTCGTTAAAACCTTAATTAAAATAAAACCCAATGGAAAAAAAATCTAGAGAAGGAAAAAGAGTACACATATCTAATAATACGTCTTTTGGTTGCCTCGTTAAATACATTGCAAGGAAAACCCAGTGGGACAAAACCTTGTAAGGGAATAAAACCTAGTAGCTATAGTGTCATGGTCCAAATAATGTGTTAGGAATGCGTAGAATTCTTCGCGGCGAGCTTGCGAGCCGCGGTTCGGACCCTTGGTAGTGATTTAAGTTTAAAAAATGTAGAGAATTAATTTTTCCGAAAAGTGTCAAATATGCGGTCAAGAATGCGACCGCAAACCTGACATGCGGACCGCATTCTTGCCGCAAAACATTCCAGAAGGCTTCCCAAAATCATGTCAAAAATGCGGTCGATATGCGATCGCATAATGAATCTGCGGTGCATTTTGCGACCGCATATCACGCATGCGGACCGCATTCTGGCCGCATTCCTTAACAGAACCCGTGTAAATTTGGGGCAATTATGCGGTCACTATGCGGACCGCATGTTGATTCTGCGGTCGCATAGTGCACCGCATAACTGACCCCGGCCCAGATTTTTGTAACATTTTGACCCGATCTCTTCTTTAATATAACACCTTTCTTCTTCATTTCATCATATCATTTTACCAAAATTAGAGAGAGAAGAGAGGGTTTTTAGAGAGAGAAATCTTTCATCTTCAAAGATTGTTCCAACCATCTTAATTCCAAAGGATCCTAGGGCAAGGGTTCAACTTCCCCAATATTTTCAAGGTAAAAACCCTAACTATTTTCTTTGATTTTCAGTTTTAAATTGGGTAAAGAGAGGTTTGCATATAATAGCTTTTGAAAATAGAATTTTTACACTCATGCATGATTATTGAACTTAATTTCTAGTAAAAAGAAGTGAGTAGAAGTAAGAGTCTTCAAGAACAAGGTTGGCAAGAGTAGGATATCTTGGGTAAGCATAAAGTAGGAAGAAAACTCATCACCAGGTATGTATGGCTAATTTTGATTCTTGTAAAATCGCCCATATGTGTGAAATTGTTTGGCATGTGTTAATTTGAGAGATTTTATGTGATTTTTCGATATCATTGTTGGGTATTCAATTGATGATTGAACTACATGTGGTATGGTTTGAAATATGAATTGAAAGATGACAAAGGAATTGGAATTGGTAAAGAATTGAGAAAAATTGTTGTTATGGCATATATGGTTCCTTTTGGAAAGATATGAAACACTTGAATTGTGTGAATATTCTTGATTATGGAAATATTGTAACTTGGTTGTGATATTGGCTTGATAAGTAATTGAGGACATGAAACAATGTGCAAGTTGCTTATTTGAACTTGTTGAAATTGTGTGTAGTACCTTATCTGCTGTTTGAAATTGTTGTGTTTTAAACCGTAAGGCGGGGTCGTGTTGCGCGCCGCAACGTGAGGAAATAAGGTGTGGGTTGGGGTGATAAGGGTGGCCGAGGTAATAAGGGTGGTCAGGGGCAATAAGGATGGAAAGCGATCGAAATCGCTATTGAAAATTGATATAAAAATCAATAATGTGAAATTGTGAAAGGAGACAACAGGAGAGTTTGCAACCTGTGGGGCACTGATTGCCCCTTTGTTTGACTACTTGTGCTTTACGTGATTGATTGGTTATTGTTAAATTGGTTGATTGTAGAAAGTGCTTTGTGTTGAGAATTATTTGAAATGAGGAAAATGTGGAAACATGGTTAGTTGGCTTAATTAATTGTTGATGTGATTCAATGGCTTGAGTTTACTTGGGACAAAGTTTGTCCATACATACCAGTACAATTCAAGTGTACTGACGTCCCTTTTGCCGGGGGCGCTACATTCGTGTCATGATTGTAGGTGGATCAGTAGCAGGCACTTCAGCTCATCGGCAGTAGTATCCTTCTCCTTCCACTGCCCGTTTTGGTGAGCCCCTTTCTTCCTCGGGGCCCTGTGTGGTTCATGCCACTTTTGTTTAGATTTCATTTTGGTTTTGTAAGGTATAGCCGGAGCCTTGTTACCGGCAAGTATTGTATTCCCTTTTTGTATCCTAGAGGCTCTGTAGACATGTAAACTGTGGGATTCCAGTCTTATGTATATATTATGTTATGTCGGGCGTTGTAAAAACCGCAAACTTGTTAATGAATCACTCGTATGGTTTTATTTGTTTAATGTGAAATCATTCATGGTTAGTAAGATATTTGGTTAATGAGAAACAATCAACACAGGGGTAACGCGTGGGAATGAAAGGCACCTAGGTCCGCTTGACTGGGGCAACCCGGTCAGGCGCCGGTCATGTTCCCCGATTTGGGGCGTGACAAAAACCTTGTAAGGGAAAACGAGTGCAACGCGCATTAACTCCCCCTGATGAGAGCATCAATTCACATCCTTAAGCCCTCGCATCCCAATCTTGTGCACTAGCTTCTTGAAGGTTGACGTCGACAAAGATTTTATATCAGTTTCAATGTATTTTCATAATGATATAACATAGAGATTTCTTCATTCATATATTTAGGTACCTGAATCTCTCATGAGATATTATGAAGTGTTATGTCATGTGATCTTCTAAATCACTTGACTCCTTTATTATGATCATTTGCTCATCTTCTTTATCAAGAAGTTTATTCGAAACGGATTGTCTATACGCTTTAAGCTTACCATAGGCTTTGTCCTTCTAGGACTTAATATGAGCATTTGCAATGAGAATATAGTTACTTTATTTGGGTAAGCAAATGCGTCTGGCATGCTTTGCAATAAATTGCACATGAATTATCCTTTTATGAACTTCAAGTTCATATTATTTTATTTGAGGATCTCGATGTATAAATGATAATTTATTTCATGTAACATTTTCTCAACTGTTATATCTTGTCTACCCTTCATGTTAGAAAAACTAACTTGTTTCCTCAACTTTGAGAACCCATCTTTGTGTGTTATGGTGTTAATCAAAATATACACCACACATCAATAATAATAAGATGGAATTATTTGGTTCCTGACCCTGAACCACTTGTGAGGGAAGAAAATAATATACTTTCGTATATAACGTATATCAAACTGATATATATAAACTTTGTTCTCATAAGCAATAGTTTAGCTATTAAGTGGAGGCACTCAATAAATTATTTTGCTAAACCAGCTATGATGTAGACCAACTTATCAAGATGAACTTCTTGAATAGAAAATCTGGAATATGCTCTAAATTAAATTATTGAGTAAGTTACCTCGCAAACACCATGTTGCGGGTTAGCAATAATCGCACATATAACCATCTCATAGATGCATCTTATGTGGTATACATGGCAGGTGAATGGGTCCATATTCACCTTTGATATTTCCAGCATTCATGGGATTCAATCCTAATTTTAGTCGGTATATTAATTAATGAGAACAAGCACATAAAAGAATTTGTAAAGAACTTTCTAGTTCTTTAATATTTATCCATGTGAATTCTCTTTATTTTTGCACATCATACTTAAATTGATATAGGTAAATCAATTATGCCAACTGAATAAATTATCAATATTGATAAACTTCAGGTTTACACCATGATGTGTGCAATTAGGAATAAACTCCAAGTTCATTATGATATGGGTTTTATATCAAAAAATATTCACTTCATTCTGATATTCTTTTGTTTATGTAGTACAAATTGGATAATAAAACGGGTAACTTTTCACATACATATTACCCCCTGTGACGACCCGGCCCGTCGTCACGGTAATTACCACCCCGTTATGTTGTAACTACATGATTTATGCTTTTATATCAGTGTTAGAGTCTATCGGGGAAGTTAGGAGTGAATTGGATTGGAAATGAGGCATATAGCCTTTTGAAGGAAACTTGAATAAGGAAAGTCAACCCGGAGTTGACTATTTGGTTAGAGGGCTCGGAATCAGATTCCGATGATTCGGTTAGTTCCGGGAGGTGATTTGTGACTTAGGGGAGCGATCGGAATTGAATTTGGAGGCCCGGTGTAGAAATAGGCTTGAATTGGCTAAGGTTGAATTTTGGCGAAATCCGATCGATAGGTGAGATTTTGATCCGGGAGTCGGAATGGAATTCCGACAGTTGAAGTAGCTCCGTAGGGTGATTTTGGATGTGCTTGCAAAATTTCAGGTCATTCGAAGGTCGTTTGGTCGGGTTTTTGATCGAATGTCGATTTCGGAAGTTTTGAAGAAACTTAGGCTTGAATCCGTGCGTAATTGGTGATTTTGATGTTTAGGATGGTGTTTTTATGATTGGAACAAGTTTGAATTGTGTTATGGAGTATGTTAGTGGTTTTCGTTGGGGTCCCGGGGGCCTCGGGATGAATTCGGGGGTCCAAACGGACCATTTTTGGCCTTAGACAGCAGCTGAGTTGTTGTTGTATCTGCAGGAGGAAATCCTTCATCGCGTTCGCGATGAAGGGGCACGCGTCCGTGAAGGTCAGCAAGGGTATGCATCGCGTTCGCGATGGTCTGGACGCGAACGCGTAGGGTCAGGTATCGGAGGCTTCGCGTTCGCGTGGAGCTGGAACGCGTTCGCGTAGGTGAGAAGGGTTAGTCATCGCGTTCGCGTGAGCGGAGACGCGAACGCGTAGAAGAAAATCTGGGCAGTTGAAATCTGTGCTTCGCGAACGCGTGACTGGGTGTCGCGTTCGCGATGGGTGGACGGAGCAGAGCATCGCGTTCGCGTGAGTACTGTCGCGAACGCGTAGAAGAAAGGTCTCTGGCAGTGAAGTTAAAACCAGAACTGGACAGTCGCGGGTTTAATACCCAAAACCTCCATTTTTGAGTTCCAAGAGAAGAAATTGACGGGAGATTGCTGGGAAATCATCGGGGTTTCGTTGGAGGTAAGTTTTGTGGCTTAATTACATCATTTTAACATGAAATCCTTGGTTAAATCCCTGTAAATGGAAGATTAAAGGTGGGTTTGAGCCCTAGGCCTAAATTAAAGAAAAATACCGATTTGAGTGGGCAAATGTAGTCCGATTTTGGTAAATTTTATATGCCTAGACTCGTATCGAGATGAGGATTCCGAATATGTAATTTTTGTAATTTTTTGACAAGTGTACCAAAAGTCGGGTTTTGACAACTTGTGGGTTTTGATATAATTTGGGTTATTTCGAATGAATTGCGTGAAATTAGCATATATTGATGCATTCTCTATGATTTTGAGCAGATTTGGCACCCGAGGAGATTGATTTGCGAGGCAAGCGCAAGGCGGATTGAAGTTTCTACCGGTTCGAGGTGAGTGGTGGTAGTAAACAATGTACTGAGGGTTTGAAACCCCGTACTAGCACTTCACAGTGCTATATTGAGATGAGACACGCGTTCTATGACGGGCGTAGTGACATTGTGATTGGGGGGTTCGGACTTAGTCCTTCCCGGCTAATAGAATACCGTGTTGTATGACTGTTACTGAGATTATAACTGTACAATAGGGCTAAAAGCCATGTTTGGGGCCTTGTGCCGATCTGTAGAGCATTAGGGAACCTATAGAGCTAGGTGACCCTTATATCGTGTTGGAAACATACACTCAGCCGTAGCTCTAGCCGTATAGCATAATATGAGCCCGTACTAGATGTGTACATTGAGAGAGATTATCTAGGGTGGAATTCCCTGTTCTAGCTGAGTGGGCCTGAAAGGCCAAGTCTATACCGATTGAGATGAGATAGGGTCAAGGACCCATTATGAGATGTTATATTGGGCCTGAAAGGCCAAGTCTATATTGACTGAGACAGGGTCTAGGACCCACTATGATATATTATATTGGGCCTGAGAGGCCAAGCACATATTGAATGGGATAGGGTCGAGGACCCATTATGAGGTATTGTATATGTATATACCTATATTGGATTGGGCTGCACGCCGCAGTAGTATATATATTGGATCGGACCGCACGCCGCAGTAATATACATGTAATATACATGTAATATACATGTGGGACGGATCGCACGCCGCAGTATTATTGCGCTTGGGCCGTAGGAGCCCCTTCGGAGTCCGAGTCCGCACACATTCTCGGTGAGCACCGGTGTATATTATGGGATCGGGCCGCGCGCCGCAGAAATATATATATACGTATAAATATTGGATCGGACCGCACGCCGCGATAATACATGTGTGGATCGGGCCGCACGCCGCGATATAATAGTGCTTGGGCCTAGGGAGCCCCTCCGAAGTCTGTATACACCCCCGAGCAACGTCGACGTTAAATGGAGCGGGCTGGCGCGCCGCAGCGGTATATGTATTGGAGCGGGCCGCACGCCGCAGCATTATACTTAATCATATCCTACTATCTACTTAAATACTTATACATTATAGACATAAGTATGTGTCTTTATATGTTGAGATGGCCGTACACCATAGAGGTACGAGTGAGGGTTTGTTTAGTGCGGAATCTTGTAGAGATAAACGTAGATTGGAGGTTTGAGTACTACTATAGTGATGACGTACCTGTGAGGGTTGCCTTAGAACTGCTAAGTGATAGCACAGGAGTTCTTACCTTCAGTTATTATTTATTATTGTTACTCACTGAGTTGAAATATACTCACCCCACTCCCCTGCACTTTCTGTGCAGATCCACAGGTGCCCGAGAGCAGTTGAGACATTGTAGCTGCCTGATCCTTGTCTACTTTTGCGGAGATTACGAGGTAGCTGCCAGCGTCCGTAGAGCTTGTTTTCTCCTTCTTTATCATCTTATTGATTTTCCTAAATTGCCTAGACTTGGTTTGTAGTAGGATGCTGTTCTGTAGAGGCTCAGTCTCGTGACACCACGATAATGGTTGGGACCGTATTTTGTATGTTTTACATTTCGTTTATCACCTGATATGATCATTTACTGTTTAAGTTTAATTTGATTAATAACTGGCTGGTTTAAGGGATAATATGGTCGGCTTGCCTAGCATTATGTTGGGCGCCATCACGACCAGGGTTTGGGTCGTGACAACTTGGTATTAGAGCCTAGGTTAACAGGTCTCGCGAGTCATGAGCCGGTTGGTAGAGTGTCGTGGATCGGTGCGGGGACGCCTGTACTTATCCTCGGGAGGCTGCAAACCTTTTTAGGAAAAGTTTCAATTCTTGGAATTCTTGTCGTGCGATTACTTTTGACTTGAACTGAACTTTGACATTCTATTCTCTCGCGGATGGCGAGAACTCGATCATCCGGACGTGGAGGACGACCACCACTACCACCTACTAGAGGTCGTGGACGCGGCCGTGGTCGTGGCGGAGGTAGGGCAGATGCAGTACCAGCTGACCCACAGCCTCTAGTTACTAAGGCTCCAGCAGCACTAGTTCAGGCACCAGCTATGCCCATTGTCATTCCGGGTCTACAGGAGACCCCGGCTCAGATATTAGCAGTTTGCACTAGCCTGACATAGTCGGTTTTAGTTACTACCACAGTAGCTGCATCAGGGACGGGGGTGGTCATCAGACCCCCGCAACACGCACTCCATAGCTAGCAGTGGAGGGCCTGCCGACACCTGAGGCTCCTCCAGTTCAGCCTGTGGTTCCAGTTCAGCCAGTAGATCAGGTTCAGGGGGACAGGATCCCAGCTATGATGGACGATGAGTAGCGTCGTCTCGAGAGGTTCACCAGGTTATCTCCTCCAGTGTTCACCGGTGCTCCAGGCGAGGACGCCCAAGGTTTTCTGGACAAGTGCCGTCAGATACTCCGTACGGCAGGGATCTTGGAGTCCAGTAGGGTATCATTCACTACCTTTCAGTTTCAGGGGCCAGCCTTCGCTTGGTGGGAGGCTTATGAGCGCCGCAGGCCAGCCGGGGCAGCACCACTATCATGGTCGGAGTTCTCCACTATGTTCTTGGAGAAATGGGTGCCTCGATCTCAGAGAGAGGAGATGCGTAGGCAGTTTGAGGGTCTCCGTCAGGGGGACATGTCAGTGTCAGATTATGAGATCGAGTTTACAGAGTTGTCCAGATATGCACCGTGGTTGGTTCATTCCGACAGAGAGAGAATTGGGCACTTCGTGGATGGCCTCATTTATCCCATTCGTATTATGATGACACTGGAGAGGGTTTTGAGTCGTACATTTGAGGATGCCGTGGATATTGCTCGCGACATAGAGACAGATCGTCGCATGCAGCGGGATGAGAGGGAGGCCAAGAGGCCTCGAGGTTAGTTCTAGTGGCACCCAGACCAGAGGCCAGAGCCAGCAGAGCCGAGGTCGCTCTTTCAGATCTTCCCAGTCGGGTCACTCCGATCGTCGCAGATGGTGTTCTAGACAGGGTTATCAGGGTTCGCACCAGAGCCAGCCATCTCTCACTGCCATGCCAGCTTAGAGTTCTTCACAGGCCCCATCTGCTCAGGGTTCATCTCGGCCTAGTTCATCAGCTGGCCACTGGCTATCTCCATGTCATGCTATTCTGGACTGTCATGCTAAGACAGTCACCTTGGCTATGCCGGGTATGCAGAGGATCGAGTGGCAAGGCACGACTACGTATGTACCCAGATCTTATCAACAGAGAGGGCAGCCCTCGTCATCCGGTCCTTCTACTTCGAGCACCCGCCCCCGGCTAGGGGCGAGGGTCAGACCGCTAGGGGTCGCTCTCGAGGGGAGGCCGATCGGGTGGACAGAGCTAGATGCTATGCTTTTCGGGGCCGATCCGAGGCCGTTGCTTCGATGCTGTCATTACAGGTATTATTTCGGTCTGCCATAGAGATGCCTCGGTATTGTTTGATCCCGGTTCTACTTATTCTTATGTGTCTACATATTTTTCTCCTCATTTGGGCACGACCCGAGGGAGTCTTGAGCTCTGCCAGTGCATGTATCTACCCCGGTAGGGATACTATTGTTGTGGACCACGTATACCGGTCCTCTGTTTGGTCACTATTGGAGGTCCGGAGACCCGAGTAGACCTGTTGCTTCTCAACATGATTGATTTTGATGTTATATTGGGCATGGACCGGCTATCTCCATGTCATGCTATTCTGGATTGTCATGCTAAGACAATCACTTTGGCTATGCCGGGCATTCGGAGGATCGAGTGGCGAGGCACGACCGAGTATGTACCTAGCGAGGTAATATCTTTCCTCAAGGCCCAACGAATGGTCGGGAAGGATGTCTCTCTTATTTAGCATTTGTGCGGGAGGTCGAGGCCCGGACTCCCGTATTGATTTTGTTCCCATTGTGCGAGACTTTCCCGATGTGTTTCCTCGCACCTGCCGGGCATGCCGCCGGACAGGGATATTGATTTTGGTATCGATTTGGTGCCGAGCACTCAGCCTATTTCTATTCCTCCGTATCGGATGGCACCAGCCGAATTGAAGGAATTGAAGGAGCAGCTCCAGGAACTCCCTAGATAAGGGGTTCATTCGGGCGAGTGTGTCGCCGTGGGGTGCACCGGTCCTGTTTGTTAAGAAGAAGGACGGATCCACGAGGATGTGTATTGACTACAGGCAGCTAAACAAAGTAACAGTGAAGAATAAGTATCCGCTGCCTCATATTGATGATTTATTTGATCGGCTCCAAGGAGCTAGGGTATTCTCGAAGATTGATCTTCGTTCAGCTATCATCAGCTAAAGATCAGGGACTCGGATATTATGAAGACCGCATTCAGGACCCAATATGGTCATTATGAGTTCCTTGTGATGTCTTTTGGGCTGACCAACGCCCCAGCAACATTTATGCATCTGATGAACAGTGTATTCAAGCCGTATCTTGATTCATTTGTGATTGTGTTCATTGACGACATTCTAGTCTACTCTCGTAGCCAGGAGGAGCATGCTCGACACTTGAGTATTGTGTTGCAGAGGTTGAGAGAGGAGAAGTTGTATGCCAAGTTCTCCAAATGTGAGTTCTGGCTTGAGTCCGTGGCATTCTTAGGACACGTGGTGTCCCGTGATGGTATTCAGGTAGATCCGAGGAAGGTCGAGGCAGTGCAGAGTTGGCCCAGACCGACCTCAGTTACTGAGATCCGTAGCTTTCTGGGATTGGCAGGGTATTATCGCCGATTCGTTCAGGGATTCTCTTCTATTGCTTCACCCTTGACTAGATTGACTCAGAAGGGTGTTCCTTTCTTATGGTCCGAGGAGTGCGAGGAGAGCTTTCAGAAGCTCAAGACAGCAATGACCACAGCACCAGTTTTGATTCTGCCGTCAACTTTAGATCCTTATACTGTATATTGTGATGCCTCAGGAGTTGGCATTGGTTGTGTGTTGATGCAGGAGGGTAGGGTCATTGCTTATGCTTCTCGTTAGTTGAAGCCCCACGAGAAGAACTACCCTGTTCATGATTTGGAGCTAGCAGCCATAGTTCATGCTTTGAAGATTTGGAGGCATTACCTGTATGGTGTCTCCTGTGAGGTGTTCACGGATCATCGCAGCCTTCAGCACTTATTCAGACAGAAGGACCTTAATTTGAGACAGTGGAGGTGGTTGGAGTTGCTTAAGGACTATGATATCACTATTTTGTATCATCCGGGGAAGCCCAATGTGGTGGCCGATGCCTTAAGTCGGAAGGCGGTTAGCATGGGCAGCCTAGCTTTCATCCCAGCTGGGGAGAGGCCATTTGCTTATGATGTTCAGGCCCTAGCCAATCGTCTAGTGAGATTAGATATTTCGGAGCCGAGTCGGGTGTTGGCTTGTGTTGTTTCTCGATCTTCCTTATATGATCGCATCGGGGAGCGACAGTATGATGACCCACATTTGCTTGTCCTTAAGGACAGAGTGCAGCATAATGATGTTAGAGATGTGACTATCGACAGTGATGGTGTTCTGAGGATGCAGGGTCGTATAGCGTGCCTAATGTAGACGATTTGCGGGAGTTGATACTTGAGGAGGCACACGGTTCGCGGTACTCTATTCACCCAGGTGCCGCAAAGATGTACCAAGACTTGAGACAACACTACTGGTGGAGGAGAATGAAGATGGATATTGTTAGGCATGTAGCTAAGTGCCTCAATTGCCAGCAGGTCAAATATGAGCATCGGAGACCGGGCGGTGTTCTTCAGCGTATGGTTATTCCCGAGTGGAAATGGGAGAGGATCACCATGGATTTTGTTACTGGGCTACCTCGGACAGCGAGGAAGTTTGATTCTGTATGGGTGATTGTTGATCGGCCGACTAAGTCCGCACATTTCATCCCAGTTAGTACTACTTACTCATCGGAGCGGTTGGCATGGATCTTTATTCGGGAGATTGTCAGGTTGCATGGGGTCCCAGTGTCTATTATATCTGACAGAGGCACTCAGTTCACTTCTCAGTTTTGGAGAGCATTTCAGCGAGAGATGGGTACGCGAGTTGAGTTAAGCACCGCATTTCACCCCCAAACAGACGGACAGTCTGAGCGCACTATTTAGATCCTGGAGGATATGTTGCGGGCATGTGTGATTGACTTTGGTGGTTCATGGGATGAGTTTTTGCCACTTGCCGAGTTTGCCTACAACAACAGCTACCAGTCGAGTATTCAGATGGCCCCGTACGAGGCATTGTATGGCCGACGGTGTAGATCTCCCGTCGGGTGGTTTGAGCCTGGTGAGGATAGATTGATAGGGACTGAGTTAGTTCAGGATGCTCCTGGATAGAGCAAAGTTGATCCAGGAGAGGCTTCGCACAGCACAGTCTTGCCAGAAGAGTTATGCGGACCGTAGGGTTCGAGAGTTGTCTTTCATGGTTGGTGATAGAGTATTGCTGAAGGTTTCACCCATGAAGGGTGTCATGAGGTTCGGGAGGAAAGGGAAGTTGAGTCCCAGGTACATTGGTCCTTTTGAGATACTTAGGAAAGTTGGAGAGGTGGCATATGAGTTGGCCTTGCCACCCAGCTTGTCCAGCGTTCATCCGGTATTCCATGTGTCTATGCTCCGGAAGTACATCGGGGATCCGTCTCATGTATTAGACTTCAGTACCATTCAGCTTGATGGTGATCTATCCTATGATGTGGAGCCTATTGCTATCTTAGGTCGCCAAGTAAGGAAATTGAGGTCGAAGGAGATTGCATCAGTTAAGGTTCAGTGGAGAGGTCGACCCGTAGAGGAGGCTACTTGGGAGGTTGAGCAGGAGATGCGGAGCAGATACCCTCAGCTATTTGAGACTTCAGGTATGTTTCTTGACCCGCTCGAGGACGAGCGTTTACTTAAGAGGGAGAGAATGTGACGACCCGGCCCGTCGTCACGGTAATTACCACCCCGTTATGTTATAACTACATGATTTATGCTTTTATATCAGTGTTAGAGTCTATCGGGGAAGTTAGGAGTGAATTGGATTGGAAATGAGGCATATAGCCTTTTTGAAGGAAACTTGAATAAGGAAAGTCAACCCGGAGTTGACTATTTGGTTAGAGGGCTCGGAATCGGATTCTGATGATTCGATTAGTTCCGGGAGGTGATTTGTGACTTAGGGAGCGATCGGAATTGAATTTGGAGGCCCGGTGTAGAAATAGGCTTGAATTGGCTAAGGTCAAATTTTGGCGAAATCCGATCGATAGGTGAGATTTTGACCCGGGAGTCGGAATGGAATTCCGACAGTTGCAGTATCTCCGTTGGGTGATTTTGGATGTGCTTGCAAAATTTCAGGTCATTCGGAGGTCGTTTGGTCGAGTTTTTGATCGAATGTCGATTTCGGAAGTTTTGAAGAAACTTAGGCTTGAATCCGTGCGTAATTGGTGATTTTGATGTTTAGGATGGTGTTTTTATGATTGGAACAAGTTTGAATTGTGTTATGGAGTATGTTAGTGGTTTTCGTTGGGGTCCGGGGGGCCTCGGAATGAATTCGGGGGTCCAAACGGACCATTTTTAGCCTTAGACAGCAGCTAAATTGCTGCTGTATCAGCAGAAGGAAATCCTTCATCGCGTTCGCGATGAAGGGCACGCGTCCGCGAAGGTCAGCAAGGGTATACATCGCGTTCGCGATGGTCTAGACGCGAACGCGTAGGGTCGGGATCGGAGGCTTCGCGTTCGCGTGGAGTTGGAACGCGTTCGCGTAGGTTAGAAGGGTTGGTCATCGCGTTCGCGTGAGCGGAGACGCGAACGCGTAGAAGAAAATGTGGGCGGTTGAAATCTGTGCTTCGCGAACGCGTGACTGGGTGTCACGTTCGCGATGGGTGGACGGAGCAGAGCATCGCGTTCGCGTGAGTCTTGTCGCGAATGTGTAGAAGAAAGGTCTCTGGCAGTGAAGTTAAATTACAGAACAGAACCAGTCGTGGGTTTAATACCCAAAACCTCCATTTTTGAGTTCCAAGAGAAGAAATTGACGGGAGATTGTCGGGAAATCATCGGGGTTTCGTTGGAGGTAAGTTTTGTGGCTTAATTACATCATTTTAACATGAAATCCTTGGTTAAATCCCTGTAAATGGAAGATTAAAGGTGGGTTTGAGCCCTAGGCCTAAATTAAAGAAAAACACCGATTTGAGTGGGCAAATGGAGTCCGATTTTGGTAAATTTTATATGCCTAGACTCGTATCGAGATGAGGATTCCGAATATGTGATTTTTGTAATTTTTTGACAAGTGTACCAAAAGTCGGGTTTTGACAACTTGTGGGTTTTGATATAATTTGGGTTATTTCGAATGAATTGCGTGAAATTAGCATATATTGATGCATTCTCTATGATTTTGAGCAGATTTGGCACCCGAGGAGATTGATTTGCGAGGCAAGCGCAAGGCGGATTGAAGTTTCTACCGGTTCGAGGTGAGTGGTGGTAGTAAACAATGTACTGAGGGTTTGAAACCCCGTACTAGCACTTCACAGTGCTATATTGAGATGAGACACACGTTCTATGACGGGCGTGGTGACATTGTGATTGGGGGTTCGGACTTAGTCCTTCCCGGCTAATAGAATACCGTGTTGTATGACTGTTACTGAGATTATAACTGTACAATTGGGCTAATAGCCATGTTTGGGGCCTTGTGCCGATCTGTAGAGCATTAGGGAACCTATAAAGCTAGGTGACCCTTATATCATGTTGGAAATATACACTCAGCCATAGCTCTAGCTGCATAGCATAATATGAGCCTGTACTAGATGTGTACATTGAGAGAGATTATCTAGGGTGGAATTCCCTGTTCTAGCTGAGTGGGCCTGAATGGCCAAGTTTATACCGATTGAGATGAGATAGGGTCGAGGACCCATTATGAGATGTTATATTGGGCCTGAAAGGCCAAGTCTATATTAACTGAGACAGGGTCAAGGACCCATTGTGATATATTATATTGGGCCTGAGAGGCCAAGTACATATTGACTGGGATAGGGTCGAGGACCCATTGTGAGGTATTGTATATGTATATACCTATATTGGATCGAGCTGCACGCCGCAACAGTATATATATTGGATCGGACTGCACGCCGCAGTAATATACATGTAATATACATGTAATATACATGTGGGACGGACCTGCACGCCGCAGTATTATTGCGCTTGGGCTGTAGGAGCCCCTTCGGAGTCTGAGTCTGCACACATTCTCAGTGAGCACTGGTGTATATTATGGGATCGGGCTGCGCGCCGTAGCAGTATAAATATATATACATATAAATATTGGATCGGACTGCACGCCGCAGTAATACATGTGTGGATCGGGCTGCACGCCGCAGTATAATAGTGCTTGGGCCTAGGGATCCCCTCCGAAGTCTGTATACACCCCCAGTGAGCGCCGTCGACGTTAAATGGAGCGGGCTGCGCGCCGCAGCGGTATATGTATTGGAGCGGGCTGCACGCCGCAACATTATACTTAATCATATCCTACTATCTACTTAAATACTTATACATTATAGACATAAGTATGTGTCTTTATATGTTGAGATGGCCGTACACCGTAGGGGTACGAGTGAGGGTTGGTTCAGTGTAGAATCTTGTAGAGATAAACGTAGATTGGAGGTTAGAGTACTACTATAGTGATGACGTACCTGTGAGGGTTGCCTTAGAACTGCTAAGTGATAGCACAGGAGTTCTTACCTTCAGTTATTATTTATTATTGTTACTCACTGAGTTGAAATATACTCACCCCACTCCCCTGCACTTTCTGTGCAGATCTACAGGTGCCCGAGAGCAGTTGAGACATTGTAGCTGCCGATCCTTGTCTACTTTTGCGGAGATTACGAGGTAGCTGCCAGCGTCCGCAGAGCTTGTTTTCTCCTTCTTTATCATCTTGTTGATTTTCCTAAATTGCCTAGACTTGGTTGTAGTAGGATGCTATTTTGTAGAGGCTCAGTCTCGTGACACCACGATAATGGTTGGGACCGTATTTTGTATGTTTTACATTTCGTTTATCACCTGATATGATCATTTACTGTTTAAGTTTAATTTGATTAATAACTGGCTGGTTTAAGGGATAATATGGTCGGCTTGCCTAGCATTGTGTTTGGCGCCATCACGACCAGGGTTTGGGTCGTGACAACCCCGCTACAAGTTGTAGTAATAGAAGATATTAAATCTTTCCTTTTTTTATAGTCTTAATATAATAAACCGCTTTCGCATATACTTTGGAAATTGAATAAATTTCTTTGAGACTTACTACAACACAATACCTTATTGGTAACCAATTGTGTTTCTCCAAAATAGTAATAATTGGCTCTTCCAGAGCTCTCAATTAATTTTGCACTACCACAGATTCATCATCATCCACGTGGTGAATATCTCTTTTAAAGAGAAAGTTATATCATTATGGCCATGGTCAAAATAATATGCAAGATTTGTTTCTTGCATTATAGTTGACTTTTAATAATTACAATGCCAAAATATTTTGGCGTAGAATAGGTGCGTGACCAATGACCATTCATGCCATAATAATGATATTATTTTCTTATATCATCTCAAACCTACTTTTAGAGGTGAGTGTGGTGTAATCATTACCACTAGCATATTTATATTCTTCTAAAAACGAATATATATTCATAAATCAGATGTTTTCTCATTCACATCATGAATGGACCATAGTCATCTGTATGTGTTTTATAAAATCTCATGTTAAATCGATGACAAATATTTTCACAAAGTGTGGGATTATTTTGAGAATCCTTATTATTCTCATTACCACAAATGATGATGATTATAATTTCGTCTATTGCCACGTCCACATCCATTGACACCTTCACGGTAATAATTTTGTCTTCTTTCGGACTTATCACATATTGCTATCACATTCTCTTAAGTGAATGGGAATGGAGAAAATTCAATGGGACGGGTTTTCACTTCTTGTGCGCATGATCATACAAGACTTTGATCATGGAAAGACATCGAAATTTTACCACTTCATGTAGGTGTAATTTCTTAAAAACTCCATTAGATTTATAATCAAACTTTGTTGTCTTTGCCTGTATAAAAAATCAAATTATAGAATTTCAAGAATTTAAAAGAGAAAAGTAAAATACTTACCTTAAATCTAGAATTTTAATCATGAAGGAAGTTCATGAAACAATTGACAATCATTTTGCTCAATCCCAAAGTTTCTACTCAATTGGTTAGAGTCTCGTGCTGATAACATGTTATAAAATAATAGAAGAACAAGAGCAATATTGCAGAGAAAGACAGAGAGAGAGAGAGAGAGAGAGAGAATTCTTATTGAATTTTTGGGATTGATTTACAATGGGGTAAGACCCCTCTATTTATAAGAGAAATATGACTTAGTCACAAAGTAAAACTCTCTACAAGATAGACATTCACTCTAAATAGAATTCTATTTATAACAATTTTGTATTTATTCCGAGTGAAGTGGGAAGGAGCGTGATGATTGGATCTCAGGCTATAGCCAAGAGAGATAGTTTTAGATACCTTGGATCGGTGATTCAGGGGGACGGGGAGATAGACGGGGATGTCACTCACCGTATAGCGACGGGGTGGTCGAAGTGGAGGCTTGCATCAGGAGTCCTGTGTGATAAGAAAGTGCCACAGAAACTCAAGGGGAAGTTTTATAGAGCTGTGGTTAGACCTGCCATGCTGTATGGGACGGAGTGTTGGCCGGTGAAGAAATCTCATGAGGATGAAAGTTGCGGAGATGAGGATGCTCAGGTGGATGTGCGGGGTCACCAGTTTAGATAAGATTAGGAACAAAGTTATTCAGGAGATGGTGGGGGTATCCCCAGTGGACGAGAAGATGCAAGAGGTGAGGCTTCGGTGGTTCGGGCATGTGCGGAGGAGAAGCCTCGATGCCCCGTGAGGAGCTGTGAGCGGCTAGCGGTGGTCGGTGTGCGGCGAGGCAGAGGGAGGCCTAAGAGATACTAGGGAGAGGTAATTTGGCAGGATATGGCCAGGATGCGGATTTCCGATGACATGACCCTTGATAGAAAAGTCTGTAGGTCTAGTATCAGGGTTGTAGGGTAGGCGCTCCTAGATTTTTCGTACTCCTTTCCCGGGGTGGGCGAAGTGCGGTAGGGCCACCCATAGAGAATTAGTTTGCGTTTTCTTATGGTAGTCATTTCTAGTAGTTATTGTTTTAATATTATGGCATGCCGATTTATTTATGGTACGTATGTCTCGTATGTTTAGTTAATTATTTATGCGATGTATACTGGTGTAACTAATGCTATTTTTGTTTTTGTTTTTGCTTGCATTCCCTTGCGCCGAGGGTTGATTGGAAACAGTCTCTCTGCCCTCTTGGGTAGAGGTAAGGCCTGTCTACATATTACCCTCCTCAGACCCCACTTTGTGGGAATATACTGGGTTGTTGTTGTTGTTGTAAGATAAGCTAGTTTACAAACATAGAGAGTTGAGGGACTTATATATTAAAGTTAGAAAGTTTTTGTCCTTAAGAGTTAGTTAGTTAGTTAGAGAAGTTTAGAAATGGGACTTGTATATAGACATTCTCGTGTATTTTCAGCTACTCTAATGAGAATTGCAGACTCTCTTCTTCCTCACCCCATTTCTTCTCATCTTTCTTCTATAGATCCTTCACTCTAATCAATTGCATGTCACCTTGTCGAGTGAATTCTGCTGATTTATCATGGTATCAGAGCGGCAATTGTGAAATCATCAAGAATTTAGGCGAAATTTAGGAGATTGGAGCTCCGACAAAGTTAAGATTTAGTCAGCCATGGTAGGAAACAAAGTCGCTTCTCTACATCACAATCATCTATTGTTTCTACAGCCCTCGGATGCTCCCAGACTCATCCTAGTACCGCTCAAGCTCACGGGGCCAAAAAACTATGCATTGTGGGGTAGGGCAATAAAATTGGCGTTTTCGGGAAAGAGTACGCTAGGGTTTATGGACGGAACTTGTGTGACTAGTATGTACAGAGAAGAATTAGCAGAGCACTATATCAAGTGAATTGATGCCCCGTATTGTCTATGACTCAAATGAAAGAAAAGTGTGGAATGATTTCTAGGTGAGGTTTGATTGATCATATTTAACAAGGATTTATTTCCTTTGGATAGCCATTGCAACTTTAAGGCAATGTACTGACTCTGTTACTAGCTATTTTCCTAAAATGAAGGACTTGTGGGATGAACTAGATGTGTTGGTACCACTTTCTTTATGTGATTGTGAAGAATCTCGACCCCTAGATGAATATCTAAGATCTCAACGTTTGCTACAATTCCTTATGGGGCTAAATGAAAGTTAATCAACATAAGGAGTAATATGTTAAGCTAAAAGACATGTTCTGAATGTGAATAAACGTATGCAATAGTCACCTATGAAGAAATCCAGAGTTCTTTAGTTGTTGTTGATACGCATAGGGAGCTACTCACCATGTTAGCAGAGATAGTCAAGATTTTAGAGCAAAAAGGCCCGGCCTCATTTTTGTGAACATTGTGGATATAAAGGGCATGTTAAGGAGAATTGTTTAAAAAAATTGGCTATCCAACTGACTTCACGAGAAAAAAGAAGAATCAGCCTGAAGGAGGAAAGAGTTATGCTAATAATGTGATTATAAATGATGAGAAAGGGAAGCTAACAACTTTGCAGGTACAAGGAGTAGGGCAATTTTTCATGGAAGAGCAGTACCAGCAGCTAGTCAAGTTACTGTAAAAAACAACAACTACAGAAAGCTCTAATAACTTTGCATATATAGTCTCTCTATTATCCAATGTAGGTATGTGTGATTGGGTAATAGATACAAGAGCAACACATCATATTACATAATGTAAGGACATTCTAAATAATATTAAAATGGCATATGACCAAGGGAGATATGGAGTGCAGCTTCCTAAAAGAAGTAAATCAAAAATAACTCACACATGAGAGGCTTTCATATTAGGAAACAAGATAGTACAAATGTCTTGTATGTGCCAGATTTTAAGTTTAACCTACTGTAAGTATCCAATCTCACAAAGGATCTTTGTTGCTCACTCACATTCTTCCCTGATTTCTATATGTTTCAGGATCTTTACAATGGAAGGGTGATGAATATTGGTAGAGACAACAATGATTTGTACTTGCTTAAGGAGAATATAACAGTAGCAGCAATAGGAGTTTTCTTGAGAACAAGTGAAGAAAATGAGCTTTGACACGTAAGTTTAGGACATGTTTCTGAGAAGTCAATGCAGCATAATCCAAGGTTGCAGAATAAGTTTGATATGTAAATACAGGAGAATTGTCAAGTGTGTCCATTAGCTAAACAATGTAGGTTGAAGTTTTCTCTTAGTAGTACTAGTTTTACTGGAATTTTTCACCTTATTCATTTAGATGTTTTGGGACATCACAGAGTACCTACATATGGTAGGAAGCACTATTTTATAAATGTTGTTGATGACTACAGTAGGTATAATTAGGTGTGTTTGATTCAGTCAAAGAATAAAGTATTATTGTAATAAAAAACTTTGTTGCAATAATACAAAATCATTCTGGTATTAATGTGAAAGTGTTGATATCAAATAATGGTATTTTTTTCTCAGAGTAACAAACTGTTAACATCTCTGGGAATCATACATCAGAGTTGCTGCCCATATACCCATCGGCAGTAAGAAAGAAAGCATAGGAATATATTGGAAATGGCAAGAGCATTGAAATTTAAAGCTCGGTGCTAATAAGATTTGGGGGGGAATGTGTTAAAATAGCTGCCTATTGATAAACAAGTTGCCCACAATTGTTTTACAAGGGAAGTGTCCATAGAAAATGTTGCAAGGAAAACCAACAAAAATAGATCACCTAAGGGTATTTGGATATCTTTATTTTGTAAGCAATTTACCCGGAGGAGATAAATTTGCACCCAGGGTAAGGAAATCTGTTCTTATTGGCTACTAAGAAACACATAAAGGATATAGGATATATGATCTTGAAAGCATAAGAGTATTTGTTAGCAGAGATATAACATTAGAGAGCATATCTTGTGTTTCAAGGAAGGGATGAAGGTTGCGGAAGGTCTCTTCCCAAGTGAGACACCATCAGGTGTCCCATATGAGCTCTTGTCTGAACAGATAGTTCATTCTCCTAATGCTGAAGAACATATTCCAAATGAGGCAATGAGAGCATTAGACTCAGAAGCCACTCCAGTAGTAGCTGATTCTGATGATGTTGACACAATTCAACAGTGTGAACCATCAGTTTAGGTACAAGCAGACACAAGCCAATCATCTTTAGAAGAAACATTTGAAAATAATTTGCACACTAGGAAGTCCAGCAGAGTTTCAAGACCCTCTATTCAACTGAAAGATTACATTACAACATCCAACTTAGAGAACAAGCCACACTGCATTTCAAACCATATTGCCTACACTCACTTATCCAACAACTAGAATGATTATTTAGGAGTGTTAAGTTAAATCTAAGTCTGTCAAGGAAGCCTACAAGGACAAGAATTGGATAAAGGGAATGTCATAAGAAATTAAGTGTGACGACCCAAAGAGTCATCACCTATTTTCCTCATCTGTTTTGCACTTCCAAAGCCTTGAAAACCTTATTTTATATTGTCTCGATTTACGTGCATAGTCCGGCACGTAGCCGAAAAATTTTGTGTTAGAATAGGTGAATTCTATGGAAAATTTGAAGAATTTTGATATTAATATTGATATAGTTGACTTCGGTCAACATTTTTGATAAACGAACCTGAACCTAGACCCGAGATCGGACAGTCCCGAAAGGTCCATAAGAAAATATAGGACTCGAGCATGCGTCCGGAGTCGAATTCTGAGGCCTAGAGCCCAAGATATGAATTTTTCTGTTAAATTGTTTTGCTGAAATTATTAATGAAAATAGAAATGAAAATTGATTAAAAGACCATGGTATCGGGCTCGTATTTTGGTTCCGACGCCCGGTACAAGTCTTATATATTATTTAAGTACTTCCTACAAAGTTTGACAGAAATTGAACGTCGTTTGATGTGTTTTGAACCATGAGTTCCAAATTTGAAAGTTTATGAAGTTTAAAAGAAGAAATCATGAATTTGAAGTTTAATTCTATGAAAACGATGTTATATTGGCGATTTGATCGTGCGAGCAAGTTGGTGGTATGTTTTTGAGGTTGTGTGCATGTTTGTTTTGGAGCCCGAGGGCTCGGGTGAAAGATTTGACAGGCCGTTAGAGCAAATTCTGAAAAACAACACAGCTTCCCCCAGCTGATATCTTCGCAATTGCGAAGAATCACTCGCAATTGCGAGTTGGCCCAAAATTGGCCTTGGTTCGAACCTTCGCAAATGAGAAGTGGCCCAGAATTGGCCTTGGTTTGCAAATGCGAACAAACCTTAGCAAATGTGAAGTGGCCCAGAAAAGGCCTAAGTTCGCAAATACGAACAATTTCTTCGCAACTGCGATATCCGCAACCCAGGACCTGTTATGTTTGTAATTGTGAACATATGTTCGCAATTCCCATATCCACAGCTGTGCAATTTTATACTTAAACAATTTTAAACCCCTTTTTCACCATTCTTTCTAAATCCAAAACCACATAGGCGATTTTTCAAGAGCGATATCACTCCAAATCACTTGTAAATCGATTTTCACTCAACTCTTTTAATTACTAACATCATTAAACATGTTTTCCATGAGAAATCAAAGGTTCTTATAGTTGAAGTTGTTGTTTTTGGGTAGAACCTAGGTTTTTCATAAATTGGGGGATTGGACCTCGATTTAAGGTCCGATTTCGAAACAAATCATATAATTGAACTCGTGAGGGAATGGGTAACCCAATTTTGATCTGAACCCCGAGTTTCAACCACGTGGGACTGGGGGAGTTTTGGGAAATTTGGGGTAAAACTTTGAGAAAATCATTTTTTATGCATCCAAACCAATTTATATAGTATTTATTAAAGTAATTGAACCAATTGGGATTAGATTCGAGCGGGTTGAAGGTTGAATTACGAGGTAAAGCGATAGTTGAAGGTTAATTGGACTTCAAGGCTTTGAGGTAAGTGTTTGATCTGTCCTAGCTTGAGGGAATAGGATTGAGTGTGATAATTTGCTAATTGTTATGTGATCGAGTGTGGTGTATAGGCGTGGTGACGAGCATCTATACACCAGAATCTAGCATGACCGTGAGTCGTTTGTTGATACATGTTGTGAGCTAATGTGGAATACTCCTAAGTCATATTCTTGAGCCCTTGTCGGGTTGTGAAGGTTGATTATTATTTCCCTTGCCGGGACTTTGTTATGTTGTTGATGTTGTTCCGTTGTCGGGATATTGTTATGACCGTTGTTACTCCCTTGCCGGGACGGTACATGTTACTTGTTTCATTCTTTTGCCCATTGACTGTGACTATTATTTGGGTGAGGAAGAGTGATAATGCATGAAGGGTAATGCCGTGCCATTTTACTTATGTTCGCACGAAGGATCATTCCGTACCATGTTTACTATTTATGCACGAAGGAACATTCCGTGCCGTTGTTACTTAAATTATGCATGAAGGATCATTCCGTGCCATGTTTATTATTTATGCACGAAGGAACATTCTGTGCTGTTGTTGCTTAAACCATGCATGAAGGATCATGACGTGCCATGGATGTGAGGATGAGAGTAAAAGCACGAAGGGTGATGCCGTGCACTTTTATCTGCTTATTTGGTGAGGATGAGAGTAAAAGCACGAAAGGTGATACCGTGAAACCATTTCAATTTCTTGCTTTGCGATAATTGTTTTTGCTACACTCTGATTTTACCTTATTGATTTATTATGTGTTTCCGATTGTGCTCCCCCAGCATATTCCCTCCTTTGTTAATTGTGTTGCTCAATATCTCTATTATTCTATGGTACATACATATATAGAACTGCACAGGTTTATGTGAGTGTCTGGTCCTAGGCTTGTCACTACTTCGTCGGGATAGGCCATGCACACTTACCAGCACATGGGGTTGGATTGTGCTGATACTACACTTCTGTGCGTTTTTGCACAGGTCCAGGTTTTGAGCAGAAGCAGCAGCAGTAGTACACTAGCGGGATTATCGTACTTTCGAGATTGAGGTAGCTTGCAGGTGTCCGCAGGACCGGCGTCTCCTCTATTTGTTTTTATTATTGCTGTGGTCTCATTGTTCCGAGACAGACGGTAATTGTTTATTTCTTTCAGACCATTATGTCTAATTATTCTTTAGTAGTTCGTGAGTTTGTGACTCCACATCTTGGGTAGAGGATTTATGTTATTATTTTACTCAATTATTCATCTTTTATTTGAAAGACTTCCGCATTTAAAGTTATTAGTATTATTCTTGCTATTAAATATGAAAACAGAATGGTTGCATAAACATGAAGATGGTGAGTGAATTGGCTTGCCTAACTACCACGATTAGGCGTCATCATGATCCAGATGGTCGGGGAATCCGGGTCATGAAAAGTTGGTATCAGAGCTCTAGGTTACATAAGTCTCACAACTCACGAACAAGCTTAGTAGAGTCTGAGGGGTAGGTACAGAGACGTCTGTACTTGTCCTCCAGAGTCTATTGAGTTAGGAAAAGTCTCTCATTTGTTCCTTCTTGTCGTGCGATTTGTTCCTCAAATACTGATTGAATTTCTACTCTGTCCTTTCGCTGATGGTGAGGACACGCGCTTCTTCATCTATTAATCAGCAGCCTGAGCCCCAAGCAGCTCCTGTGAGGGGCAGGGGCCGAGGCCGTGTTGGAGGTCGTGGTTGGGTAAGAGCTCAACCCCAGGTAGCGGTTCTAGAGTTGGAGCCTCATGGTGAAATTGGAGAGGAGGTTCCAGCCCCAGCAGCTCTAGTGGGCCCAACTCAGGTCCCGGGAGAGGTCTTATTTACCCCGGATCTTCAGGAGGCTCTGGTCCTAATAGCGGGTTTTATGGACAGTGTCGCCAGAGCAAGCTTGCCACCAGTTGCACCAGCCACTTCTCAGGCTGGATGAGGGGTTCAGACTCCTGTTGCACATACTCCGGAGCCAGTAGCTCCCCAGGCTCAGGCACCAGTAGTTCAGCCAGCAGTGGCCACTCAGACAGGCACTACAGCTCAGGCCGGAGATGGAGCGGCCATGACTTCTGATGCTCTATGGAGACTTGATCGGTTCTCCAATCTTTTTACCACCACTTTTAGCGGTGCCCCATCAGAGGATCCCCAGGGCTTCTTATTCAGTTGCTATGAGATTCTCAAGACTATGGAAATAGTGGAATCCAACGGGGTTGATTTTTGCACATTCAGGCTTGGAGGATCCGCCAAGACTTGGTGGAGAGATTTTTGTTTGACTCGAGCAGCAGGGTCCTCGGCTTTAACATGGGACCAGTTTGCAGAGTTATTTTTGGAGAAGTTTCTCCCTGTTACCTAGCGGGAGGCACTTCGGAGGTAGTTTGAGCGCCTCCAGCAGGGTTCTATGACTGTTACCCAGTATGAGACGAGGTTTCTTGATCTGAAACGTCATGGAGTTGTGATACTCCCCTCAGATCGGGAGAGGGTCCATAGGTTTATAGATGGGCTAAATCAGCCGATCCGACTTCAGATGGCTATGAGAGTTAGGAGTGACATATCTTTTAAGAAGGCGGCTAATGCAGCTCGTAGGGTTGAGATGGCTCTTGCTCGGGGATGTAGTTATGCTTTAGACAAGAGGCCTCGTCATTCCGGCAGATTTAGTGGTGCCTCATCTGGATGCAGGGATTCTTATGATAGGGGCCAGTCTTCCAAGCCTTTTCAGTCAGCCCTCCAGGTTTCGTAGGGTGGTTCAGGTGATCGTGGGTTTCGTGAGCAGTACTCAGATCAGCCTCCCATCAGTGCTCAGCCTCTTTAGAGTGTTCGTGGGGACCATTCAGGTCATCGGGGTCAGTATTCCCAACAACCAAAGTGTTGTTACGGCTGCGGTGGCCCAGGTGATCTTGTCAGGTTTTGCCCTCGAGCAGCGGGCAGCACTTAGCAGCAGGGTCCTTGCCCCATGATTTAGGCCCCAGCTGACCCACCACCTGCCCAGCCAGCCAAGGGCGGGGGTAGGGGTCGTAGTGGTGGAGGTCGAGACCGTAAAGGTGGAGACCGTCCCACCAGAGGTAGAGGTCAGCCAGTGGATGACCGTCCCAGAGACATAGCTTAGAGGGGTGGTGCCGATCCCCAATTTTATGCTTTACCAGTAAGGCCAGAGGTAGAGGCATCAGATGCTGTGATTACAGGTACCATTCTGGTTTGTGATAGAGGTGCTTCAGTATTATTTGGACCTGGGTCTACATATTCATATGTGTCTTCCTACTTTATACCATGCCTGGTCGTGCCTAGCTATGCCCTAGACATTCCAGTCTATATGTCTACACCAGTGGGTGACTCTATATTAGTCTACCGGGTGCACTGTTCATGCGTGGTTATATTCGAGGGTCTTGAGACCCATGTCGATTTATTGCTATTACACATGGTGGACTTCGATGTCATATTGGGGATGGATTGGTTGTCCCCGTGTCATGCTATCCTAGATTGTCATTCCAAGACAGTGACCTTGGACTTGCCAGAATCACCCCGACTAGAGTGGAGAAGGACCTCAAGCTACTCCGTTCGCAATGTTGTTTCATATGTTAAGGCTCGACGCATGGTCGAGAAGGGGTGTATAGCTTATTTGGCATATGTTCGTGACTCCAACGCGGAGATTCTTCTATTAATTCAGTTCCTATTGTACGGGATTATCCCGAGGTCTTCCCTTCAGACCTGCCAAGTATGCCACCCGACAGGGATATTGATCTGGCACCGGGCACTCAGCCCATCTCTATTCCACCGTATCTCATGGCCCAGCCAGAGTTAAAAGAGTTAAAAGATCAGTTACAAGACCTTCTATAAAAGGGCTTTATCATGCCCAGTATTTCTCCTTGGGGTGCACCAGTTTTATTTGTAAAGAAAAAGGATGGCTCAATGCGGATGTGTATTGATTATCGGCAATAAACAAAGTGACGATAAAGAATAAGTATCCACTGCCAAGGATTGATGATTTGTTTGACCAGCTCCAAGGAGCGAGGGTGTTCTCGAAAATAGACATGAGGTCGAGCTACCATTAGCTGAAGATCAGGGCGTCTGACATTCCTAAGACAGCCTTTTGCACTCGGTTTGGGCACTATGAATTCTTAGTCATGTCTTTTGGGTTGACCAATGCTCCAACAACATTTATGGAGTTGATGAATTGAGAGTTCAGGCCTTATCTAGATCTGTTCGTGATAGTCTTTATAGATGATATCCTGGTATACTTCCGAAGCCAGGAAGAGCACGAGCAGCACATCAGAGTGGTTCTTAAGACTCTGAAGGATAATCAACTATATGCCAAGTTTTCAAAATGCGAGTTCTGGTTAAGTTCGGTTGCATTGGCCTCGACCAGCTTCAGTCAAGATTGAGGCAGTCAAGAATTGGCCTCGACCAGCTTCAGTGACCAAGATTCGAAGCTTTTTGGGGTTAGCACACTATTACCGTTGATTTGTAGAGGGGTTCTCTTCTATAGCAGCCCCGATGACTAGGTTGACCCAGAAGGGTGCCCAGTTCAAGTGGTCAGATGAGTGTGAGGCGAGCGTTCAGAAGCTCAAGACAGCTTTGACTACGGCACCAGTGTTGATTCTACCCACGGGTTCAGGGCCTTACACAGTTTTCTGTGATGCATCCCGCACTAGGCTTGGAACGGTATTGATACAGGGTGGCAAGGTTATTGCTTATGCTTCGAGACAGTTGAAAATCCATGAGAAGAATTATCTGGTTCATGACCTTAAGCTGGCAGCAGTTGTTCATGCCTTAAAAATTTTGAGGCATTATCTATGTGGTGTGACATGTGAGGTATACACGGATCACAAAAGTCTTCAGTATTTATTCAAGTAAAAGGAGTTAAATGTGCGACAGAGTAGATGGTTAGAGTTGCTGAAAGACTACGATGTTACTATCTTATCACCTAGGTAAGGCCAATGTGGTGGCCGATACGTTGAGTAGGAAGTCTCCCAGCATGGGTAGTCTCGCTTATATTCCGGTCAGCCAGAGACCACTTGCTCTAGACTTCCAGGCCTTGGCCAATCGGTTCGTGAGATTAGATATTGCTGAGCCTAACATGGTGTTAGCCTGCATGGTCGCTCATTCTTCGTTATTAGAGCGTATCCGTGAGAGGCAGTTCGATGATCCTTATTTGTGCGACTTGAGGGATACTGTACAATGGGGAGGTGCTATGAAGGTAACTTTAGAAGATGATAGAGTATTGAGATTGTAGGGGCGAGTTTGTATGCCCAACATTGAGGGGATTCGAGTGTTGATCTTAGCGGAGGCCCACAGTTCACGGTATTCTATTCACTCGGGCGCTGCAAAGATGTATCAAGACTTGCGGCAGCACTATTGGTGGCATAGGATGAAGAGGGACATCGTTGCGTATATTTCTCGGTGTCTAAACTGTCAGTAGGTTAAATATGAGCACCAGAGGCCTAGTGGTATGTTCTAGAGAATTGAAATTCCCGAGTGGAAATGGGAGCGGATTACAATGGACTTCGTCACTGGACTCCCTTTGACGCAGAGGAAATTTGATGCTATTTGGGTCATTGTTGATAAGCTGACAAAGTCAACACACTTCATTCCAGTATCAGTCTCCTACTCATCCGAGAAGTTAGCAGAGATTTACATCCGGGATATTGTTCGCCTTCATGTGGTGCCGGTATCAATTATCTCAGATCGGGGTACGCAGTTTACCTCGCGTTTCTGGATAGCGGTCCAGCAGGAGTTAGGCACCCAAATTCAGTTGAGTACAACATTTCATCCTCATACGGACGGTCAATCCGAGAGGACTAAACAAATCCTAGAGGACATGCTCCGAGCTTGTGTCATTGATTTTGGGGGCTCGTGGGACCAGTTTCTGCCGTTAGCAGAGTTCGCCAACAACAACAGCTACATGTCTAGCATTTAGATGGCTCCATATGAGGCATTGTATGGTAGACGATGTCGGTCTCCAGTTGGATGTTTTGAGCCGGGAGAGGCTCGGTTGCTGGGTACAGCAGGAGGCCTTAGACAAGGTCAAGACTATCCAGGAGAGGTTGCGTTCAGCTCAGTCCAAACAGAAGACTTATGCGGATCGTAAGATCCGAGATGTGGATTTCATGGTTGGTGAGCGGGTATTGCTCCGGGTATCGCCTATGAAGGGCGTGATGAGGTTAAGAAAGAAGGTCAAGCTCAGCCCTAGGTATATTGGTCCATTTGAGATTCTGGATCGAGTGGGAGAGGTGGCTTATAGACTTGCACTACCACCTATCTTATTAGTCGTGCATCCGGGTTTTCATGTATCTATGCTTCGGAGGTACCACGACGATCCTACACATGTGTTAGACTTCAGTAATGTCCAATTGGACAAGGATCTATCTTACAAGGAGGAGCCGGTGGCCATTCTAGACCGGCAGGTTCGACGGTTGAGAACGAAGAGTTTTCCTTCCGTGTGTCTCCAGTGGAGAGGTCAGCCTCCTGAGGCATCGACTTGGGAGTCCGAGTCTGATATGCAGAGCCGTTACCCACATTTGTTCCCCGACTCAGGTACTTCCTTCTCTTGTCCGTTCGAGGACGAACGGCTGTTTTAGAGGTGGAGGATGTGACGACCCAAAAGGTCATCACCAATTTTCCTCATCTGTTCCGTGCTTTCGAGGCCTTGATAACCTTATTTTATATTGCCTCAATTTACGTGCGTAGTCCGGGCACGTCGCCAGAAACTTTTGTGTTAGAATATGTGAATTCTATGGAAAATTTAAAGACTTTTGATATAAATAATGATATAGTTGACTTTGGTCAACATTTTCGGTAAACAGACCCGGACCCGAGATCGGACGGTCCCGGAAGATTCGTAGGAAAATATTGGACTCGAGCATGCGTCGGGAGTCGAATTCCGAGGCCTAGAGCCCAAGATACGAATTTTTCTGTTAAATTGTTTTTCTGAAATTATTAAGGAAAATGGAAATGAAAATTGATTAAAAGACCATGGTATCGGGCTCGTATTTTGGTTCCGACGCCCGGTACAAGTCTTATATATTATTTAAGTACTTCCTGCAAAGTTTGACGGAAATTGAACGTCGTTTGATGTGTTTTGAACCATGAGTTCCAAATTTGAAAGTTTATGAGTTTAAAAGAAGAAATCATGAATTTGAAGTTTAATTATATGAAAACGATGTTATTTTGGTGATTTGATCGCGCGAGCAAGTTCGTGGTATATTTTTGAGGTTGTGTGCATGTTTGGTTTGTAGCCCGAGGGATCGGTGAAGATTTGATAGGCCGTTAGAGCAAATTCTGAAAAAGAACACAGTTGGTATTTTCCCCCCAACTTATATCTTCACAATTGCGAAGAATCACTCGCAATTGCGAGTTGGCCCAGAATTGGCCTTGGTTCGCAAATGCGAACAAACCTTCACAAATGTGAAGTTTCCTAGAATTGGCCTTGGTTCGCAAATGCGAACAAACCTTCGCAAATGCGAAGTGGCCCAGAAAAGGCCTAAGTTCGCAAATGCGAATAATTTCTTCGCAAATGCGATGTTCGCAGCCCAGGACCTGTTACGCTTGAAATTGCGAACATATGTTTGCAATTCCCATATTTGCAGCTATGCAATTTTATACTTAAACGATTTTAAACCCCTTTTTCACCATTCTTTCAAAACCCAAAACCCCATAGGCGATTTTTCAAGAGCGATATCACTCCAAATCACTTGTAAGTCGATTTTCACTCAACTCTTTCAATTCCTAACATCATTAAACATGTTTTTCATGAGAAATCAAAGGTTCTTATGGTTGAAATTGTTGTTTTTGGGTAGAACCTAGGTTTTTCATAAATTTGAAATTTTTTTTCTAGGCATGTGCCTAGGGCTAGTTTTATTAATACTAAAAAAAATAAAAAGCCTCATAGGAGGAGTACAAATATAGTAATCCTAATGAGGCAAACAAAAATAATTCACTACCTAACAAGCATGTAAGAAAAATGAACTAGCTAGCACTAAATATTTTATAATCATCACATAGTTTATAACATACTCTGTGATGATATTACATAGAATAATACTAATGTGATGGTAAAATAAAAATATGTAGAAATAACAATGATGGTCTTCCTTCTCAAGTGTTGTGAAATCTTGAATTTGTATCTACTTGTCTTCTTCTGCTACTTTTCTTAGGTTGTCTTCAAAATTCATGCTCTTTTTTTTGAACGATTGGACTTTGTTAATGTTGTTTGAATGGCTTGTCTTTGTTTGGCAGCTCTCAATGGAAGTATCCTTACGTTTGTATCCTCATTTACCCTGCCATCCCAACTTTTATCCCTTGTACGTGTCTTCTTACTTCTTCCACTATGCATTGGTGATAAATCACCTTTTCTTGCTGCCTCTTCCTTACTCTGTTGTAACATTGCTTCTTTCTCGCCTTCTTCGTACATGCCTCTTCCCACATTTACAGGATTTGGCATGTCTTGAAAAAGATCTTGAGACACCAAAGCTGTACCATCTTCCTTATTGACCAATAATGCTTTGTTTTGATTATTATTAGTGGTTCTAGTCATCCTTCCATTACTAGAAACATGAGGTGAATTTAGAGAGTGTTGGAGTTTGGGAATTACTAGTGCGTCAAGTAAATTTCTGTCCTCTATTGTAATAGCAGCTATCCTTATAGCTAAATGTTGATGTGCTGAAGGTGTTACTGCAGCTCCTTCGATGTTTATATTCTCCTGCTGGTGCTGTTTACCAATTATACTTGCTATTGTTGCCTTTGAAATGCATACTTCATAGTTTTGTTGCCCATGACTTGATGTTTCATTGACTGGTTTTGGACCAGCTGGAATTTGTTGTTGTTGTCTAGGAAGTGGAGATGTTTCTAGCTGTTGAACATCACTTGTATTCACAGCTGGAGTATGTTGCTTCCCAGGCTGTTTCGAGGCTGAAAGAATAGCAGTTGGACTGCTCGAAATAAACTGATGTTGTCCAGGACTAGCCTGTTGCTGCCTACCCTTGGGAATAAAATCAATTGATGTAGCATTTAACTTGCTACTGGATCCCATCTTGGATGAACTTTCAAGCATTGGTAGAGCTTTTGACAAAACCTCCTCATCCCCACTACACTTCTCATCTTCATCCGAAGAATCCTCCGTAAAACCAATGCCCAAATCTTTCTCATCATCATATTCTCCTTGGTTAGCCCAGAGCATAGAGTTAATCACCATCTCCCTTAGATTTTCTTTAATGAATTCATTGTTATTTCCTGTGGATAACGCCATCTATCCTTGATCATCACCCCGTTCACCATACAATTCTAACGAATCTGATGGTATTTTGAAAACCGACGTGTTTAATGTAACCATTGGTTGTTTAACCATGTTAGTATGCATCATCATTGCATTTTGGGCATCTTTGATGATTTTTTCAATGTGAGGATTAGAAAAATGCAGAGTAGGAAAGTTAGAACTATGAGCCTTACTACTTAGTTCCTCTAGTCCATTTTTCTTTGAAGCGAGAACTAATTTCCATATCAAAAATCTCATTGGCTTGGCCTTCTTTTCCACTACTGGGGCATTGAACTATTTGCTTGGTCATCATAGCCTCTTTTAGATTTGTTGACTCCAGTTGGTAATCCTCTATTGTTGCCAGTGCATAAAAACATTTGGGCTGGTCATCAAGCTATTGTCATTTCGTCTACCACCTTGAACCTATCGATTTGGTGATAGTCCTTTGTTGGACGTCAAATTTTTTGTGGTTACCACATTCCAAACTTCTACTTTTTTGTTTTGATCCTTACCCTTATCATTCGTCTTCACATAGGCAGCCTTATGTTCCACTAGTTCCCCCTTAATTCTTCTCTCATCATCTCCAAAGGCCTAGGACTCGTTATTATTACAGACCAATGGTGTTGCCAATTGCCCAGTTAGTGTACTGCCTAGTTTTTGGGCCTCTCCTTCAGTTATAATTTGTGGAGCCTTAGTGCCTAATGTATGCCCTATATCTCCTCGATCAATATATTGGATTTGGATAGACTTACCAACTCGATCAACAACCTCATTTAAATTTGCTGCATTAGATTCAATAGTTGCACCATTAACATAATGCAAAGTATCACATGACTTGACAGTTGGATTTACTTCTTCATGACCTTAAAACAATTGACGACCAACTACAGGTTCTTTTGAGCATGTAGCATTTGTAGCCTCCAAACGATCATCCTCTACATGTTCTTAAACCTTTTGTACAATCTCATTACCTTCTGAAATTTTCCCAATGATACCAGTTGCAACAACCCCAGCTGCCTTAGCACCATTAGCATCATTATTTTGTCCTGTATGTGCTGACAATATTTGTGCATCATAAGTCAACTTATCAGCAGTTTTGACGTTTGGATCCACAATATTAGAGATCCTTGCTAAAGCTGTTCAAACAGGAACATCTCGCAACATTAGAGGTGGACCTTTACCAATCTGTGCAATATTACGAACATAAAATTTAACATTTTCTGTATCCGGGGGCGTTTTGGGAAATTTTAGTAAAACTTTGAGAAAACCATATTTTATGCATCCAAACCAATTTATATAGTATTTATTAAAGTAATTAAACCAATTGTGATTAGATTCGAGCGCGTTGAAGGTTGAATTATGAGGTAAAGCGATAGTTGAAGGTTAATTGGACTTTAACGCTTTGAGGTAAGTGTTTGATCTATCCTAGCTTGTGGGAAAAGGATTGAGTGTGATAATTTTCTAATTGCTATGTGATCGGATGCGGTGTATAGGCGTGGTGACGAGCATCTATACACCGGAGTCTAGCATGACCGTGAGTCATTTGTTGATACATGTTGTGAGCTAATGTGGAATACTCCTAAGTCATATTCTTGAGCCCTTGCCGGGTTGTGAAGGTTAATTATTATTTCCCTTGCCGGGACTTTGTTATGTTGTTGATGTTGTTCCTTTGCCGGGATATTGTTATGACTGTTGTTACTCCCTTGCTGGGACGGTACATGTTACTTGTTTCATTCTTTTGCCCGTTGACTGTGACTGTTATTTGGGTGAGAAAGAGTGATAATGCATGAAGGGTGCTACCGTGCCATTTTACTTATGTTCATACGAAGGGTCATTCCGTGCCATGTTTATTATTTATGCACGAAGGAACATTCCGTGCCATTGTTACTTAAATTATGCACGAAGGATCATTTCGTGCCATGTTTATTATTTATGCACGAAGGAACATTCCGTGTCGTTGTTGCTTAAACCATGCACGAAGGATCATGTCGTGCCATGGATGTGAGGATGAGAGTAAAAGCATGAAGCGTGATGCCGTGCACTTTTATTTGCTTATTTGGTGAGGATGAGAGTAAAAGCACGAAGGGTGATACCGTGCAACCATTTCAATTTCTTCCTTTGCGATAATTGTTTTTGCTACACTCTGCTTTTGCCTTATTGATTACTATGTGTTTCCGATTGTGCTCCCCCAGCATGTTCCCTCCTTTGTTAATTGTGTTGCTCAATATCTCTATTATTCTGTGGTACATACATATATAGAACTGCACAGGTTTATATGAGTGTCTGGTCCTAGGCTTGTCACTACTTCACCGGGATAGGCCAGGCACTTACCAGCACATGGGGTCGGATTGTGCTGATACTACACTTCTGTGTGTTTTTGCACAGGTCCAGATTTTGAGCAGGAGCAGTAGCAATAGTACACTAGCGGGATAATCGTACTTCCAAGACTGAGGTAGCTTGCAGGCGTCCGCAGGCCCGGCGTCTCCTCTATTTGTTTTTATTATTGCCGTGGTCTCATTGTTCTGAGACAGACGATTATTGTTTATTTCTTTCAGACCATTATGTGTAGTTAGTTATTCTTTAGTAGTTCGTGAGTTTGTGACTCCACATCTTGGGTAGAGGATTTATGTCAGTTATTTTACTCTATTATTCGTCTTTTATTCGAAAGACTTCCGCATTTAAAGTTATTAGTATTATTGTTGCTAATAAATATGAAAATGGAATGGTTGCATAAACATGAAGATGATGAGTGAATTGGCTTGCCTAGCAACCACGAGTAGGCGCCATCACGATCCCGATGGTGGGGGAATCCGGGTGGTGAAAAGTTGGTATCAGAGCTCTAGGTTTGATAGGTCTCACAACTCACGAACAATCTTAGTAGAGTCTGAGGGGTAGGTACGGAGACGTCTGTACTTGTCCTCCAGAGTCTATTGAGTTAGAAAAAGTATCTCATTTGTTCCTTCTTGTCGTGCAATTTATTCCTCAAATATTGATTGAATTTCTACTCTATCCTTTCGGAGATGGTGAGGACACGCACTTCTTCATCCGCTGATCAGCAGCTTGAGCCCCAGGCAACTCCCGCGAGGGGCAGGCACTGAGGCCATGTCGGAGGCCGTGGTAGGGGCAGAGCTCAGCCCTAGCTAGCGGTTCCAGAGGTGGAGCCTCATGTTGAAATAGGTGAGGAGGTTCCAGTCCTAGCAGCTCTAGTGGTCCCAGCTCAGGTCCCAAGGAGAGGTCTTATTTACCCCGAATCTTCAGGAGGCTCTGGTCAGAATAGTTGGTTTTATGGACAGTGTCGCCAGAGCGAGCTTACTACCAGTTGCACCAGCCACTTCTCAATCTGGAGGAGGGGACCAGATTCCTGTTGCACGTACTCCGGAGCTAGTAGCTCCCAAGGCTCAGGCACCAGTAGTTGAGCCAGCAGTGGCCACTCAGGCAGTCACTACAACTTAGGCCGGAGACGGATCGGCCATGACTTCTGATGCTCTATAGAGACTTGATCAGTTCTCCAAGCTTTTTACTACCACTTTCAGCGGTGCCCCATCAGAGGATCCCCAAGACTTCTTATTCAGTTGCCATTAGATTCTCAAGACTATGGAAACAGTGGAATCCAACGGGGTTGATTTTTGCACATTCAGGCTTGCAGGATCCGCCAAGACTTGGTGGAGAGATTTCTGTTTGACTCGACCAGCAGGGTCCCCGACTTCAACAAAGGGACCAATTTGTGGAGTTATTTTTGAAGAAGTTTCTCCCTGTTACCCAGTGGGGGGCACTTCAGAGGCAGTTTGAGCGCCTCTAGAAGGGTTCTATGACTATTACCTAGTATGAGACGAGGTTTGTTGATCTCGCACGTCATGCGGTTGTGATACTCCCCTCAGATCGGGAGAGGGTCCGAAGGTTTATAGATGGGCTAAGTCAGCCGATCCGACTTCAGATGGCTTTGGGAGTTGGGAGTGACATATCTTTTTAGGAGGCGGCCAGTATGGCCCGCAGGACCGAGATGGTCTTACCACAAGGGGTGGTTATAGGGTAGACAAGAAGGCCCATCACTCAGGTCGATTCAGTAGTGCCTCATCTGGAGGCGGGGATTCTTATGATATGGGCCAGCCTTTTAAGCCTTTTCAGTCTGCCACCAGGCTTCATAGGGTGTTTCAGGTGATTGTGGTTTTCGTGGGCAGTACTTGGATCAATAGCCCATCAGTGCACAACCTATTTAGAGTGTTCGTGGAGGTTATTCGGGCCGTCAGGGCCAGTCTTATCGTACAGAGGGATGCTATGATTGTGGTAACCCCGATCACCTTGTCAGGTTTTTCCCTCAAGTAGCGGGAAATACTCAGCAACAGGGTCCTAGCGCCATGATTTAGGCCCCAGCTGACCCACAGCCTGCCCAGCCAGCTAGGGGCGGGATTAGGGATCGTAGAGGTGGAGGTCGAGACCGTAGAGGTGGAGACCGTCCCGCCATGTTATTTCATATATTAAGGCTCGACGCATGGCCGAGAAGGGGTGTCTAGCTCCGATTTTATGCTTTACTAGCTAGGCCAGAGGTAGAGGCATCAGATGCTGTGATTACAGGTACCATTCTGGTTTGTGATCGAGGTTCTTCAGTATTATTTGACCCTGGGTCAACATATTCATATGTGTCTTCCTACTTTGCACCATGCCCGGCCGTCTCTAGCTATGCCCTGGACATTCCAGTCTATGTGTCTACACCAGTGGGTGACTCTATAGTAGTCGACCGGGTGCATCGTTCGTGCGTGGTTATATTCGAGGGTCTTGAGACCCATGTCGATTTATTGCTATTAGACATGGTGGACTTCGATGTCATATTGGGGATGGATTGGTTGTCCCCGTATCATGCAATCCTATAGCCAAGATAGTGACCTTGGCCTTGCCAGAAATGTCCCGACTAGAGTAGAGAGGGACCCCAGGCCACTCCGTTCGCAATGTTGTTTCATATGTTAAGGCTCGACGCATGGTCGAGAAGGGGTGTCTAGCTTATTTGGCATATGTTCGTGACTCCAGCGCGAAGATTCTTCTATTAATTCAGTTCCTATTGTACGGGATTATCCTGAGGTCTTCCCTTCAGACCTGCCAGGTATGCCACCCGACAGGGATATTGATTTCTATATTGATCTGGCATCGGGCACTCAGCCCATCTCTATTCCACCGTATCACATGGCCCCGCCAGAGTTAAAAGAGTTAAAAGATCAGTTGCAAGACCTTCTAGAAAAGGCCTTTATCAGGCCCAGTATTTCTCCTTGGGGTGCACCGATGTTATTTGTGAGGAAAAAGGATGGCTCGATGCGGATGTGTATTGATTATCAGCAATAAAACAAAGTGAAGATAAAGAATAAGTATCCACTACCAAGGATTGATGATTTGTTTGACCAACTCCAAGGAGCGAGGGTGTTCTCGAAAATAGACTTGAGGTCGGGCTACCATCAGCTGCAGATCAGGGCGGCTGACATTCCTAAGACAGCCTTTCGCACTCGGTATGGGCACTATGAATTCTTAGTCATATCTTTCGGGTTGACCAATGCTCCAACATCATTTATGGAGTTGGTGAATCGAGTGTTCAGGCCTTATCTAGATCTGTTCGTGATAGTCTTTATAGATGATATTCTAGTATACTCTCGCAGCCAGGAAGTGCACGAGCAGCACCTCAGAGTGGTTCTTTAGACTCTGAAGGATAATCAGCTATATGCCAAGTTTTCAAAATGCGAGTTCTGGTTAAGTTCGGTTGCATTTCTGGGTCATATCATGTCAGTAGAGGGTATTCAGGTGGATCAACAGAAGATTGAGGCAGTCAAGAATTGGCCTCGGCGAGCTTCAGTGAATGAGATTCAGAGCTTCTTGGGGTTAGCAGGCTATTACCGTCGATTTGTATAGGGGTTCTCTTCTACCGCAGCCCCGATGACCAGGTTGAACCAGAAGGGTACCCAGTTCAAGTGGTCAGATGAGTGTGAGGCCAGCTTTCAGAAGCTGAAGACAGCTTTGATTACGGCACCAGTGATGATTCTACCCACAGATTAAGGGCCTTACACAATTTACTGTGATGCATCCTGTACTGGGCTTGGAGCGGTATTGATGTAGGGTGGCAAGGTTATTGCTTATCCTTTGAGACAGTTGAAAATCCATGAGAAGAATTATCCAATTCATGACCTTGAGCTGGCAACAGTTGTTCATGCCTTAAAAATTTGGAGGCATTATCCATTTGGCGTGACATGTGAGGTATACACAGATCACAAAAGTCTTCAGTATTTATTCAAGCAAAAAGGGTTAAATGTGCGACAGAGGAGATGGTTAGAGTTGCTGAAAGACTACGATGTTACTATCTTATATCACCTAGGTAAGACCAATGTGGTGGCCGATGCGTTGAGTAGGAAGTCTACCGGCATGGGTAGTCTCACTTATATTCCGGTCAGCCAGAGACCACTTGCTCTAGATGTCCAGGCCTTGGCCAATCGGTTCGTAAGATTAGATATTTATGAGCCTACCAGGGTTTTAGCCTGCACGGTCGCTCATTCTTCATTTTTAGAGTGTATCCGTGAGAGGCAGTTCAATGATCCTTATTGGTGCGACCTGAGGGATACTATACAACAGGAAGGTTCTACGAAGGTAACTTTAGATGATGACGGAGTATTGAGATTGCAGGGGTGAGTTTGTGTGCCCAACATTGAGGGGATTTGAGAGTTGATCTTAGTGGAGGACCACAGTTCGCGGTATTCTATTCACCCGGGCGCTGCGAAGATGTATCAGGACTTACGGCAACACTATTGGTGGCGTAGGATGAAGAAGGACATCGTTGCGTATGTTGCTCGGTGTCTAAACTGTCAGTAGTTTAATTATGAGCACAGAGGCCTGGTGGTGTGTTCTAGAGAATTGAAATTCCCGAGTGGAAATAGGAGCGGATTACAATGGACTTCGTCACTGGACTACCTTTGACTCGGAGGAAATTTGATGCTATTTGGGTAATTGTTGATAGGCTGACCAAGTCAGCACACTTCATTCCAGTATCAGTCTCATACTCATCTGAGAAGTTAGTCGAGATTTACATCCGGGAGATTGTTCGCCTTCATGGGGTGCTGGTGTCTATTATCTCAGATCGGGATACACAGTTTACCTCGCATTTCTGGAGAGCGGTCCAGCAGGATTTAGGCACCCAGGTTCAGTTGAGTACATCATTTCATCCTCAGACAGATGGTTAGTCCGACAGGACTATTCAAATCCTAGAGGACATGCTCCGAGCTTGTGTCATTGATTTTGGGGGCTCGTGGGACCAGTTTCTGCCATTAGCAGAGTTCGCCTACAACAACAACTACCAGTCTAGCATTCAGATTGCTCCATATGAGGCATTGTATGGTTGGCGATGTCGGTCTCTAGTCGGATGGTTTGAGCCGGGAGAGGCTCGGTTGCTGGGCGTGAGCACGTGATGTTTACCCTACATATGAGTTATTCCCATAAAATTCAAATAAATAATTTTTCCTTATTTTTAATAATTTGTATGAATTTTGTGTTAATTTTTTGCATGTTATTTTGCACATGATTAGTTAAATAAAAATAAAAAAATATGTGCATTTTTGCATTTAGTAGGTATTAATTCATTTTAAAAATTTAAAGAAAAATCAAAGTAGCATTTTTGTGTTTTAAATGAAAAATGGTCAAATAAAGTTAATTAGCTTAACAAATTTAACAAAAATCAAAAATAATTACAAAATAGGAAAATACAAGAAATACAAAAGAAAAGTAAAATACAACAAAACACAAAAAAAAATCAGAAAATAGAAAACAAAATACAGAATTATAATAAGAAGAATAAGGGAAAAGAAGAATAGAACAAATTAGGCAAATCTAGCCAGCCCAAGCAAATTTCCCAAAAACCTTCCTACGCCCAAGCCCAAATATTAGTTACCCAGTCCAGACTGAAAGAAATCGAAACGACGCCATTTTGAGCGTCGTTCAATCCCAGACGTTGATCTCTATAATGCTACGGTCCAGATTTAGTCTTTCAAAATTAATGAATTACATTCATTATAACATATACATAACCCTAATATCCCAGACGCCCCTCCCCCTTCTTGAACCTTTCTCTCTCGTTCTTGACAAAGCTCCCTTGTCGCCGCTAGGGTTCCGCCTCCTATGGCGGCGACATGTCATCTTCTTCGACCAAGATTAACACCAAAGACTCCCCCTGTCTTCCTCATCACATTCCCTCTATCCTTTCTCTTTAAATATCAACCAAACGCCCTGAATATTGAAAATCCTAGCGCCGCCACCACCACCCATGGCGGCGCCGTCACTCAAAAACCCCCAAAACTCACACCCTCTCTTCCTCTTAACATTCCTCACATTGTGACAAAAGTATCAAGTCACAAAGCTGCCGGAAAAATTCAAGAAAGGATTCAAAGAATGTTTGAAGAAAGATTCAAGAAAAATGATCAAGAAGTTGAAGAGAGAAAAACATAAGAAAGAAAGAAAGAAAGAGAAAGAAAAGCTAAGTTTTCGTCTTGACCCTTTTTGTATGCATGTTCCCTTCTGATTCATCTTTGTTTGCTATCTTTTAAAACTCGTCTATTTTCTGTTTTAGTTCTCTTCTTCATCTTTTGTCTCATTAGGAATTATATTCATTTGTTGTTTTAGGCTTTAATTAGTTACGCTATAAAACTGTTAGATTTTTTAGTTGGTTCGTTAATTAGCTTGCTCTAATAGGTTAATACTGATTATAATTAGTTAATTCATTAATAAATTCTGTTAAATAATATCAATTGGCGTAAACAGGATTTACTTGATTAATCTGTTTTGATAATGTTTTGTTCATTGGATTTATTTTGTTAATTGCTGCTAGATATATATATTAGCACAATTTAGCCCAAGTTGTTCAATAGGAAAGATTGGTTATAAATGTTCGATTAGTAATTAGTTTGATTATAAGATTTGCTCCTTAACAATCATGGGTTTAAGTAAGTCGATAGTTAAAATCACATGCTTTGTATCCACCTAAGGTGCTTACTTGATAGATTCAATTACGATTAAATATTCTGATTAACAAGATTCAACCATCTATTAATCTGTTCCCCTGAGTCATGTTAAATGAATGATTAATCATAAAGTGGCTATGTGTGTAAGACTGCCTGATGTTGGTTATTGCTGTAATGTGATTTTGATTATTGGCTGTTCTGAATTTTTGATTAGTTAAAGGGCCAATTGGTTAATTAGACTATAATTACCTAGTTATGGCTATTTGATAAATACAGTTCTGAAAATTGGTCAGGACTTTAAAGGGTAATAACTGTTAAAGCAGTAGGGGTATAATTGGGAAGGAAATTGGTATAACTGTAACAAATGTAAATGATTAAGGGTGGTTTGGGCATAATAAAAGGGTAGAATCAGTAGTTTCCCTACACAAGTAGGGGCACAATAGGAATTGAAGGGAATTGGAATATGGTAGAATTAGCTAGAACCTTTTAGATGGGGTTCTAGTGTAAACTTTCAATGAAATAAGTGTAGTAATCTATCTAATAAGATGAAAATGGGGGAGTCTTAGATAAATTCAGATTTCAAATTTCCCTCCCAGTTTTCTGCCTATAAATAGACATGAATTCTTCAGAATTAGGAGAACTATTGGGGGATCTTTAGAGGAGAGCTTTTTGAACCTTAGGAAAACTTTTGAACCCTATAAGCTTTAAACCCTAGAAAGCTCCTCCAAAAAATATTTATTGCATTCCAGATCTAAAATTGAGATTTCAGATCCCAACTTCTTCTTTCAGATCTGGAATTACATTCAAAAAAACCAAAAACAATAGAAAAACTTCCAAAAATCCAACAAAAGTTACTGTCCATTAAAACTGTGGATGAATTTTGACTTTTAGTTACCATTCTATATTTTTGTTAGATCAGATTTTGGTTGTTGTGGTTTCAAAGGTCTATTGGTTTGATTTCGAATGGCTTTTGGTCTCAATCGAATCACTGTGGGTCATTGTTGGATGTTGTATTGTTGAGATGTATTCCTGGGTTGTTGATTTCACTGTTGAATCCATATACTGTTGTTGCTGAGATTGCTATTGCTGAAACTGTTGCTGAATCACATTTTTTTGCTGTTGTCTATTAGATCTAATAGATCTGCTCAATTTTTAGATACACACTCAAGTTCATCAATGTAGCATCCTGATTGAAAAAGAAATGGAATCTGTAGAGCATTTAATTCTGATGAATATGTAGTTGTTTAGTATTTTTATGTTAAAATTGTGTGAGTATGTGTGATTCGATTTTGCTTACCGATTGGGACTGTGAAGTATGTATTAAGGAGCAACTAGATTGTTGATGTTGAGGTTGAAACTGTAGTTAGTTTTGAAATCGCACACTATAAAATCAGACATTAAATCTATTAGTTGTAGTTCATTAGTTTTGATTGTGAAGTATTGATTCAACTATGTTTGTTTTTAACTGAACTGGACTGTTTATTAAAGCTCTAAAGTCTAAGATAGGTGAATATTATGAATTTTGAACACATGAGAAGTTTTAGAATTTGAAATCCAATTGGACGTAAACACAGGCGTTAAAGTGTTAGTTTTCTTTTAAAAAATGGAGTTTCCTAGTAGTAGCGGCATTTAAGTGAACTGATTAATAGTTGTTTTCTCTGTGATCATCATGGTGGAATCAATTGTTGTAGTTAGTACATTTAATTATCAATTAATAGGTAATTCTATTTAAGAGTTCGTAGCCTAAAGATTTTAAAAAAATACGAAGTAGAAACAGTGAGTGAAATGCAGCCCATAAACGTCTCTGGTATACTTTAGGAAACAATATATGTGACTCCTATGTAAATATAATTTGGGAATTATTAAATCATTACCAATGGCTTAGTAATCACTTATGATCTTAGTTCAAAATTTGCGGAAAGATCAATAGAAGCAAGGTAGGCATTCCGCCAGCAGTAGGGGCCAATATCAAGGCCCAAACACGGTTGTATTATGTGTCCCTTTTGGGACCAATATCAAAGCTTGAGAGTGTAAAATCAAAAGTATTCAAATAGTTCTTAAATAACCTGCTATGATTTTGTTTATACAAAAACAAAACAATAGAGAATTTAGTCACTTTAGATATGACCTTTTAATAAATGAATGAGATGAGCATTGCCACATTAAACTCACTATTGCGGGGCCCTCGATTAATTACTATAAAATACTTAGATTTGGGAGGACCGTTTAGCAAATTTTACGGTCTTTCCCAAAGTTAACAAGACGAAGATACTTTAGGCACGATTAATAATGTACATTCTTAAATACGGGTGCGCATTTATGTGACCCTAAATCTTACTCTCAACAAAGTTGGAATGCATTAAAGGCCATAGGCGTACTGGTACGCTGTGGCCCGAAATGCATTTTCTCGACGTTGCAATTCTTGTAAAATTAAATAATAAAGAGGAATATTAATAAAAGCACATAATTGAAATATATAAAGAAATCAGATAAAAACAAATACGGCAGTTGAGCAACCGTGCTAGAACCACGGAATCCGGGAGTGCCTAACACCTTCTCTCGGTTTAAAAGAATTCCTTACCCGGATTTCTAGTTTTGCAGACTGTAAAACAGAGTTATAAATTTCCTCGGTTCGGGATTAAACCGGTGACTTGGGACATCATTATTTTCCCAAGTGGAGACTCTGAAATTAAATAAATAAATTTCGTTCCGACTGTCCTTTAAGTGGAAAAACTCCTTCTCTTTTATTATTACATCCCTTCCCGGGTTGTAGTAATAAAAAGCGGTATATGGAAAAAGGAAGTGTGACACTGGGTACAGAGCTAGTTCAGGAGGCCTTAGGCAAGGTCAAGACTATCCAGGAGAGGTTGTGTTATGCTCAGTCCAGACAGAAGAGTTATGCAGATCGTAAGGTCCGAGATGTGGATTTCATGGTTGGTGAGCGGGTATTGCTCCGGGTGTCTCCTATGAAGGGCGTGATAAGATTCGGAAAGAAGGGCAAGATCAACCCTAGGTATATTGGTCCATTTGAGATTCTATATCGAGTGGGAGAGGTGGCTTATAGACTTGCACTGCCACCTATCTTATCATTCGTGTTCGGTTTTTCATGTATCTATGCTTCGGAGGTACCACGACGATCCTACACATGTGTTAGACTTCAGTACTGTCCAATTGGACAAGGATCTATCTTACGAGGAGGAGCTGGTGCCCATTCTAGACCGGCATGTTCAACAGTTGAGGTCGAAGAGTTTTCCTTCTGTGCGTGTCAGTGGAGAGGTCAACCTCCTGAGGGATCGACCTAGGATTCCGAGTCTGATATGCGAAGGCGTTACCCACATTTGTTCCCCGACTCATGTACTTCCTTCTCTTGTCTTTTCGAGCATGAACGTTTGTTTTAGAGGTGGAGGATGTGACGACCCAAAGGGTCATCACCTGTTCCGCGCTTCCGAGGCCTTGAAAATCTTATTTTATATTGCCTTGATTTACGTGCATAGTTCGGGCATGTTGCCGGAAAATTTTGTGTTAGAATATGTGAATTCTATGGAAAATTTGAAGAATTTTGATATTAATATTGATATAGTTGACTTTGGTCAACATTTTCGATAAACGGACCCGGACCCGAGATCGGACGGTCCCAGAAGGTCTGCAGGAAAATATGGGACTCGGGCATGCGTCCGGAGTCAAATTCCGAGGCCTAGAATCCAAGATATGAATTTTTCTCTTAAATATTTTTTCTGAAATTATTAAGGAAAATGGAATTACAAATTGATTATAAGACCATGGTATCTGGCTCGTATTTTGGTTCCGACGCTCGGTAAAAGTCTTATATATTATTTAAGTACTTCCTGCAAAGTTTGACAGAAATTGAACGTCGTTTGATGTGTTTTGAACCATGAGTTCCAAATTTGAAAGTTTATAAAGTTTAAAAGAAGAAATAGTGAATTTGAAGTTTAATTCTATGAAAACGATGTTATATTGGCGATTTGATCGCGTGAGAAAGTTCGTGGTATGTTTTTGTAAGGCCCCGTAAAATTTTTGTGCATAAAACCTAGGGCTCGGGTGAAGATTTGATAGGCTGTTAGAGCAAATTCCGAAAAAGAACACAACTGGTATTTTCCCCCAGTTGATATCTTCGCAATTGCAAAGAATCGCTCGTAATTGCGAGTTGGCCCAGAATTGGCCTTGGTTCGCAAATGCCAATAAACCTTCACAAATGCGAAGTGGCCCAGAATTGGCCTTGGTTCGTAAATGCGAACAAACCTTCGCAAATGCGAAGTGGCCCAGAAAAGGCCTAAGTTCGCAAATGCGAACAATTTCTTCGCAAATGCGATGTCCGCAGCCCAAAACCTATTATGTTCGCAATTGCGAACATATGTTTGCAATTCCCATATCCGTAGCTGTGCAATTTTATACTTAAACGATTTTAAACCCCCTTTTCACCATTCTTTCAAAACCCAAAACCCCATAGGCGATTTTTCAAGAGAGATATCACTCCAAATCACTTGTAAGTCGATTTTCACTCAACTCTTTCAATTCCTAACATCATTAAACATGTTTTTCATGAGAAATCAAAGGTTTTTATGGCTGAAATTGTTGTTTTTGGGTGGAACCTAGGTTTTTAATAAATTGGGGAATTGGACCTCGATTTGTTGTCCGATTTCAAAACAAATCATATAATTGAACTCGTGAGCGAATGGGTAGCCGAATTTTGGTTCGAACCCCGAATTTCGACCACGTGGGACTGGGGGCATTTTGGGAAATTTTGAGTAAAACTTTAAATCTATTAGTTGTAGTTCATTAGTTTTGATTGTGAAGTATTGATTCAACTATGTTTGTTTTTAACTGAACTGGACTGTTTATTAAAGCTCTAAAGTCTAAGATAGGTGAATATTATGAATTTTGAACACTTGAGAAGTTCTAGAATTTAAAGTCCAATTGGACGTAAACACAGGCGTTAAAGTGTTAGTTTTCTTTTAAAAAATGAGGTTTCCTAGTAGTAGCGGCATGTAAGTGAACTAATTAATGGTTGTTTTCTCTGTGATCATCATGGTGGAATCAATTGTTGTAGTTAGTATATTTAATTCTCAATTAATAGGTAATTCTGTTTAAGAGTTCGTAGCCAAATGATTTTAAACAAAATACGAAGTAGAAACAGTGAATGAAATGCAGCCCATAAACGTCTTTGGCATACTTCAGGAAAAAATATATGTGACTCCTATGTAAATCTAATTTGAAAGGAATAAATGGTATGTTGGGAATTATTAAATCATTACCAATGGCTTAGTAATCACTTATGATCTTAGTTCAAAATTTGCGGAAAGATCAGTAGAAGCAAGGCAGGCATTCCGCCAGCAGTAGGGCCAATTTCAAGGCCCAAACAAGATTGTATTATGTGTCCCTTTTGGGATCAATATCAAAGCTTGAGAGTTCAAAATCAAAAGTATTCAAATAGTTCTTAAATAACCTGCTATGATTGTTTTATACAAAAACAAAACAATTGAGAATTTAGTCACTTTAGATATGACCTTTTAATAAAAGAATGAGATGAGCCTTGCCACATTAAACTCACTATTGCGGGGCCCTCGATTAATTACTACTACCTCCGTTTCAATTTATGTGAACCTATTTCCTTTTTAGTCCGTTCCAAAAAGAATGACCTCTTTCCTTATTTGGAAACAATTTACCTTTATGCAATGATTTATAGCCACACAAAATAAAGGTGCCTCATTTTACACCACAAGATCAAAAGTCTTCTCTCTTTTCTTAAATTTTGTGCCCAGTCAAATGGGTTCACATAAATTGAAACGGAGGGAGTATAAAATACTTAGATTTGGAAGGACCGTTTAGCAAATTTCATGGTCTTTCCCAAAGTTAACAAGACAAAGATACTTTAGGCGCGATTAATAATGTACATTCTTAAATACGGGTGCGCATTTATGTGACCCAAATCATACTCTCAACAAAGTCGGAATGCATTAAAGGCCATAGGCGTACTGGTACGGTGTGGCCCGAAATGCATTTTCTCGACGTTGCAATTCTTGTAAAGTTAAATAATAAAGCGGAATATTAATAAAAGCACATAATTGAAATATATAAAGAAATCGGATAAAAACAAATATGGTAGTTGAGCGACCGTGCTAGAACCACGGAATCCGAGAGTGCCCAACACCTTCTCCCGGGTTAAAAGAATTCCTTATCTGGATTTGTAGTTTCGCAGACTGTAAAACAGAGTCATAAATTTCCTCGGTTCGGGATTAAACCGGTGACTTGGGACACCATTATTTTCCCAAGTGAAGACTCTGAAATTAAATAAATAAATCCCGTTCCGACTGTCCTTTAAGTGGAAAAACTCCTTCCCTGTTATTATTATATCCCTTCCTAGGGTGTAGTAATAAACATCGGTATATGGAAAAAGGAGGTGTGATAACTCTGGCGACTTTGCTGGGGATAAGAAACCCAAAACTTCGGTTCAGGGTTTAAGAATTCGAGCTAAGTTAAATTGTTATTTTTGCGTATATCTGATTTCATTATATGTTTTGATCAATGTGCTACATGTTTACCGCTTTGATACTATGTGAACTGTATATAAAATTATGCCGAAAACCCTTTCTCTTCTTACCTCCGAGGTTGTGCTTACTGGTTGAGACTCCCCTTTCTATTAGTGTTAATACTTGTGATGATCCGACCCGTCATCAAGTGAGTTATCACCCCGCTATCCCCGTTATATGCTTGTTAATGTGGCAATATGCATGTTGGGTAACTTTGAGTCAATTCAGATAGATTTTGGTAGGAAATGGGACAATTAATCTCTTTAAGGAAAGCTTAAGTTGGAAAAGTCAACTCAACATTGACTTATGAGTTAGAGGGCTCGGAACTGAATTCCGATGATTCAGTTAGTTTCGGGGATGATTTAAGACTTAGAAGCGCAATCGGAAGTAATTTTGGAGGTCCGGTGAAGAAGTTAGCCTATTTTGGCGAAGTTGGAATTTTGGCGGAATCCGATCGATAGGTGAGATTTTGATCCGGGAGTCGGAATGGAATTCTAACAGTTGCAGTAGCTCCGTTAGGTGATTTTGGATGTGCTTGCAAAATTTCAGGTCATTCGGAGGTCGTTTGGTCGGGTTTTTGATTGAATGTCGGTTGCGGAAGTTTGAATGAAAACTTAGGCTTGAATTTGCTTGGATTCGATGTTTTCCGTGTTTGAAGGCATGTTTTTATGATTGGAACAAGTTTGTATCGTGTTATGGAGTATGTTGGTGGTTTTCGTTGGGGACCCGGGGGACTCGAGATGAATTCGGGGGTCCAAACGGACCATTTTTGGCCTAAGACAACAGCTGATCTGCTGCAATGTCTGCAGAAAAAGTTTGTTCTTCGCGTTCGCGTAGGGGGTCATGCATTAGCGAAGTGTATCAGAGAGCTGGGATCTTTTGTTCATCACGTTCGCGAGAGGAGGAACGCGAACGCGTAGGGTCAGGTCTGGGAGCATCGCGTACGCGAGAGTGGTGCACGCGTTCGCGTAGGTTTGGGCGATTGGGCATCGCGAATGCGGCTTAAAGCCACGCGTTCGCGTAGAGTAAATCCGGAGGCTGCTATTTTTGTTCATCGCGAATGCGTGGGTAGTGTCGCGTTCGCGAAGGGTTAAATGTCTGGGCAGTGACTTTAAGTCCAGAACATTTCATACGCGGGTTTTCATTCTCAAACCTCCATTGTTGGGTCCTGGAGAGAGAAAGTGACGGGAAATTGCCGGAATTTCACCGGGTTATCGTCGGAGGTAAGTTTTATGGTTCAATCATGTGTTTTTATCATGAAATCCTCCTCTATTTTACTGAAATTGGATGAAATTATGGGGGAATTTAGCTTAAGTTAGGGCTTTGAAAAAATGTCGATTTGAATAGGCAAACGAAGTCCGATTTTGGAAAACTTTATATGCATAGATTCGTATTGAGTTGAGGATTCCGAATATGTAACTTTTGTAATTTTTCAAGAAGCGTTCCAAAAGTCGGGTTTTGACAACTTTGTGGGTTTTGGTGCAATTTGAGTTATTTCGAATGGGTTGTGTGTTATTAGCATATATTGATGTATTCTCTATGAATTTGAATAGATTCGACATCCGAGGCGGTTGAATTGAGAGGAAAGCGCAAGGCAGACTAAGGCTTCTACCAGGTCGAGGTGAGTGGTAATAGTAAATAATGTACTGAGGGTTTGAAACCACGTACTAGCACTTCACAGTGCTATGTTGAGATGAGACACGCGTCTTGTGATGGGCGTGGTGACATTGTGATTGGGGAATTGGACTTGGTCCTTTCCGACTAATAGTTTATTGTATATTGTGACTGAGAATGGGATTATAACTGTGTAATTGGGCTAGTAGCCATGTTTGGGGCCTTGTGCTGATCTGTAGAGCATTAGGGGACCTGTAGAGCTAGGTGACCCCTATATCATGTTGGAAACTTACACTCAGCCGTAAAATTAGCTGTATAGCATATCGTGGGCCAGTACCAGATGTGTACTGTGAGAGATAGACTACTTAGGGTGGAAATTCCCTGATTTAGCTGAGTGGGCCTGAAAGGACAATTCTATACTAATTGGGACAGGGTCGATGACCCATTATGAGGTATTATATGTATATACCTATATTGGATCGGGCTGCACGCCGTAGCAGTATATGTGTTGAATCGGACTGCACGCCAAAGTAATGTACATGTGGACCAGACTACAGGCCACAGTATTATTGCGCTTGGGTTGTAGGAGCCCTTCGGAATCTGAGTCCGAACACATTCTCAGTGAGTGCTTGAGTATATTATGGGATCGGGCTGTACGCCGCATCAGTATAGTTATATATGTATCTATATATATATATTGGATCGGACCGCACACCGCAGTATTATAGTGCTTGGGCCCAGGGAGCCCCTCCGAAGTCTGTATACACCCCAGTGAGAGCTGTCGGCGTTAAATGGAGCGGGCTGCGCGCCGCAGCGGTATATGTATTGGAGCGGGCTACATGCCGCAGCATTATACTTATTCATATCCATATACATACTCAAATACATATACATTATAGACATATGTATATATCTACACACATTGAATTGGCTGTACACCGTAGCGGTACGAGTGAGGATTTGGTCAGTGTGGGACCGTGTTGAGATAGATGTGGACTGGAGATCAGCGTACTCACTGTAGTGATGACTTACCTGTGGGGGTTTGCCTTAGAACTTTTTAGTGATAGTACAGGAGTTCTTATTTACAGTTATTGTTTATTATTATTACTCACTGAGTTGAAATATACTCACCCAACACCCCTGCACTTTTTGTGCAGATTCACAGGTGCCAGAGAGCAGTTGAGCTGTTGCAGCTGCTTACTCCTATCTACTTTGTGGAGTCTACGAGGTAGCTGCCGGCGTCTGTAGAACCTGTTTTCTCCTTCCTTATCATTTTGTTGCTATCATTTTGATTAGACTTGTTTGTTTAGGATGTTTATTCTGTAGAGGCTCGGACTTGTGACACCACGATTTGGTTGGGACCGTATTTTGTATGTTCAACTATTACGTTTATCATTTTGATATGAACACTTGCTATTTGAGTTTAACTTGATTATTTGGAATTTATAATTGGCTGGTTTAAGGGATAACATGGTCGGGCTTGTCTAGCATTGTGTTGGACGCCATCACGACTAGGGTTTGGGTCGTGACAAGTTGGTATGAGAGCCTAGGTTAACAGGTCTCGCTTGTCATGAGACGGTTTAGTATAGTCTCGTGGATCGGTATAGGGACGCCTGTACTTATCCTCGGGAGGCTTCAAACCTTTTAGGAAAGCTTCAATTCTTGGAATTCTTGTCGTGCGATTACTTTTGATTTATACTGAACCTTGACATTCTATTCTTTCGTAGATGGCGAGAACTCGAGCTTCCGAACGAGGTGGGTGACCACCACTACCACCTGCTAGAGGCCTTGGATGTGGCCGTGGTCGTGGCGGAGGTAGGGCAGCTGATGCAGTACCAGCTGACCCACAACCTCCAGTTGCTAAGGCTCCAGCAGCGCCAGTTCAGGCACCAGCTGTGCCCATTGTCATTCCGGGTCTACAGGAGACGCTGGCTCAGATATTAGCAGTTTGCACTGGCCTGGCACATGCGATTTCAGTTACTGCCGCAGCAGCAGCATCAGAGACCGGGGGTGGTCATCAGACCCCCGCAGCACGCATTCCAGAGCCAGCAGTGCAAGGCTTGCAGACACCAGAGACTCCTCCAGTTCAGCCTGTGGTTCCAGTTTAGCCAGCAGATCAGGTTCAGGGGGACAGGGTCCCAGCTATGACGGACGATGAGCAGCGTCATCTCGAGAGGTTCACCAAGTTATCTCCTCCAGTGTTTACTGGTGCTCCGGGCAAGGACGCCCAAGGTTTTCTGGACAAGTTCCGTTAGATGCTCCGTACGGTAGGGATCTTGGAGTCCAGTGGTGTATCCTTCACTACTTTTCAGTTCCAGGGGCCAGCCTTCGATTGATGGGAGGCTTATGAGCGCCGCAGGCCAGTAGGGGAAGCAACACTATCGTGGCCAGACTTCTCCACTATGTTCTTGGAGAAGTGGGTGCCTCGATCTCAGAGAGAGGAGATGCGTAGGCAGTTTGAGGGTCTCCGCTAGGGGGACATGTTAGTGTCAGAGTATGAGATCAGATTTATAGAGTTGTCTAGATATGCACCATGGTTAGTTCCTACCGACAGAGAGAGGACTGAACGCTTTGTGGATGACCTCATTTATCCCATCCGTATTCCGATGACCCGAGAGAGGGTTTTGAGACGTACATTTGAGGATGCTATGGATATCACTCGCAACATAGAGACAGATCGTCGTAGAGAGAGGTATGAGAGGGAGGCTAAGAGGCCTCGAGGATCTGTTAGTTCCAGTGGCACTCAGACCAGAGGCCAGAGTCAGCAGAGCCGAGGTCGCTCTTTCAGATCTTCGCAGTCGAGCTGCTCAGATCGACGTAGGTGGTCTTCTAGCCAGGGTTATCAGGGTTCGCACCAGAGCCAGCCATCTCTCAGCGCCATGCCAACTCAGAGTTCTTCATAGGCCCCATCTGCCCGGGGTTCTTCTCGGCCTAGTTCATCAGCTGGACACTCCAGCGCTAGGGGTCCTTATTAGTCTCATCCCCCAGCACCGGGGAGTTGCTTCGAGTGCGGAGAGTTTGGGCACATCCGCAGAGAGTGTCCCCGTCTTGTTTCCAGATCTTATCAGCAGAGGGGCAGCCCTTGTCATCTGGTCTTTCTACTTCAGCGCCCGCCCCGCCAGCTAGGGGTGAGGGTCAGTCGGCTAGGGGTCGCCCTCGAGGGGAGGCCGATTAGGCGGACATGCTAGACGTTATGCCCTTCAAGGCCGATCTGAAGCCGTTTCTTCTGATTCTGTCATTACAAATATTATTTCAGTCTGCCACAGAGATGCCTCATTGTTGTTCGATCCTAGTTCTACTTATTCTTATGTGTCTACATATTTTGCTCCTCATTTGGGAATGACTCGAGGGTGTCTTGAGCTGTCGGTGCATGTATCTACCCCGGTAGGGGATACTATTATTTTAGACCATGTATACCGGTCCTGTCTGGTCACTATTAGGGGTCCGGAGACCCGAGTGGACCTATTGCTTCTCAGCATGATTGATTTTGATGTTATATTCGGCATGGACTGGTTATCTCCATGTCATGCTATTCTGGACTGTCATGCTAAGACAACCACCTTGGCTATGCCGGGCATTCAGAGGATCGAGTGGTGAGGCACGACTGATTATGTACCCAGCAAGCTAATATCTTTCCTCTAGGCCTAACGAATGGTTGGGAAGGGATGTCTTTCTTATTTGGCATTTGTGCGGGAGGTCGAAGCTCAGACTCCCAGTATTGATTCTGTCCCCATTATGCGGGACATTCCTGATGTGTTTCCCTCAAACCTGTCGGGCATGCCGCCGGACAGGGATATTGATTTTGGGATAGATTTGGTGCCAGGCACTCAACCTATTTCTATTCCTCCATATCGGATGGCACCAGCTGAGCTGAAGGAATTGAAGTAGCAACTCTTGGAACTCCTAGATAAGGGGTTCACTCGGCCGAGTGTGTCGCTATGGGGTGCACCGGTCCTGTTTGTTAAGAAGAAGCATGGCTCTATGAGGATGTGTATTGACTACATGCAGCTGAACAAGGTAACAATGAAGAATAAGTATCTTCTGCCTCGTATTGATGACTTATTTGATCAGCTCCAGGGAGCTAGGATATTCTCGAAGATTGATCTTCGTTCAGGCTACCATCAGTTGAAGATTAGAGAGTCCGACATTATGAAGACTGCATTCATGACCAGATATGGTCACTATGAATTCCTTGTGATGTCTTTTGGGCTGACCAACGCCCCAGCAGCATCCATGCATCTGATGAATAGTGTGTTCAGGCCCTATCTGGATTCATTTGTGATTGTGTTCATTGATGACATTCTAGTCTACTATCGTAGCCAAGAAGAGCATGCTTGGCACTTGAGTATTGTATTGCAAAGATTGAGAGAGGAGAAGCTGTATGACAAGTTCTCCAAGTGTGAGTTCTGGCTTGAGTCTGTGGCATTCTTAGGACACGTGGTGTCCCGTGATGGTATTCAGGTAGATCCGAGGAAGGTAGGGGCAGTGCAGAGTTGGCCCAGACCGACCTCAGTTACTGGGATCCGTAGCTTTCTGGAATTGGCAGGGTATTTTCGCCGATTCGTTCAGGGATTCTCTTCTATTGCTTCACCCTTGACTAGATTGACTCAAAAGGGTGTTCCTTTCATATGGTCCGAGGAGTGCGAGGAGAGCTTTTAGAAGCTCAAGACAGCACTGACCACAGCACCAGTCTTGATACTGCCGTCAGCTTCAGATCCTTATACCGTGTATTGTGATGCCTCAGGAGTTGGCATTGGTTGTGTGTTGATGCATGAGGGTAGGGTCACTGCTTATGCTTCTCGCCAGTTGAAGCCCCATGAGAAGAACTACCCTGTTCATGATTTGGAGCTAGCAGCCATAGGTCACGCTCTGAATATTTGAAGGCATTACCTATATGGTGTCCCATGTGAGGTGTACATGGATCATCGCAGTCTTCAGCACTTATTCAGACAAAAGGACCTTAATTTGAGAAAGCGGAGGTGGCTAGAGTTGCTTAAGGATTATGACATCACTATCTTGTACCATCCGGGGAAGGCCAATGTTGTGGCCGATGCTTTAAGTCGTAAGGCGGTCACTATGGGCAGCCTAGCTTTCATCCCAGTTGGGGAGAGGCCATTTGCTTATATCGTTCAGGCCCTAGCCAATCAGCTAGTGAGGTTGGATATTTTAGAGCCGAGTTGAGTGTTGGCTTGTGTTGTTTCTCGATCTTCCTTATATGATCGCATCAGGGAGCAACAGTATGATGACCTATATTTGCTTGTCCTTAAGGACAGAGTGCTGTACAATGATGCTAGGGATGTGACTATCGACAGCAATGGTGTTCTGAGGATGCAGGTCCGTATATGCGTGCCCAATGTAGATGGCTTGCGGGAGTTGATACTAGAGGAGGCACACAGTTCGCGGTACTCCATTCACCCAGGCGCCGCGAAGATGTACCAAGACTTGAGATAGCACTACTGGTGGAGAAGGATGAAGATGGATATTGTTAGGCATGTAGCCAAGTGCCTTAACTGCCAGTAGGTCAAGTATGAGCATTAGAGGCCGGGCGGCATACTTCAGTGTATGGTTATTACCGAGTGGAAATGGGAGAGGATCACCATGGATTTTGTTACTGGGCTCCCTCGGACTTCGAAGAAGTTTGATTCTGTGTGGGTGATTGTTGATCGGCTGACCAAGTCCGCACATTTCATTCCAGTTTGTACTACTTACTCATCAGAACGGTTGGCAGCGATCTTTATTCGGGAGATTGTCAAGTTGCATGGGGTCCCAGTGTCTATTATATCTGACAGAGGCACTCAGTTCACTTCTCAGTTTTGGAGAGCATTTCAGTGGGAGATGGGTACGTGGGTTGAGTTAAGCACCGCATTTCACCCTCAGACAGACTGTCAGTCTGAGCGCACTATTCAGATCCTGGAGGATCTGTTACGAGCATGTGTTATTGACTTTGGTGGTTCGTGGGATGAGTTCTTGCCACTTGCTAAGTTTGCCTACAACAACAGTTATCAGTCGAGTATTCAGATGGTCCCGTATGAGGCGTTGTATGGCAGACGGTGTAGATCTCTCATGGGATAGTTTAAGCCTGGTGAGGGTAGATTGATAGGGACTGAGTTAGTTTAGGATGCTCTGGATAGAGTAAAGTTGATTCAGGAGAGGCTTCGCATAGCACAGTCTCTCCAAAAGAGTTATGCAGATCGTAGGGTTCGAGAGTTGTCATTCATGGTTGAGGATAGAGTATTGTTGAAGGTTTTACCCATGAAGGGTGTCATGAGGTTCGGGAAGAAGGGGAAGCTGAGTCCTAGGTACATTGGTCCTTTTGAGATACTTAGGAGGGTTGGAGAGGTGGCATATGAGCTGGCCTTTCCACTCAGTTTGTCCAGTGTTCATCCAGTATTCCATGTGTCTATGCTCCGGAAGTACATGGGGGATCCGTCTCATGTATTAGACTTCAGTACCATTCAGCTTGATGGTGATCTATTTTATGATGTGGAGCCAGTGGCTACTCTGGGAAGACAGGTTCGAAAATAAAGGTCCAAGGAGATTGCTTTAGTCAAGGTACAGTGGAGAGGTCGGCCCGTGGAGGAGGCTACTTGGGAGGCCGAGCAGGAGATGCGGAGCAGATATTCCCACCTATTTGAGTCTCCAGGTATGTTTCTCGACCCGCTCGAGGACGAGCGTTTTCTTAAGTTGGGGAGAATGTGACGACCCGGCCCGTCATCACGTGAGTTATCACCCCGTTATCCCCGTTATATGCTTGTTAATGTGGCAATATGCATGTTGGGTAACTTTGAGTCAATTTGGATTGATTTTGGTAGGAAATGGGATAATTAATCTCTTTAAGGAAAGCTTAAGTTGGAAAAGTCAACTCAACTTTGACTTATGAGTTAGAGGGATCGGAACTGAATTTCGATGATTCGGTTAGTTTTGGGGGATGATTTAAGACTTAGGAGCGCAATCGGAAGTAATTTTGGAGGTCCGGTGAAGAACTTAGCCTATTTTGGCGAAGTTGGAATTTTGGCGGAATTCGATCGATAGGTGAGATTTTGATCTGGGAGTTGGAATGGAATTCTGATAGTTGCAGTAGCTCCGTTAGGTGATTTTGGATGTTCCTGCAAAATTTCAGGTCATTCGGAGGTCGTTTGGTCGGGTTTTTGATCGAATGTCGGTTGCGGAAGTTTGAATGAAAACTTAGGCTTGAATTTGCTTGGATTTGATGTTTTCCTTGTTTGAGGGTGTGTTTTTATGATTGGAACAAGTTTGTATCGTGTTATGGAGTATGTTGGTGGTTTTCGTTGGGGTCCCGGGGGCCTCGGGATGAATTCGGGTGTCCAAACGGACCATTTTTGGCCTAAGACAGCAGCTGATCTGCTGCAATATCTGCAGAAAAAGTTTGTTCTTCGCGTTTGCGTAGGGGGTCACACATTCGCAAAGTGTATCATAGAGCTGGGATCTTTTTTTCATCGCGTTCGCGAGAGGAGGAACGCGAACGCGTAGGGTCAGGTCTGGGAGCATCGCGTTCGCGAGAGTGGTGCACGCGTTCGCGTAGGTTTGGGTGATTGGGCATCGAGAACTCGACTGGAAGCCACGCGTTCGCATAGAGTAAATCCGGAGGCTGCTATTTTTGTTCATCGCGAAGCGTGGGTAGTGTCGCGTTCGCGAAGGGTTAAATGCCTGGGGAGTGACTTTAAGTCCACAACATTTCATACGCGGGTTTTCATTCTCAATCCTCCATTGTTGAGCCCTAGAGAGAGAAAGTGACGGAAAATTGCCGGGATTTTATCGGGTTATCGTCTGAGGTAAGTTTTATGGTTCAATCATGTGTTTTTATCATGAAATCCTCCTCTATTTTACTGAAATTGGATGAAATTATGGGGGAATTTAGCCTAAGCCAGGGCTTTGGAATAATATCGATTTGAATAGGCAAATGGAGTCCGATTTTGGAAAACTTTATATTCATAGACTCGTATTGAGACGAGGATTCCGAATATGTAACTTTTGTAATTTTTCGAGAAGCATACCAAAAGTCGGTTTTGACAACTTTGTGGGTTTTGGTGCAATTTGAGTTTTTTCGAATGGGTTGTGTGTTATTAGCATATATTGATGTATTCTCTATGAATTTGAATAGATTTGACATCCGAGGAGGTTGAATTGTGAGGAAAGCACAAGGCGGACTAAGGCTTCTACCGGGTCGAGGTGAGTGGTGATAGTAAATAATGTACTGAGGGTTTGAAACCCCGTACTAGCACTTCACAGTGCTATGTTGAGATGAGACACGCTTCTTGTGACGGGCGTGGTGACATTGTGATTGGGGAATTGGACTTGGTACTTTCCGACTAATAGTGTATTGTATATTGTGACTGAGAATGGGATTATAACTGTGTAATTGGGCTAGTAGCCATGTTTGGGGCCTTGTGCCGATCTGTAGAGCATTAAGGAACCTGTAGAGCTAGGTGACCCCAATATCATGTTGGAATCTTACACTCAGCCGAAAAGTTAGTTGAATATCATATCGAGAGCCAGTACTAGATGTGTACTGAGAGATAGACTACTTAGGGTGGAAATTCCCTAATTTAGCTGAGTGGGCCTACAAGGACAATTCTATACTGACTGGGACTGGGTCGAGGACCCATTATGAGGTATTATATGTATATACCTATATTGGATCGGGGGCACGCCACAGCAGTATATGTGTTGGATGGGACTACACGCCACAGTAAAATATACATGTGGATCGGACTGCACGCCGCAGTATTATAGCGTTTGGGCTGTAGGAGCCCCTTCGGAGTCTAAGTCTGCACACATTCTCAGTGACCGCTGGTGTATATTATGGGATCGGGCTGCACGCCGCAACAGTATAGTTATATATGTTTATATATAGTGGATCGGATTGCACACGGCAGTAATATATGTGTGGATCGGACTGCACGTCGCAGTATCATAGCGCTTGGGCCTAGGGAGCCCCTCCGAAGTCTGTATACACCCCCAGTGAGCGCCGTCGACGTTAAATGGAGCGAGTTACGTGCCGCAGCGATATATGTATTGGAGCGGGCTGCACGCCGCAGCATTATACTTATTCATATCCATATACATACTCAAATACTTATACATTATAGACATATGCATATATCTACACATATTGAATTGGCTGTACACCGTAGCGGTATGAGTGAGGATTTGGTCAGTGTGGGACCTTGTTGAGATAGATGTGGACTGGAGATCAGCGTACTCACTGTAGTGATGACTTAACTGTGGGGGTTTTCCTTAGAACTGTTTAGTGATAGTACAAGAGTTCTTATTTTTCAGTTATTATTTATTATTATTACTCACTCAGTTGAAATATACTCACCCCACTCCCCTGCACTTTTTGTGCAGATTCACAGGTGCCAGAGAGCAGTTGAGCTGTTGCAGCTGCTTACTCATATCTACTTTACGGAGACTACGAGGTTGCTGGCGGCGTCCGCAGAACCTGTTTTCTCCTTCCTTATCATTTTGTTGCTATCATTTTGCTTAGACTTGTTTGTTTAGGATGTTTATTCTGTAGAGGCTCGGACTTGTGACACCACGATTTGGTTGGGACCGTATTTTGTATGTTCTATTATTACGTTTATCATTTTGATATGAACACTTGCTATTTAAGTTTAACTTGATTATCCGGAATTAATAATTGGCTGGTTTAAGGGATAACATGGTAGGGCTTGCCTAGCATTGTGTTGGGCGCTATCACGACCAGGGTTTGGGTCGTGATAATACCCTAATAAGAAATAGAGGCCGAATAAGTTACAAAGTCGGACGATCCCACAGATCCCCGGTACGTAGCCCCCTCCTCGACCCGAGTTGTCCACTCGGGTACACAATTTAGAACCTATGAAAAATCAGGATATTGAGCCGAGAATTAGGGCGATTATTTGCATCATATCTGACTTAGGGGACTCAACACATGGGTTGGGTCCGTCTAGGACAGGTAACCCGGAAAACAATGACCGAGCATGATTATATGTTGCATTTATTTGTCCTAGATTATTATGCTGACCGGCGAAATACCTGAAAACAAAAAGAAAGAATTTTTTTAGAATAGAAATTCCCAAATATTGACGAAACGCCGTCGAAAGTTTGAAAATAGTCAGAATAATTTTGTTGAAATAATTGGTTGTAAAACAATTTGACTAAACTACGCTGGTTTGATTCTCACAGGGTGTGAGATACGTAGGCAACCCTCATCGGGTCCAACCATCTCTTTCAAAAAATAACCAAAAAATGTCAAGTTTTAGTTTTTAATAAATCAAAGTGACGTTGTTTTTAAAACAAGCCGAATGTTCCGAAAGGACGCCGGAAGGCCTTTTTTGCAAGAATAGCAACTTTGAGTCATTTTAAAATAATTTGCGGGCATAACCTTGAAATATCCCTTGTGTAAATATTGAAAGGCCGTAGCGTCAAAATCAAGTTTGAGTTATCACCACTGTTGCAAAAATAACAAAAATTTGTCAATTTTTTTATTTTGTTATAAATAAGTCGGATGATGCTATTCTTGTTTAAAATAAGTCGAATGTCCCTCAAAAGGACTCTGGAAGGCTGTTTGTGCAAAAATGGCCACTTTGAAGTCTTTTCTTTTTCTTTTTGAATTATAGCCTTGAAATATTCTATGTGGAAATGTCGAAAGGCCGTATCCGCAAAATTAAGTTTGAGTCATCACTCAATTTTACAAAAAATAACCACACTATCAAATAAGCCATTACATGGCCGGTTTTGCTGAAATAGTCAATTGACATTAAAAACTTCTCAATCTTGTGTTGGCTTGTAGCGATGCCGAACGATGCCCAATAAGCCCCAGTATGAGAAAATTTTCGAGTTTATTTTTTTAAATAAAATTTTGCAAAAATAGCCACTTTGCCAAAATAAGCCATAACATGGCCAATCTTGTAAAAATAGTCATAATTGACATTAAAATATTCTTATTCTTGTAGAAATCTCCGGGACAAGATGTGAAAGTTTTTCATCAAAGTTTGTAGTTGGAGTCGGCTTCTATAATTTTCCTTCAAAGAGAACAAAATTTCAAAAAAAAATGAAATGAACATCTCTTTATTTTCTTGCATTAATTTGCAAGAACTACGCTCAGTCTGATTCATGCGGGGTCATGATACCTAGGTAATCCACATAGGATTCGACCATATCCATAATCAAAAAAGAAAAAAAAAAGGAAATAACCATAAAAGGCAAAAACAAAAGAAAATAGCAGAAAAAAGGAATCAATAAGCGAAATACCTTAATGCTAACATAGTAGCTTCGTTTTGTTAATTCAGAAAGTTGAGGTGGTTGGTTGTGGTAAACCGGAAAACAAGATCCAAGGAAAATGATAACTGACATCGAGGCTGTTACGAGCGCTCAAGAGACTCAGGATCAGAGAGTTCAACAAGGGCCTTCTGTGGTTGAGGAAAATAGAATACTGAAACAACAAATGACTAAAATGCGTCAAGCATGGGCCAATGGCCAGGGACAGCTTTCTCATGAGTCACAATTTGCTATACAGCAAGAACAGTACCACTTTCCCGAGTACCAATCGTACTCGTTTGATCTGCCTGCGAACATTGAAAAGCCTACCTGAAAGAGGGCACAAGAAGAAATAGCCCAAAGAGTGGAAAGATTAAAACAACAACTCAAAAACACGCAAGCAATGGCAGGCCAAAAGAGTGTTGCCTTCAGAGATCTATGTATGTTCCCCGACGCATACTTGTCGCCTGATTTCAAGGTACCCAGATTGGAAAAGTATGATGGACGTGGAAACCCCATAGCCCACCTGAAAAGGTATTGCAACCAATTGAGAGGTGTGGGAAGAAATGAAGAATTGATTATGGCTTATTTTGGGGAAAGCCTCTCGGGAGTAGCATCTGAATGGTTTTGGGATCAAGACACGTCTTGTTAGGATATGCCATCAAATGGAGAGAGCAGGAAGCTAGAGCTAAGCCACCCATAGATGATCACGAGTTGGCCACTATTTTCCTTCAGGATCAAAAGATGGATTACTTTCAAAACATGATATCTTCAGCTGGTCAATCCATTGAAGAAATAATTAAAATGGGAGAAATGGTGGAAGACAGTCTTAAGATAGGCAAAATTATAAGTCAAGCAGCTCTCAAAGATGCAGCTCAGGATGTCCAAAGTGAATTTAGTGATGTGAATGCGAGGGATGAAGAAATCATGATGATATCAGGGTCGAGAAGAGGTCCTATGAGAACATCTCGAAGGTATATTCAACCTCATCAGGTTTTCCATGGCCCCCTTAAGCATTACTACCCGCCTCAAAACCCTTCATACTCTGTTGATCCAGTCCAATATGTTGCTCAACCCTCAAAACACCCAAGAAAGCAAGCCCGAACATCACAAAATCTTTACCAGCCTCCGAAAAATTTTCAAGTACCTTATAATCTACATCCAAGCCAGGGGTATGGATGGGAACGAAAGGTGAAAGATAATTTTACACCAATAGGAAAGTCCTATGCAAGCTTGTTTGAGAAGTTAAAACAACATGACATGATTGCACCCATTCCTCCAAATCGGATGGACCGACATGCAAGAAGCTTTGATTCATCTAAAAGGTGTGAATACCGCTCCAATGCTCTGGGGAACGATGTTGAAAGTTGTCGGGATTTGAAAAGAGAGATATAAAGAATGATTCAGGAAGGAATAATTGCGGTCCAAGACAGTGGCATCCAGAACATTGCACAAAATCCTTTACCTGCACATGACGGAGCACATTTTATGGGAATGATGCCCGGTAACGTAGGGGAGGAGAATCTTCTTGGGAAGCTGTCAGCTGAAGTTGAAGATATTGAAATAGATAGTGGTCATGGCAACATTAATGAAGAACTCAGTGGCTAAGACGCCATGCTTGGAAATTGGGAAGGTGATCCACCTCTTGGATTTTTGGTGGTTTATTTTGGTGTCATTTCTATTGTCCGGGTTATTTCAGGGATGTAATCCAGACATTGTCTTGGGAGTCAAAACCATTCTATCTTTCCACTTTGATTTGTTTAGTAATAAAAATTTTTTAGTGCCATCTAGGTTTGTAATTCTAAGTCTAGTCTGTTCATTTTGTTGTTCATCTTGTTGTTTCAACCCATCGGTTTAATACAACTCTCCATTTCCCGTCAATCCTAGTCATTCTATTTCTAATCATTATACATTTCTTTTCATATTGATTTTAGTGACATAACATGCACATAATTCTTGGCCTAATTTTAAAAGACAATTTAGCAACGAAACAATGTTGAAGATGTAATAATACTCGGAAGAAACAAAAACATATTGGAATATTGTGAAGCCTGAATCAAGTGAAACTGGAAAATAGAACATAAAGAAATGCCGTTGAAATGCATCCTACTTTATCGGTTAAAGCCAAATGCAAGAGTACCTCAAGACTAAAGGAACCATTCGTGGTATCGTGATTGTTGCCCAATGGCACTAAGAATCGGCAAATATGTGGATCATATCGAAAGGCGTTTGTTGTACTTGGTATGCTTTGAAGATTGGAATGATGGAGGTAATTCATTCTGCTATCCAAAAGCTTTATCCATTGTTACCCCTTTGAGCTCTATTATATTTTCTTTCATATCCCTCTTTCGGAATTAACAATAAAAATTGAGGACTGAACATGGAAATCAAGTGGAGAAATAAAAGAAAGGAGAAAAGAAGAGAAAAGAAAGAAAAAGAAAAAAGAGAAAAAAGAAAAGAAAAGAAAAAGATGAAAAGAAAAAGAAAGAAAGAAAGAAAGAAGAAAAGAAGAAAAGAAAAAGTAAAGAAAAGAAAAAGAAAGAAAAAAAATGCAAAGAAAAGAAGAAAATCGGGAGAAGTCAAATCGCAACAAAGAAGTGATCTTATGATCCGAACTACGTTTGACTTGATCCCTAAAGGGTACGTAGGCAGCCTCATAGAGGTTCAGTCACAATAGAAGAAAAGTCCAATAATCCCGAAGAAGGAAACTAGGGCATGAATTATGGTTATTGAAGGAATACGATTCCAAAAGTTGTAATCTTTATCCCACGTTGAAATTTTTTGAGCCTTTATACCCTTCTTTCAAAACCCATCCAAAAGCCTACATTATGGTCCAAAGAAAGACCTTTCGATCAATCTTCAAGAAATGTCGAGTCAAGCAAGTAAAAAGGGCAACACTCCAGTTCTCAAAATGATGCTGAGAACTACCACGGGACTCTGAGATGAGAGAAATTAAAATGAGAGAGTCTTATCGGTGAAAACCCTCACGGGCATCGTAAGGGGACAGTGAGTTGAGAGAAAGAAAAAATAAAATGAGAGAGGCTTGATGGTGAAAACCCTATGGGCACTACAAGCTTTTTAAGGAGTTGAATAAGATCAAGGAAATGAAATATTGAAGACCGGTTTCAAAGAAAATTGCAACAAGCAGATTTGCTATATAGAAAAGGCTGAAAGTGCATATCAAGGTTGCTAGAGTCGCTATTCACATCCGATAGGTCATTCATCTGTAGGTTTCTTGTTAGGAATTGTATTTTTCTTTCTCTCTATTCTTCACACCTTGTTTTACCCACCCTCTTATTGAGTCTGTTGGGTCATAACAAGTAAAGAAATGATTTCAAAATTTGCCACCAAGCTTTCCAGTTGCACGAGATGGGATTTGGCCAATGCATCAATTGTCGTAAGTCAGGAAAAGACAAGGCCGGTGCTTTAAACTAAAATAGCAACATGTGCAATGAAGCGGGTAAAAATTAAAATGTTTGGGGTCTGTGCGAGACACAAAGGTCGGCAAAGTGCCAACTCGGGAAAATAAAACAGATGGAAGTATGGGATTCGAACAGAGAGGAGGTATATCTTCTGACAAAAGGAAGGAGTCAGTCAAGCAACATTCAAGGTCTTCAAATGAAATCATTGAAGGAAAAAATAAACTTTAAGATCGGAGTTTGTGGGATCCGTCAAGAAAGGAACAACATACATGCCGTATGGGAGGTGGGTTTGAACAAAGAAGAAGTGGAAATGGATATTCGAAAGAAATCAGTTATCAAGGGAAGTGAAAAAACAATCGCCATCAAAGTTCAAGGCCACAACCAACCACTGCATTTAAAATTGACAAATTTTTCTTTGCTTTGAAACAGGGGCAAAAGATATTCTACAAAAGAGTTATCAAACAAGGGCAGAAAATTTTATGTCACATTAAAATTTTTATTGAAATCGGGTAGTCATCCGAAGAGCATGAAGGTAAATACAATTGTTTTTGAAGGTGGACAATTCAAGTCGGAAGGTAAACGAAACAAGTTTCGGAGAATGAGAAGGTAAAATCTTAGTCTGTTGAAACTTTCTCCTAAGATTAAAGGTCTTAGTCTGATCAATTTTTCACCTACGATAAATGGATAAAATCTTAGTCCGTTGAAACTTTATCCTAAGATAAAAGTCTTAGTATGATGAATTTTTCACCTAAGATAAAAGGAAAGAATCTTAGTCTGTTGAAATTTTCATCTAAGATGAAATCTTAGTCTGATGAATTTTTCACCTAAGATAAAGGAGTAATGTAATTTGAAAAAAAAAGGAAGGTATAGGTTGATAAAAAGGCATAATTTGAAAATAAAAACAGAAGTTGGAAAAGGAAACAAAGGCGTAATTTGAAAAGAAAAGGAAGGCATAATTTGAAAACAAAAAGGAAAAACGGAAGTTGGAAAAAGGAAGAAAGGCAAAAGTCAAAAAAGAAAGGAAAGATTGTTGAATTTGAAAGACTTAAGAAAGTCTGAATTGAAAATGGACCCAGTCTGATGAATTATCTCCTAGAGTCATAATATCAGTCCGATGGATCTTCCTCCTAAGACAACACAGAAAATAGACCCAGTCTAAAGAATTATCTCCTGGAGTCATAATCTCAATCCGATGGATCTTCCTCCTGAGAATACACAGAAAATGGACCTAGTCTGATGAATTATCTCCTAGAGTCAAAATCTCAGTTCGATGGATCTTCCTCCTGAGACTACACTGTCATGACCCCAATCCCGGTCATGATGGCACCCAACACAACTGCTAGGCAAGCCCGACCATTTACCCTCTCATCCCAAGCATGAAGCTCAAATCAATTACCTGGATATTATTATCAACAATAAAGCTAAACTGAATAACCACCCAAAGATCTAGGGTCACGAGTCTAGAGCCTCTAACATGATCGGATACAATATCTAAACCAAATACTCAAGTCTGAATAATGTGTATACAAAGAAAAACTGGAATAAGAAGAGATGTCAGGTCCTGCAAACGCCAGCAGCTACCTCAGTAACTCGGATAAATACCGATAAAAGATGGAGTGCTCATATATCACTTATGTGTACCTGAATCTGGACACAAATGTGCAGGGAGTAAGGGTGAGTACTAACTACTCAGTGAGTAATAAATTTATACAAGTAGCAGAAAGTAAGAAATCCACAGAATACCATATAATGAAGCTAAACTACAGTCTGATTCCTCCTACGAACTAGCAACAACAACATTACATTACCACTATCATAGATAATTCACAGACAAAAATGCAATGCAAAGCACATAACCGCTATGGCATGTAGCCCGATCCATTTAACGTCGACGGGGCTCACTGGGGGTGTGTACAGACTCCGGAGGGGCTCCTACAACCCAAGCGCAAATACCGCTACGGCGTGCAGCCCGATCCTCATATCAAAATAACCGCTGCGGCGTGCAGCCCGATCCATCCTCAGTCCACAATAATCACATAAGTCACAAAACAACTCAATTTACTTATTTCCAGATTCCAGTTCATAATTTATGAAAATACTTTAACTTTTATTTAATTTTCGCAAAAACTGGTGACTTAGCATTTCAATACTGTGATTTCAAATTCTAGGACTGAGTTCAGTGATTAAGCAAGTATAGCTATCACATATAAACTATCCCCTAGGGATACTACAGGTCGGCACAAGGCCCCAAACAAGGCTTACAGCCCACAAATATATCAAACACAGTGTATTTCCATCACTAATAGCATATTATCCATATCCGGGATGGACCAAGTCTCAATCCCCAGTCTACTAAGCTTGTTCGTGAGTGGTGAGACCTATGTAACCTAGAGCTCTGATACCAACTTGTCACGACCCGGATTTTCCCCCAACATCGGGATCGTGATGGCGCCTACTCGTGGTAGCTAGGCAAGCCACCGTATTCATACTATCCTGTTTTTAACACAATTTTAATTAAATAAATGCGGAATACTTTATCGAAATAGAAATAACTAATTACAAGATGAAAATCATGCCGAAATCCTCTACCCAAGACGTGGAGTCACCAACTCACAAACTACAACTGAATACTACACATAAGAGTTTGAAAGAAATATAACATAATTCTGTTTGTTTCGAAACAAATAGACTACAGCTAGTAACATAAGTAAAGAGAGAGACGCCGGGCTTGCGGACGTTTGCAAGCTACCTCGGTCTCAAATATAATCAAACTTCCACGCAATCGATTTACTGCTGCTCCTGATCGTAACCTGGACCTGTGCAAAAATGCACAGAAGTGTAGCATCAACACAACCGACCCCATGTGCTGGTAAGTGCCTGGCCTATCCCGGCGAAGTAGTGACAAGCCTAGGACCAGACACCCACATAAACCTGTGCAATTCAATATATATGTATACCACGGAATAACAAGAAATAACCAGGTAATAACACAATAAGGAATATCTCAAAGAATTCAACAATTAACAACACTTAATAAATTCACAAGGAAAAACAAAGTATAATGGAAACACAAGTAATATCAAGTCAAGGAATAGCAAGCAGTTGCACGGCATCACCCTTCGTGCTTTTACTCTCATCCTCACCAAATAAGTAAATAAAGTACACGGCATCACCCTTCGTGCTTTTACTCTCATCCTCACATCCATAGTACGGCATGATCCTTCGTACATGGTTCAATAACAGGGCACGGCATGATCCTTCGTGCATAATCAATAAAACATGGCACGGCATTAACCTTCGTGCATAAATAATAAAACATGGCACGGCATTAACCTTCGTGCATAAATAATAAAACATGGCACGACATCACCCTTCGTGCATTATCACTCTTCCTCACCCAAATAACAATCACGGTTAAGGGCAGAGAAAGAAAACAATAAATCATGAACCGTCCCGGCAAGGGACACAATAATTTCATAAACTGTCCCAACAAGGGCAATCAATAATTATCTTCACAACAAGTCCCGACAAGGGAGAATAATAACAATTCATCTGTAAATATATCTCAAAATAAGCATTTTCAATGACTCACGGTCATACTAGACGCCGATGTATGGATGCTCGTCACCACAGCCCATACACCGCACTCGATCACATAACACATAACACATAATCCTATTCCCTCAAGCTAGGATAGAACAAACACTTACCTCGAATGTTTATGAACAATTCAATCCGTGGAAATGTCTTTTTCTTTCAAATTTGGCTCCAATCCAATCGTATCTATACACAATTGATTTAATATCATCAATATTACTCAACAAACTAATTCATAAGGCCAATTACAACTTTTACAACATTCTGCCCGGAATAGTGAATTTTGACCCCGGGCCCACATGGTTGGAACTCGGGGTTAGGACCAAAATCCGGTTACCCATCCCCCCACGAGTTCATGTATATGATTTGTTTCAAAATCGGACCTCAATTCGAGGTCCAATTTCCCAATTTATGAAAAACCCTATATTCTAACAAAAACAAGAAATTCTAGCATGAAAACCTTTGATTTCTATTGAAAAACATGTTTAATGATGTTAGGAATTGAAAGAATTAAGTAAAAAGTGACTTACAATTGTTTTGATGAAGAAGGAATCCGTGAAGAATTGCAAATGGGTGTTTTTGTTTTGTAAAAAGTGAAGAAATGAGCTGAAAATCGTGTTTTACAGGTCTCTGTGTTCGCATTCCCGACCAATTTCTGGAGTTTGAAAAATAAGCTAAGGCTGGGAAGTTCGCATTTGCGAACTTCTGTTCGCATTTGCGAACACTGGTAGGAAAGGGGGTGTTCGCATTTGCGAACTAATGTTCGCATTTGCGAACACAGGCAGTAAATGGCATTGTTCGCATTTGCGAACTATTGTTCGCATTTGCGGACAAGGCTGGATTTGGGTATGTTCGCATTTGCGAACTATGGTTCGCATTTGCGAACATAGGCAGGACAAGGGGATGTTCGCATTTGCGAACAATTGTTCGCATTTGTGAACAAGGCTGGGTCATGAGGGGCTTCGCATTTGCGATTAGGGTTCCCATTTGCGAGCCCTGTCTTGCTCTGCCCCCTTCGCAATTGCGAGAAATGCTTCGCAATTGCGAAGCCAACAGCTGGATGAAAAACCAGCAGTGCAAAAATTCAGAATTTAATCCAACGGCCTATCAAATCTTTACCCGAGCCCCCGGGCTCCAAACCAAACATGTACATAACCTCAAAAACACATTATGAACTTGTTCGTGCGATCACATCGCAAATATCACATCGTTTTCATCAAATCAAGCCTCAAATTCATGATTTTCATACTTTTGGTTTTCAAAACTTTCAAACTTGGAACTCAAGGTCCAAAACATCTCAAACGACATCCGAATGTCACTAAACTTTACAGAAATCACATATATAATATTTAAGACTTGTACCGAGCGTCGGAACCAAAATACGAGCCCGATACCAAGGTCAATTAATTCATTTCCTTTAACAATTACTTCAAAAACAATTTCATAGAAAAATTCATAACTTGGGCTCTAGGCCTCGAATTCGACTCCGGACGCATGTCCAAGTCCCATATTTTCCTACGGACCTCTCGGGACCATCCAATCTCGGGTCCGGATCCGTTTACCAAAAATGTTGACCGAAGTCAACCATATCAATATTAATATCATTTTTATCCAAATTTCTCATAGAATTCATATTTTCTATCACAAAAATCTTTCCGGCTACATGCTCGGATCGTGCACGTAAATCGAGGCAACATAAAATGAGGTTTTCAAGGCCTCAGAAGCTCGAAAGGATTAATTAAATAAGTGATGACCCTTTGGGTCGTCACAATCTGACTCTGAGTGGCCTGAATCTAGTGAAACCAATTACACAGTGTAAATAACATCGCAAGTAACTAATTACAATAATAAAATTAAAGCTACAACGCAAACACTAGTGAAATGACCAAAATACCCTGCAGTCCTCAGCTTAGAATCGCCGGTCTGGAATAGCCACCGGCTCCTCCTCGTAAGATAGATCATTGTCCAATTGGACAGTAATGCTGAAGTCTAACACATGTGTGGGATCGCCGTGGTATCTCCGAAGAATAGATACGTGAAAAACTGGATGCACGGCTGATAAGCTAGGCGGCAAAGCTAATCCGTAAGCCACCCCTCCCACTCTGTCTAGAATCTCAAATGGACCAATATACCTAGGGCCGAGCTTGCCCTTCTTTCCGAACCTCATCACGCCCTTCATAGGCGACACCCGGAGCAATACTCGTTCACCAACCATGAAATCTACATCTTGAACCTTACGATCCGCATAAGTCTTCTGCCTGGACTGAGCTGAACGCAATCTCTCCTGAATAGTCTTGACCTTATCCAAGGCCTCCTGAACTAAGTCTGTACCCAACAACCGAGCCTCTCCCGGTTCAAACCATCCAACCGGTGATCGACATCGCCTACCATACAACGCCTCATACGGAGCCATCTGGATGCTAGATTGGTAACTGTTATTGTAGGCGAACTCTGCTAATGGTAGAAACCGGTCCCACGAGCCTCCGAAATCAATAACACAGGCTCGAAGCATGTCCTCTAGAATCTAAATAGTCCTCTCGGACTGGCCATCCGTCTGAGGATGAAATGATGTACTCAACTGAACCTGGGTGCCTAACTCCTGCTGGACCGCTCTCCAGAACTGCGAGGTAAACTGCGTACCCCGATTAGAGATAATAGATACTGGCACTCCATAGAGACGAACAATATCCCTAATGTAAACCTCCGCTAACCTCTCCGACGAATAGGAGACAGATACTGGAATAAAGTGTGCTGATTTGGTCAGCCTATCAACAATGACCCAAATAGCATCAAATTTCCTCCGAGTCAAAGGAAGTCCAGTAACGAAGTCCATAGTAATCCGCTCCCATTTCCACTCGGGAATTTCAATCCTCCGGAATACACCACCAGGTCTCTGGTGCTCATATTTCACCTGCTGACAATTTAGACACCGAGCGACATACACAACGATATCTTTCTTCATTCTGCGCCACCAATAGTGCTGCCGTAAGTCCCGGTACATCTTCGCGGCGCTTGGGTGAATAGAATACCGCGAACTGTGGGCCTCTGCTAAGATCAACTCTCGAATCCCTTCGACATTGGGCACACAAACTCGACCCCGCAATTTCAATACCCCATCATCATCTAGATTTACCTGTGTGGCACCTCCCCGCTGTATTGTATCTCTCAACTCACGCAAATGAGGATCATCAAATTGCCTCTCACGGATACACTCTAATAAAGAAGAACGAGCGACCGTGCGGGCTAACACCCTGCTAGGTTGAGAAATATCTAATCTCATGAACCGGTTGGCTAAGGCCTGGACATCTAGAGCTAATGGTCTCTGACTGACCGGAATGTATGCAAGACTACCCATGCTGGCATACTTTCTACTCAATGCATCGGCCACCACATTGGCCTTACCTGGGTGATATAAGATAGTAACATCATAGTCTTTTAGCAACTCTAACCATCTCCGTTGTCGTAGATTCAACTCCTTCTGCTTGAACAAGTACTGTAGGCTTTTGTGATCAGTGTACATCTCACATGTCACACCATATAGATAATGCCTCCATATCTTTAAGGCATGAACCACTGCTGCTAAATCAAGATCATGAACTGGATAATTTTTCTCATGTATTTTTAACTGCCTCGAAGCATAAGCGATAACCTTACCATCCTGCATCAATACCGCTCCAAGCCCTGTACGAGATGCGTCACAATAAACTGTATAAGGCCCCGCACCCGTAGGTAATATCAACACTGGCGCGGTGGTCAAGGCTGTCTTGAGCTTCTGAAAGCTCGCCTCACACTCCTCTGACCACTGAAACTGGACACTCTTCTGGGTCAATCTGGTCATCGGGGCTGCAATAGAAGAAAACCCCTCTACAAAACGACGGTAGTAACCTGCTAATCCCAAGAAACTCCGGATCTCAGTCACTGAAGCTGGCCAATTCTGGACTGCCTCAATCTTCTTTGGGTCTACCTGAATACCTTCCACTGATACAATGTGACCCAGAAATGCTACCGAACTCGGCCGGAACTCACATTTAGAAAATTTGGCATATAGCTGGTTATCTTTCAGAGTCTGAAGAACCACTCTGAGGTGCTGCTCGTGCTCTTCCCGGCTGCGGGAGTACACCAGGATGTCATCTATAAAGACTATCACGAACAGATCTAAGTAAGGCCTGAATACCCGATTCATCAACTCCATGAATGCTGTCGGGGCATTGGTCAACCCGAAGGACATGACCAAGAACTCATAATGCCCATATCTAGAGCGAAAGGTCGTCTTAGGAATGTCAGCCGCCCTGATCTTCAGCTGATGGTAGCCTGACCTCAAGTCTATCTTAGAAAATACCCTCGGCACCCTGAAGCTGGTCAAATAAATCATCAATTCGCGGAAGTGGATATTTATTTTTGATAGTCACCTTGTTTAACTGCCGGTAATCAATACACATCCGCATCGAGCCATCCTTCTTCTTTACAAATAATACGGGTGCTCCCCAGGAGGGAAACACTGGGCCTGATAAAGCCCTTCTCAAGAAGGTCTTGCAACCGATCTTTCAATTCTTTTAGCTCCGGCGGGGCCATACGATAGGGTGGAATAGAGATGGGCCGAGTGCCCGGTGCCAGGATCAATACAGAAATCAATATCCTTGTCGGGTGGCATGCCCGGCAGTCTGAAGGAAAAACCTCGGAAAACTCCCGTGCAATAGGGATCGACTCAATAGAAGGAACCTCCGCACCGGAATCACGAACATAAGCCAGATAAGCTAGACACCCCTTCTCGACCATGCGTCGAGCCTTAACATAGGAAATAACAGTGCGAGCGGAGTGGCTTGAGGTACCTTTCCACTCTAATCGGGGTGATTCAGGCAAGGCTAAGGTCACAGTCTTAGCATGGCAATCAAGAATAGCATGGTATGGGGACAACCAGTCCATCCCCAATATGACATCAAAATTTACCATATCCAAAAGCAACAGATCGACACGGGTCTCAAGATCCCCAAATATAACTACGCACGAACGATGCACCCGATCGACTACAATGGAGTCACCCACTGGTGTAGCCACATAAACTAGAATATCCAGAGCATAGTTGGGCACGGCCAAATACGGTGCGAAGTAGGAAGACACATAGGAATATGTAGATCCAGGATCAAATAATACTGAAGCACCTCTGCCACACACAAGAATAGTACCTGTAATCACGGCATCTGATGCCTCTGCCTCTGGCCTGGCTGGTAAAGCATAGAATCGGGGATCTGCACCTCCCCTCTGAGCCGCGTCTCTAGGACGACCATCAACTGGCTGACCTCTACCTCTCGCTGGACGGTCTCCACCTCTACGGTCTCGACCTCCACCTCTATAATCTCTACCCCCGCCTCCGGCTGGCTGGGCAGGCTGAGGGTCAGCTGGGGCCTGAATCATAGGACGAGGACCTCGCTGCTGAGAGTTGCCCGCTGCTAGAGGGCAATACCTGATAAAATGACCCGGGTCACCACAACCGTAGCAACTCTTAGACTGATAGGGCTGCTGGCCCTGACGACCTGAATGGCCTCCACGAACACTCTGAAGAGGCTGAGCATTAATAGGAGGCTGGTCTGAATAATGCCCCCGAAAACCACGATCACCTGGTCCACCCTGTGAAGCCTGAAGGGCGGAATGAAAAGGCCTGGAAGACTGGCCTCTATCAAAGGATTCTCTGCCACCAGAGGAAGAACCACCAAACCTGCCTGAATGACGAGGCCTCTTATCCGAAGAATAACCGCCTCCCCTAGCAAGAGCCATCTCAACTCTGCGTGCTGCATTGGCTGCCTCCTGAAATGATATGTCACTCCCCACGCCCATAGCCATCTGGAGTCTAATTGGCTGATTAAGCCCATCTATAAACCTGCGGACCCTCTCCCGCTCTGTGGGAAGTATCACCACTGCATGACGAGCCAAATCGACAAATCTCGTCTCATACTCTGTAACCGTCATAGTGCCCTGATGGAGGCGCTCAAACTGCCTCCGAAGTACATCCCACTGAGTAGCAGGGAGAAATTTCTCTATAAATAGTTTCGCAAACTGATCCCATGATAAAGCTGGGGACCCTGCTGGTCGAGTCAAGCAATCCCCATAGTATGAATGTACCTGCAAGCCTGAATGTACAGAAGTCAACTCCATTTGACTCCACGATCCCCATAGTCTTGAGAATCTCATGGCAACTGAATAAGAAGTCCCGAGGATCCTCTGATGTGGCTCCACTAAATGTAGTGGTAAATAGCTTGGAGAACCGATCAAGCCTCCATAACGAATCAGAAGTCATGGCCGCTCCATCACCTGCATGAGCTCTGGTACCTGACTGAGTGGCCACAGCTGGCTGAACCACTGGTGCATGAGGCTGAGGAGCTACTGGCTCCGGAGTACGAGCAAGAGGAGTCTGGGCCCCTCCTCCAGCCTGAGAAGCAGCTGGTGCAACCGATAATAAGCCCGCTCTGGCAATGCTGTCCATAAATCCCGCTATTCCGACCAAAGCATCCCGAAGATCCGGGGTAAATAAAGCCTCTCCCGGGACCTGAGCTGGGCCCACTGGAGCTGCTGGGACTGGAATCTCCTCGTCGATCTCAATATGAGGCTCCACCTCTGGAGTAGCTGCTTGGGGCTGAGCTCTACCCCTACCACGGCCTCTGATACGGCCTTGGCCCCTGCCCCTCACGGGAGGTGCCTGGGGCTCGAGCTGCTGGTCAACGGACGAAGAAGCGCGTGTCCTCACCATATGCGAAAGGACAAAGTAGAAATTCAATCAATAATTGAGGAACAAGTCGCACGACAAGAAAGAACAAATGAGAGACTCTTTCCTAACTCAATAGACTTTGGAGGACAAGTACAGACGTCTTCGTACCTACCTCTCAAACTCTACTAAGCTTGTTCGTGAGTGGTGAGACCTATGTAACCTAGAGCTCTGATACCAACTTGTCACGACCCGGATTTTCCCCCAACATCGGGATCGTGATGGCGCCTACTCGTGGTAGCTAGGCAAGCCACCGTATTCATACTATCCTGTTTTTAACACAATTTTAATTAAATAAATGCGGAATACTTTATCGAAATAGAAATAACTAATTACAAGATGAAAATCATACTGAAATCCTCTACCCAAGACGTGGAGTCACCAACTCACGAACTACTACCGAATACTACACATAAAAGTTTGAAAGAAATATAACATAATTCTGTTTGTCTCGGAACAAAGAGACTACAGCTAGTAACATAAATAAAGAGAGAGACGCCGGGCCTACGGACGTCTGCAAGCTACCTCGGTCTCAAATGTGATCAACTCCCACGCAATCTATTTACTGCTGCTGCTGCTCCTGATCGTAACCTGGACCTGTGCAAAAACGCACGGAAGTGTAGCATCAGCACAACCGACCCCATGTGCTGGTAAGTGCCTGGCCTATCCCGGCGAAGTAGTGACAAGCCTAGGACCAGACACCCACATAAACCCGTGCAATTCAATATATATGTATACCACAGAATAACAAGAAATAACCAGGTAATAACACAATAAGGAATATCTCAAAGAATTCAACAATTAACAATAGCTAATAAATTCACAAGGAAAAACAAAGTATAATGGAAACACAAGTAATATCAAGTCAAGGAATAGCAAGCAGTTGCACGGCATCACCCTTCGTGCTTTTACTCTCATCCTTACCAAATAAGCAAATAAAGTACACGGCATCACCCTTCGTGCTTTTACTCTCATCCTCACATCCATAGTACGGCATGATCCTTCGTACATGGTTCAATAACAGGGCACGGCATGATCCTTCGTGCATAATCAATAAAACATGGCACGGCATTAACCTTCGTGCATAAATAATAAAACATGGCACGACATTAACCTTCGTGCATAAATAATAAAACATGGCACGACATCACCCTTCGTGCATTATCACTCTTCCTCACCCAAATAACAATCACAGTTAAGGGCAAAGAAAGAAACAGTAATTCATAAACCGTCCCAACAAGGGCAATCAATAATTATCTTCACAACAAGTCCCAACAAGGGGGAACAATAACAATTCTACAACCTGACAAAGGTTCAACAATTCATCTGTAATATATCTCAAAATAATAATTTTCAACGACTCACGGTCATACTAGACGCCGGTGTATGGATGCTCGTCACCACAGCCCATACACCGCACTCGATCACATAACACATAACACATAATCCTATTCCCTCAAGCTAGGATAGAACAAACACTTACCTCGAATGTTTATGAACAATTCAATCCATGGAAATGCCTTTTTCTTTCAAATTTGGCTCCAATCCAATCGTATCTATACACAATTGATTTAATATCATCAATATTACTCAACGAACTAATTCATAAGGCCAATTACAACTTTTACAACATTCTGCCCGGAATAGTGAAGTTTGACCCCGGGCCCACATGGTTGGAACTCGGGGTTAGGACCAAAATCCGGTTACCCATCCCCCACGAGTTCATGTATATGATTTGTTTCAAAATCGGACCTCAATTCGAGGTCCAATTTCCCAATTTATGAAAAACCCTATATTCTAACAAAAACAAGAAATTCTACCATGAAAACCTTTAATTTCTATTGAAAAACATGTTTAATGATGTTAGGAATTGAAAGAATTAAGTAAAAAGTGACTTACAATTGTTTTGATGAAGAAGGAATCCGTGAAGAATCGCAAATGGGTGTTTTTGTTTTGTAAAAAATGAAGAAATGAACTGAAAATCGTGTTTTACAGGTCTCCGTGTTCGCATTTGCGAACATGGGTTCGCAATTGCGAACCCCGACCTATTTCTGGAGTTTGAAAAATAAGCTAAGGCTGGGAAGTTCGCATTTGCGAACTTTTGTTCGCATTTGCGAACACTGGCAGGAAAGGGGAGTGTTCGCATTTGCGAACTAATGTTCGCATTTGCGAACACAAGCAGTAAAGGGCATTGTTCGCATTTGCGAACTATTGTTCGCATTTGCGAACAAGGCTGGATTTGGGTATGTTCGCGTTTGCGAACTATGGTTCGCATTTGCGAACATAGACAGGACAAGGGGATGTTCGCATTTGCGAACAATTGTTCGCATTTGTGAACAAGGCTGGGTCATGAGGGGCTTCGCATTTGCGATCAGGGTTCGCATTTGCGAGCCCTGCCTTGCTCTGCCCCCTTCGCAATTGCGAAGCCAACAGCTCGGTGAAAAACCAGCAGTGCAAAAATTCAGAATTTAATCCAACGGCCTATCAAATCTTTGCCCGAGCCCCCCGGGCTCCAAACCAAACATGTACACCACCTCAAAAACACATTATAAACTTGTTCGTGCGATCACATCGCCAATATCACATCGTTTTCATCAAATCAAGCCTCAAATTCATGATTTTCATACTTTTGGTTTTCAAAACTTTCAAACTTGGAACTCAAGGTCCAAAACATCTCAAACGACATCCAAATGTCACCAAACTTTACAGAAATCACATATATAATATTTAAGACTTGTACCGGGCGTCGGAACCAAAATACGAGCCCGATACCAAGGTCAATTAATTCATTTCCTTTAACAATTACTTCAAAAATAATTTCATAGAAAAATTCATAACTTGGGCTCTAGGCCTCAGAATTCGACTCCGGACGCATGTCCAAGTCCCATATTTTCCTACGGACCTCTCGGGACCATCCAATCTCGGATCCGGATCCGTTTACCAAAAATGTTGATCGAAGTCAACCATATCAATATTAATATCATTTTTATCCAAATTTCTCATAGAATTCATATTTTCTATCACAAAAATCTTTCCGGCTACATGCTCGGATCGTGCACGTAAATTGAGGCAACATAGAATGAGGTTTTCAAGGCCTCGGAAGCTCGAAATGATTAATTAAATAAGTGATGACCTTGGGTCGTCACAGTTCCGAACCCTCAGGCTACCATATACACTAATTACTCACCTCTAGCCGACCGTAGACTCGTCCGCGATACCTTTTCCCTTCAAATTTGCCACCTCGTGCATAGAATCTAGTCAAACACAACAATTATATTAAATACGGGTCAAAGAAACATAACCCAATTCAATTTATACGAAATACACAATAATACACCCAGTTGGTAAAACCCGGAACCCGGTCCCGCTTCTTGAAAAATTCAGAAATTCATACCAACAGTTTCCTCGTCTCGCCACGAGTCCGTGCATATAAAATTTATCGAAATCGGAGTTCGAATGGCCTTTCAAAACCCAAAAATTCGTTTTCGTGATTTAGGCCCTAGTTCTTCACAAATTCTACCAATTTCAGGAATTTTGGTGTTGATTCTAACATAAAATCATTTTTTTGAGTCAAGAAACTTACCTCCAGCGATTACCCATTGATTTCTCTCTTAAAATTCGCCTCAGAAGCTTCTTCCCGTTTCAAAATTGGAAGAAAACTCGACGTGCTCATTTTAGGTATACTGTTCACACGTTTAACTGCTCCCAATGGATTCCTTATGAAATTCTAATGAATCTAGGCTTTTGAATCACTCAATTGGACCTTATAATGAAGGAGATATGTAGGTTTTAAGATTTACAAATAGTGCAGGTTTTTAATACGCCGTCAGGGGCAGTTTCGTCATTAACCTGAATAATCTGGCCAGCCTTAGTAAAATGGCCATAAAATCCTCATACGATGTCCAAATTCGATGATTATTTTTGCTACGGGTCCGTAATTACGATACGAATCTACTTCTTCATTCAAAACAATAATCCAAGCTCATTTGTGCAATATGATATCATTTATGCTTGACAAAACGGTGTCGAAGCATAAGAAAAACGAGCATAACGCAACCCAAACCTATCTGAAACTCACCCGAGCTCCTCGGGACTGCATACGAACATACTAACATGCCACATATGATCATGCAAACTTTGTTTCACTCTCAAAACACCAAAACTAACATCAAAATACCAAATTTACATCGGATTCAAGCCTAAGACTACACCAGACCTCCGAATTCGATTACGATTGCTCTCCTAAGTCATACATGATCCCCCGAACTAGTCGAACCATCAAAATTCCATTCCGAGCTGTCTAACGCATCCGTCAACATTCGGTTGACTTTTCCAACATGTTCTTCTCATAAAGAGATTTATGGCCTTATTTCTATCTATATTCTCACCGATTTGCTTCTAACTCTCCAAACACATATAAGTTAGCATATTGAAGTATTAAATGGAGAAAATGGGGCGATAATTCCCGTAACGACGGGTCAGGTCGTTACATTCTCCCCAACTTAAACAAACGCTCGTCCTCAAGCGTACCTAGAGTTGTACTAGAAGCAACCCAATAACTGAATAACCTTGCCAAGCATATATTCGGGGTGGTACCACATCACCCTATCTATCATAAATCCGATAACACAATATAGCTGAACTTTCGCAGTCCATCTGAACCATAGACCACATTGCACTTTTCCGAAATCATATACCAAATCCGACTCCCACGTCTATACTCAGAATACACCCGAACCAACTGTAATAGCCCATACTCGCCACTCCGGGTGAGATCTTATGGTGTACCAAACAACCCAATCACTCGAGACGATGGCCTCTAATCGCAACAATTTCCCACGATAACCAAATATTACTGAAAAACCTTTCTCGTTAGCTAAAGTCTTGTTCCAGTATCTTCATATACTGCCCACGGCAGCTGAAACATGCGATATATAAAATCCATTTCTCAGGTCATCCATGCATGATTCCATTTCCCTTTTAACTGATACCATAATAGATTTCGGAGCCAAACCTCGATATTACATTTCTAACCAACTGAAATCACATATGCCCGCACTCATTAATGGCTCCAACGATCATTTCGATTATAACACACCGCACTGGTGATATGACACCTCAACACCGGCCTAAGCCACGATGAGCACAATACAGGTTCCAATAAGAAACGTCTGAACATACTCAAATCATGACAACTAACTCAAACACAAAAGCTGTAATTCAATTCCTCCGTAGCATCATAACATATGACTGAGATCCAGTCTCGCATTATAGAAATGGAGTACCTGAATTCTCTTCGAAAGGTCATAACATCATATGGCCTTGCCACAACTTATGATTCCATCCAAACACTATTACCAATGAAGCACCTCAAGTAATCTCATCATGCTCAAAACAGTCAGCCACGCACATATCTAGGTCTGAACTCAAGCAATCAATCTCACCCACGGTGAAACAATTAATATACGCCATCAAATCCTGTAAGGACACGATCGATGCGCCATTTGTCGAGCGACACCCAACACTGACTTTCCTTAGAGACTAGGAAGTATAGTACGCAAGGTACTCTATAGAAAAAAAACTATGCTCCATATTACACGGTTGCGGAGTGCAACCTGCTCAAAATGACATACTCGTGGAGGCGTGCCACCCAATCCAGATACCATACCTATGGAGGCGTGCCACCCGATCCAAATAACCCGTGGCGGCGTGCCACCTAATCCATGCAAAACTCTCGCAAAAAGAAATGCATACCGAGTCAAATTGCTCATTACAATAGACATATATATAGCCTCAAGCTCGGGCACAAGAACGCATCCTACAAAGTTCCCCAATACCGGAACTGAATCAATAGTAGAAACCTCTGCACTGATATCCGTCACGAAGGCGCAACTGACAAAGCAATACCTACCAGCCGCCCGCTGGTCCTGGGTACAACTACCCTGCTGGAGCATACTCTGATGCACTCTGCTAAACAATTTTCCACTTCCGACATAGTCCCTATCACATTAGTCTAGACGACCTGACTTATGCCAACCAGTCTGCAATCAAGTATCATAACCCAAATTCATCATATCAAGCTAAGAGAGAGCCATTAGGGCTTCCAATTTCCAGTAATCGTTAAACGATGTCGATACACTCGTCATACAACCACTGCATAGGCGGATTAACTGCATATAGCACCTAAATCACTATGAATGATTCCACACTCCACTGTGCGAATACATAACACACATCAAGCATCCATTCATACCACGAAAGTCATTCAGAAATTTCCCTATGCCATCATCAACTCAATCATCACAGTCGCTCCCACAAGAGAATACCACCATACCACTAGATACTATCAGTTTACATTACCTTGTCCTTTTTTACCATATATCCTGCCAAACCACTAGAATAACAGTACCATTTTTCCTTAATCACCAGAAAGATCGATTCTTAAATTACCTGCAGCTGCTCGCGCAACTCATTAATTTTTAATGACTTCCCATATATTATGAACTGATCTCAAAACCTTGAACATGCCATTATCAACTTTCCATAACACATTTCTTATACCATACCACACTAAGATAACATGGAAACTTCTATCCCTTTTCTGCGCCGCAAACATCGACGCACTCAACTAGTCAAGGACTTTCATGATTTTATATAGAAGAAGACTCATTACACATTCCCAGTTTCGCATACCAACAGGAATATACTCACTTTCAAACACCGGTAGAACACATCACAAACTCTTTCTCCCAATTCATTGCGTAAGTTTAACTGCCAGGACTGAGTCCTTTTACCCACATCGAGCTACATAACTTCCAGCACCCAAGAGCTTTGTTGCACAATATCTGCGAGTCTCATTACTTCATACACATACCAGGAATTAATCATATAATTATCATACCGTTTCAGTTTATTCACAAGTTGTTCCATTTACTCAATTTCCTTTCTAAATCATCTTTAACTTAGTACTAGCCTTTACTGTATCACTACGTTATCTCAACTTATGTTACCACACGAGACTCATACACAAGACTACATGGTCTAAGGCTCACAGGCCGCTGAATACTCTCTCAATGTTTCCCAGAAGTACCACATTCTACAATACTTTATTTTTGAAGAACTTCTTGCGATTTTTGAATTCGTTATCATTACTCTCCAATATAGATACATAGAATCTCATCATTCACATATCATTACACAAGTCTTGATTCCTTCTAATGAAACCACCGTCTTTAGCCACATACACAATCTTAAGACACCTTACTGTTACAAGCAAAATCTTGAACACCGCAAAACCATTCTCGGGCGTCATTCACCCTTATTCAACTATAATTCAACTGTCTTATTAAACAGAACCACTCGTGCCTTGTTAGAACTCTGGCACCGCAAAACATGATTACATACAGATGCATTTAGCTATCTTTCTTTCCTATACACCGAACATTTTTTACCAGCAGCAGTTCAAACCATCCTATTATTTCTTCATATCTACGAAGCACCATAACCTTTATCAGAATTTCCCAACATACTTAGAGATAGAATCAACATAGCACACAACAGTGCAATCAGTTAATCAATAACAACCTCCCCAACTTGGCTCGGAGCCATACATCAAGGCACTTTTAGCTGCTCATAGCATTCTTTACTCAAATGATGACACAATGTTATGGTGAGATTAAACTCAAGTCATTTGCAAGCTTGACAAAGACTCGAATCACCAGAGACCTTAACCCTTCTGCAATTCTTACATTTATACACACACCACAGTTAAGCCTACTCTCATTAGGTGACAGAAATCTTTTCTAAGTCTCAAATTTTTCAAAATTTCGGCAGAGTTTCCTTTGTAAATTGGCCTATCCACCTGCCAGAAAATCACCAAACCATTCTAATAATACATCCACAACTCAACAAGACAACACAATGCATTTTAACAACATTAAATCTCAATACTATACGAATCATATTATCACAATTTATACCTGAACCTGCGCTACACCTGCTCGCATCATAAAACATATCAAATACCCTTCAATTACACATCTGAATCTACCCACCTACTTTGCATCAATCTAGTATTTCAGTACATTACCTTCCACCAGGATATACATAACATAATCACTTTAGTCTTTCTGAGTCTAAACTCGTTTTACTACACGTAAGGCACTTTACCTTCCAACTAAGAAATATGCTAAATATTCACCGCGCCCATAGCTCGGGATACACAACAGGTTTCAATAAGTATATAACACCTGACAGCTGGTAAATTATTAAGCTGCCATTTCCACAGTTAGGAACAATACCGATCACACGAAATTTCATACTACCAGTTTGTAAAATCAGCACTTTGGCGCTCGTGTCATAGACAAAGATCTGGCTTCAAGTCCTCCCGACCGGCCCAACATGAACTCACGAAGATTATATCTCGTCCTCGATCAGGAAATCACAAGCCATCAAGGCAATCATATTACTGAGCGCTTGATGCGTACACAAACGTGAGGAAGGAATTTCAAAGATTATATCTCAAACTGAATCAAGTATGCACGATAAGAATTCCAAGAAATGTGAAGTGTGTCCTAAAGGTTTGCAGCCTCCCGAGGATAAGTACAGGCATCCCCGTACCGATCCACAAGACTCTACCAACCGGCTCAAGACTCATGAGGCCTCGTAACCTAGGCTCTGATACCAACTTTGTCACGACACCAATCCCGGTCATGATGGCGCCCAACACAACTGCTAGGCAAGCCCGGCCATTTACCCTCTCATCCCGAGCATGAAGCTCAAATCAATTACATGGATATTATTATCAACAATAAAGCTAAATTGAATAATCACCCAAAGATCTAGGGTCACGAGTCTAGAGCCTCTAACATGATCGGATACAATATCTAAACTAAATACTCAAGTCTCAATAATATGTATACAAAGGAAAACTGGAATAAGAAGAGATGCCATGTCCGACGAACGCCAGCAGCTACCTTAGCAACTCGGATAAATACTGATAAAAGCTGGAGTGCTCATATATCCCTCTTATGTACCTGAATCTGCAGACAAAGGTGCAGGAAGTAGGGGTGAGTACTAGGTACTCAGTGAGTAATAAATATATACAAGTAGCTGAAAGTAAGAAATCTATAGAACACCACATAATGAAGCTAAACTACAGTCTGATTCCTCCTACGAACTAGCAACAACAACAGTACATTACCACTATCATAGATAATTCACAGACAAAGATGCAATGCAAATCACATAAACTCTTCGGTGTGTAGCCCCGATCCATTTAACGTCGATGGCGCTCACTGGGGGTGTGTACAGACTCCGGAGGGGCTCCTACAGCCCAAGTGCAAATACCGTTGCGGCGTGCAGCCCGATCCTCATATCAAAATAACCGCTGCGGCGTGCAGCCCGATCCATCCGCAGTCCACAATAATCAGATATGTCACAAAATAGCTCAAATTTCTTATTTCCAGGTTCCAGTTCATAATTTATGAAAATACTTTAACTTTTATTTAATTTTCGCAAAAATCGGTGACTTAGCATTTCAATACTGTGATTTCAAATTCCAGGACTGAGATCAGTGATTAAGCAAGTATAGCTATCACATATAAACTATCCCCTAGGGATACTACAGGTCGGCACAAGGCCCCAAACAAGGCTTACAGCCCACAAATATATCAAACACAGTGTATTTCCATCACTAATAGCATATTATCCATATCCGGGATGGACCAAGTCTCAATCCCCAGTCACAATCAATCCGCACCTGCCACGGGGTGCGAGCCACGCCCTACTAGCGTCATAATGTGCTAAGTTGGGGTTCCGAACCCTCATGCTACCATATACACTAACTACTCACCTCTAGCCGGACGTAGACTCGTCCGCGATACCTTTTCCCTTCAAATTTGCCGCCTCGTGCGTAGAATCTATTCAAACACAACAATTATATCAAATACGGGTCAAAGAAACATAACCCAATTCAATTTATACAAAATACGCAATAATACACCAAGTTGGTAAAACCCGGACCCCGGGCCCGCTTCTTGAAAAATTCTAAAATTTATACCAACAGATTCCGAGTCTCTCCACGAGTCCGTGCATATAAAATTTATCAAAATCGGAGTTCGAATGGCCTTTCAAAACCCAAAAATTCATTTTCATGATTTAGGCCCTAGTTCTTCACAAATTCTACCAATTTCAGGAATTTTGGTGTTGATTCTAGCATAAAATCAAGTTTTTGAGTTAAGAAGTACCTCCAGCGATTATCCATTGATTTCTCTCTTAACAATCGCCTCAGAAGCTTCTTCCCGTTCCAAAATTGGAAGAAAACTCGACGTGCTCATTCTAGGTATAATGTTCACGCGTTTAACTGCTCCCAATCGATTCCTTGTGAAATTCTAATAAATTTAGGCTTTTGAATCACTCAATCTGACCTTATAATGAAGGAGATATGTAGGTTTTAAGATTTGTAAATAGTGCAGGTTTTTAATACGCAGTCAGGGGCAGTTTCGTCATTAACCTGAAAAATCTGGCCAGCCTTAGTAAAATGGCCATAAAATCCTCATACGATGTCCAAATTCGATGATTCTTTTTGCTACGGGTCCGTCATTACGATACGGATCTAGTTATTCATTGAAAACAATAATCCAAGCTCATTTGTTCAATATGATATCATTTATGCTTGAAGAAACGATGTCGAAGCATAAGAAAAACGAGCATAATGCAACCCAAACCTATCTGAAACTCACCCGAGCTCCTCGGGACTGCATAAGAACATACTAACATGCCACATATGATCATACAAACTTAGTTTCACTCTCAAAACACCAAAACTAACATCAAAATACCAAATTTACATCGGATTCAAGCCCGAGACTACACCGGACCTCCGAATTCGATTACGATTGCTCTCCTAAGTCATACATGATCCCCCGAAACTAGTCGAACCATCAGAATTCCATTCCGAGCTGTCTAACTCATCGGTCAATATTCGGTTGACTTTTCCAACATGTTCTTCTCATAAAGAGATTTATGGCCTTATTTCTATCTATATTCTCACCGATTTGCTTCTAACTCTCCAAACACATATAAGTTAGCATATTGAAGTATTAAATGGAGAAAATGGGGCGATAATTCCCGTAACGACGGGTCAGGTCGTTACATACATAGAAATGGACATAGTCCAATGAGAATCAAAATCTTAGTCTGTTGAAACTTTCTCCTAAGATAAAAATCTTAGTCTGATGAATTTTTCACCTAAGATAAAGGTAAAATCTTAGTCTATTGAAACTTTCTCCTAGGATTAAAGGTCCTAGTCTGATGAATTTTTCACCTAAGATAAACTTTAGTTACAAAGTAACACAAAAGTTTTAATTTCTGTTCAGGCGCCCACCTGTATAACGAGGAAATATTTTCTGCATTTTTTAATTTCTGTTTAGGCGCCCATCTGTATAACGAGGGAATATTTTCTGGATTTTTAATTTCTGTTCAGGCGCCCACCTATATATCGAGGGAATACATTCTGCATTTTTAATTTCTGTTCTGGCGCCCACCTGTATAACAAGGGAATACTTTTATACATTTTAATTTCTGCTGAGGCGCCCACCTGGATAACGAGAGAATATTTTCAGCATTTAATTTTTGTTCAGCCGCCTACCTGTATAACGAGGGAATACTTTTTCTTCATTTTTAATTTCTGTTTAGGCGTCCACCTGTATCGCGAGGGAATACTTTTCAGCATTTTAATTTCTGTTCAGGCGCCCACCTAGAAAATGAGAGAATACTTTTTCTGTATTTTTAATTTCTGTTCAGGCGCCCACCTGGAAAATGAGGAAATATTTTTTCTATATTTTTAATTTCTGTTCAGGCGCCCATCTGGAAAATGAGGGAATACTTTTTCAAAAAATGAAATTTTTCTTTAAATTCTGACATTCAATAACATGATGTGCCCAGTCACCATACTGGGGCAGAAAATTTGTTCTTTGGTTGTTTATTTTGTCGCAAGCAGGGGTCCACCTGGAAAATGGACACATATATCAAATTGAAGCAGTTAAACATCACCAAGGCAGCAACAAGAATGACGTTGAAAGAGTACAATATACAACTTTAAGGCAACAACAATAAGGCCAAATACAAGTTCGAGGCAACAACAAAGATGTCGTTAGAAGAATACAAGTTCAAGGCAACAACAAGAATACTGTTAGAAGAATACAAGTTCAAGGCAATAACAAGAACAAGTTGGAAGGCATAGATAGGATTTTTGTAATTTATAGACTATAGCTTAGGCTAGTTTCTTTTAATTTTTACCATGGTGTAATAAGGGCTAGTCAGCAATAATAGCAGTAACAACAGCAACAGTAGTGAGATCACAGTCCCTGATAGTCCCAACTATCAGACATTCCCGAACTACACTGACATGATTCCTGTTTAGCCCAGGATATGTAGGCAACCTCTGAAGCAAGGTGCGGTCAAAAATTTTTCAAAATGCTTCACAACAGAATACTCGAAAGGGTAAAAATCGTTCATAGTTGCTCACTTATCTTTGCACTGAAACTCTTCGTGTTTCCAAGCAAAGAGGGGCAGCTGTGAGCACGTGATTTTTACCCTACTTATGAGTTATTCCAATAAAATTCAAATAAATAATTTTTCCTTATTTTTAATAATTTATATGAATTTTGTGTTAATTGTTTGCATGTTATTTTGCACATGATTAGTTAAATAAAAATAAAAAATGTGTGCATTTTTGCATTTAGTACGTATTAATTCATTTTAATAATTTAAAGAAAAATCAAAGTAGCATTTTTGTGCTTTAATGGAAAAATGGTCAAATAAAGTTAATTAGCTTAACAAATTTAACAAAAATAAAAATAATTACAAAATAGGAAAATACAAGAAATGCAAAAGAAAAGTAAAATACAACAAAACACACAAAAAAAATCAGAAAATAGAAAACAAAATACAAAATTATAATAAGAAGAATAAGGGAAAAGAAAAATAGAACAAATTGGGCCAATCTAGCCAGCCCAAGCAAATTACCCAAAAACCTTCCTACGTCCAGGCCCAAATATTAGTTACCCAGTCTAGACTGAAAGAAACCAAAACGACGCCGTTTTGAGCGTCGTTCAATCCCAGACGTTGATCTCTATAATCCTACGGTCCCAGACGCCCCTCCCATTTCTCGAACTTTCTCTCTCATTCTTGACAAAGCTCCCCTGTCGCAGCTAGGGTTCCACCGCCTATGGCGGCGGCAGGTCATCTTCTCCGACCAAGATTAACACCAAAGACTCCCCATGTCTTCCTCATCACAGTACCCCGATCCTTTCTCTTCAAATATCAACCAAATGCCCCGAATATTGAAAACCCTAGCGCCGCCGCCGCCACCACCCACGGCGGCGCTGCCACTCCAAAACCCCCAAAACTCACACCCTCTCTTCCTCTTAACATTCCCCACATTGTGACAAAAGTATCAAGTCCCAAAGCTGCCGGAATAATTCAAGACAAGATTCAAAGTCTGTTTGAAGAAATATTCAAGATAAATGATCAAGAAATTGAAGAGAGAAAAATAGAAGAAAGAAAGAAAGAGAGAGAAAGAAAAGCTAAGTTTTCGTCTTGACCCTTTTTGTATGCATGTTTCCTTCTGATTCATCTTTGTTTGCTATCTTTTAAAACTCGTCTCTTTTTTGTTTTAGTTCTCTTCTTCATCTTTTGTCTCATTAGGAATTATATTCATTTGTTGTTTTAGGCTTTAATTAGTTACGCTATAAAACTGTTAGATTTTTTAGTTGGTTCGTTAATTAGCTTGCTCTAGTAGGTTAATACTGATTATAATTAGTTAATTCATTAATAAATTCTGTTAAATAATATCAATTGGCGTAAACAGGATTTACTTGATTAATCTGTTTTGATAATGTTTTGTTGATTGGATTTATTTTGTTAATTGCTGCTAGATATATATTAGCACAATTTTGCCCTAGTTGTTCAATATGAAAGATTGGTTATAGCTGTTCGATTAGTAATTAGTTTGATTATAAGATTTGCTCCTTAACAATCATGGGTTCAAGTAAGTCGATAGTTAAAATCACATGTTTCGTATCCATCTAAGGTGCTTACTTGATAGATTCAATTACAATTAAATATTCTGATTAACAAGATTCAACCATCTACCAATCTGTTCCCCTGAGTCCTGTTAATTGAATGATTAATGATAAAGTGGCTATGTGTGTAAGATTGTCTGATGTTGGTTATTGCTGTAATGTGATTTTGATTATTGGCTTTTTTGAATTTTTTATTAGTTAAAGGGCCAATTGGTTAATTAGACTATAATTACCCAGTTATGGCTATTTGATAAATATAGTTCTGAAAATAGGTCAGGACTTTAAAGGGTAATAACTGTTAGAGCAGTAGGGGTATAATTGGGAAGGAAATTAGTATAACTGTAATAAATGTAAAGGATTAAGGGTGGTTTGGGCATAATAAAAGGGTAGAGTCAGTAGTTTCCCTACACAAGTAGGGGTACAATAGGAATTGAAGGGAATTGGAATATGGTAGAATTAGCTAGAACCTTCTAGATGGGGTTCTAGTGTAAACTTTCAATGAAATAAGTGTAGTAATCTGTCTAATAAGCTAAAAATGGGGGAGTCTTAGATAAATTCAGATTTCAAATTTCCCTCCCAGTTTTCTGCCTATAAATAGACATGAATTCTGCAGAATTAGGAGAACTTTTGGGGGAACTTTAGAGGAGAGCTTTTTGAACCTTAGGTTAACTTTTGAACCCTATAAGCTTTAAAACCCAAGAAAAATCCACCAAAAAATATTTATTGTATTCAAGATCTCAAATTGAGATTTCAGATCCCAACTTCTTTTTTCAGATCTGGAATTACTTTTTAAAAACAAAAACAAAAACAATAGAAAAACTTTCAAAAATCCAACAAAAGTTACTGTTCCATTAAAACTGTGGATGAATTTTGACTTTTAGTTATGTCACGCCCCAAATCGAGGGACATGACCGGCGCCTGACTAGGTAGCCCCAGTCAAGCGGACCTGGGTGCCTTTCATTCCCACGTGTTACCCCCGTGTTGATTATTTCTCATTAACCAAATACCTTACCAATTATAACTGATTTCACAATATACAAACATAACCATGCGAGTGATTCATTAACAAGTTTACGGTTTTTACAACGCCCAACATAATATATACATGAGCCTCGAATCCCACAGTTTACATGTCTACGGAACCTCTAGGATACAAAGGATGATACAATACTTGCCGGTAACAAGGCTCCGGCTATACCTTACACAAAATCAAAATAAATTCTAAACAAGAGTGGCATGAGCCACGTAGGGCCCTGAAAGGAAAGGGGCTCACCAAAACGGGCATAATGAAGGATGCTACTGCCGATGAGCTGAAGTACCTGCTATTGATTCACCTACAATCATAATACGAATGTAGCGTCCCCGGCAAAAGGGACGTCAGTACACTGGAATTGTACTGGTATGTATGGACAAACTTTGTCCCAAGTAAACTCAAGCCATTAACAAGAAATCACGATGATAATACGGCCAATGAATTACATCAAGAATCAATTAAGCCAGCCAACCATGTTTTCCACATTTTTCCTCATTTCGGATAATTCTCAACACAAAGCACGTTTAAGATCAACAAGTAGAACAACCACAAATCAATAACGTAAAACACAAGTAGTCAAACAAAGGGGCAATCAGTGCCCCACAGGTTGCAAACTCTCCTGCTGTCTCCTTTCACAATTTCACATTATTGATTTTTATATCAATTTTCAATAGCGATTTCGATCGCTTTCCATCCTTATTACCCCCGACCACCCTTATTACCTCGGCCACCCTTATCACCCCAACCCACACCTTATTTCCTCATGTTGCGGCACGCAACACGACCCCACCTTACAGTTTAAAACACAACAATTTCAAACAGCAGATAAGGCACTACACATAATTTCAACAAGTTCAAATAAGCAACTTGCACATTGTTTCATGTTCTCAATTACTTATCAAGCCAATATCACAACCAAGTTACAATATATCCATAATCAAGAATATTCACACAAGTATGTTCAACAATTTTCCACAATTCAAGTGTTTCATCTCTTTCCACAATAAACCAATTCTCAAGTGTTTCGTTTCTTTTCCACAAGGTGCCATATAGGCCATCATAACCATTATTCACAATTCTTTACCAATTCCAATTCCCTTGTTATCTTTCAATTCATATTTCATACCACACCACATGTAGTTTAACATCAATTAGATACCCAACAACAAAATCAACAAATTACACACAATCTCTCAAATTAACACATGCCAAACGAATTGCACACATAAGGGCGATTTCACAAGAATCAAAGTTAGCCATACATACCTCGATCCCTTCCCCTCGCTTTCAAAAACACTCCAAAAACTCTAGCAATTCTAATTTACTATGAAACATAACAAAATTAAACACATATTAGAAAGATATTCATGAAACTAGCTCATTTGAACAATTTATCAAACACTAGTTGAGCATCTTGATTTCGAATCCCCTTTTTAAGACTTCCTTCATTCCCTAACCCAATCTTTAGTTATTTAAGTTAAACAATCTTCTCATAAACCTAAGTTGTACATGCATGTATACACAATACTAATAAACCCAAGAATCATACCTCAATAACTCATCTTATACACCAAACTCGAAATTAAAACCCTAGGGTATAGAATCTTACCTCTTAGATGAAGAACTTGCTATTGGGTTCTTGATTCTTGAAGATTGATGCAAGATTTGGATGATTTAAATGTTGGGTTCCTCCTTCTCTCTCTAAAATACTCTCACCACTCTCTAAAATCAGTAAGAAATGACCCCAAAATGAACCCCAAAGCCTATATATTGAAATGGGGTCGGGTTATAAAAATAAAACAAATAACCCTGCGATGTCAATTCTGCTATCGCAGAATGCACCGCAGAATGGACATGCGGGCTGCAAAATGCACCGCAAAATCGGCAGCCAAAAATGAGCTACACTGGTTCAATCTGCGGTCAAAATGCGGACCGCAGAACGAACATGCGGACCGCAAAGTAGAAATGCGGATCGCAGATTTGACCCGACACACGATCGCATTTTCCAGCCTTTGGTAATTTGACCATAACTTTGTGTAGGAATGTCCAATTGACGAACGGTTTGAAGAGTTGGAAACTAGACTCAAAGGGCTTTCATTTGATATGCTATTCACCACATAAAACCTTATACATAATTATCTATGGTCGTTTAAAGTGGAGCCTTGTGTGAATCCATTTGGAAATTTGGCCTATTTCGAAAATTTTCCTATTTGGCTTACACTTGGGCTTTCATTTGGACCTCATATCACTTACCATAAGACTCATACTCATATTTAGCAAGTCTAATTGATGTCCATAATGTTCATAGCACATAAAATATAATAATTAGCCTACGTGGCACCACAGAATCCTATATTACTTAGCGAAATTTTCTGGGGCCTTACATTCTCCCCCTCTTTTTCTGTTTTTGATTGATTAGCATGATTTCTCAAACACTTTAACATCATACATCTCTTTTCTAACCTACCTTCAGTCTCAAAATTTTCACTAACTCCTAAAGTTTTCAGAAATTTCGGCAGAGTTTCCTTTGTAACTAGGCCTATCCTCCTGCCAGGGAATCACCAAATTCGTCTCAACAACACATCCACAATTATACATAGCACCACAATGTATATATCCACAATCCTAATCCCAGTATTACAAGCACTACATTATCATAAGGATACTAGAACATGGACTGCACAGTTTTAGATCAAAACACCTATATGGTACATTCCAAGTCAAAACTAACTGGTATTCAATCAAACGAAAGTACTTTCCTTCCACGACACATTTATCCTTCCACACGACATTATTGACTTACAAGCATTGTCATAACACCTTCTCACAAGTAATATCAACTCCCAAAAATACATAACAAGGATGACAGATAAACATCTTGCATGAGATAACTATCCATTGACTTTACCTTTTGATAACTTCCACTGTACAATTTACACTCCACTGGATATTGCAATTCATGATAACAACAATAACCCACAATTTCATAACTTGGCATCATACCATCAAGGATGTCAGTTCATAGTAAACAAACAATCATGTGTTCATAATAGTCCTTACCAGCCATTAATGTAATCGCAAAGGTGTTCATCAACAAGAATATAATTTCATTTCAATCAACAGTCCATATGAAATCACTCACGAGTCTTGCTAGTAGTGCATCATGATCATACAGTGCAATCGAGTAAATTCGTACCCACATTTTTTTTTATCACTATCTTCTTAGACATAAGCATATGGAAACACAAAGTACATGAGGAACATTTACGAGGAATATCATACACCTATTGCAACCTAATGTGTAATACAGTCATGTTACCTTTATTAGCAACTCACATAACATTTTTAGGGGTACACTCACACTAAACCCTTGATGACCCTTAATAGTTACCCTAAGATGTGATACCATAAACTGGCTATAACTTTATCTATCCAATATATATGTGATCACACTATGAAGCTTTATATTTGACTTGTCTGAACTTACAATACCCAATGGATCTAATACAACGAGGAACAACAGAGTTCAAGATGAGGCTGGAGTTCTTCAAGAATCCATTAATGCACTCGGTAGAGTACTATATGAGGTCGTATACTAAGAGACACAAAATGTTACTACTAACAATACTGACATGGTTAATCATTGTGACTACCTCAATTAATATATAAATGAGGAATAGGAGTAAGTAGTACATGGAAATAGGAATCATTAAGGAGGAATACTCAAGCACGTGAACCACTCATTTCCTAAAGTGTAGGAAAAATCCGTCGACCCCGAATAGGAATACTCTAGCACCTTGAATGTGATATGGGATTCAAAATACACGAAGTTAAATTACACTCTTAACATTACTTGACACACAGAATCTATGCCACAAGCCTATAAGGATGAAAATAATTGGACGCTTATGAGATTACCATATTCTAGACAACTTAACACTTCTTGGTAATTGATCATATACGAGGAAACTAAAAACTACGACCATGGTTTTTAATTCAAATCAACATGTTCATGATATGTACAAAAATCCGAAGTCATCTAATCTCAACCTTTCACGAGTGAAACTCAATAGCTAGGAAATCTGTATATTGGGACAAAAGCATGAATTGGTTAGATGGTTCTAATAGTTAACACGACGCTCCTGGGAGAAGGCAAATAACACTCATATCTAGCCAAGAAGGTGAGATACCAAGGGTAGTGAACCTCTCCACACATGACAACGACATAGTCCATGATTCTAGAAGTTGAGGGTGTAAAGAAAACCAAACTCAATGAGACAGTGCACAATAATCACTAAAGGTTTGCATATGTTCATGATGAGATCTCCATATGTTTTGACTTGAAAAAGGAAGTGTCATAGTGATACATAGAAGGCACGTTCTCTCATGGTTATCGTACAAGTGTAGGGAACTAGCACAATGAATTCACTAAATAAGGAATACGATTAAAACATTGTGGAGACATAATGAGAAAATAATCATTGGTTATAAGCTAGACACACTTCTACTATATTAACTTCCCACTGCAATATATGACCATGCCAGGAGCAACCACAATACTAGGACAGAGTGAGCTACTTACTGCGAGATGTCCCAAGTGCGCACGAAAACCATGGCGACACAAGATATCTATGATGGGGATGCGAAGATCTCAAAAAAATTTTTTTTTTTTTAAGAGAGAATTTATGCACACAGTGACCATTTCAATTGATATGCACTCATATGATAGCCATTGAGATATGCATATATGTTACTAGACAGTGAAAAGGTTTCATGATGTTACTCGTAAGAGGGTAGATTGGTTGATCAAGCCATATATGACACACACAACTAAGTAAAAGAGTGACTCGAGAAGGATCACAAATCTTGGATACTTTGCATGGAACTTGACACCACATGTACAAACTTTACAATGGTGCATGTATAGGCACAAGTGAGCAGACAGATGTTGTCAATTTAAATGAGACGTTTCTGTAAGAAATTCATCGGGAATAGTCCTTTGTTGAGAATTTAGGAAAAGCAAGTAGGAAATATCAATAGTGTTATAACTCAATTCAGGAACATAATTATAGAGGTCAATTCCATAGGAGGTTGTACATACTAGAACCGTGATCGGGAGAATTTGTAAATAATACGTCTCATTAAAAGAGCATGTGCATGAACTATTTTGTAATTTGGATTCTTTTTAAGAATATATCTATGCAAGGACAAGGAAATCATAAGGGTTTAACAAAAAGTTTAAACAATCACCACATTACCAAATAAAATGGATCACATAGCTTTTTACATAATTACCATACCTCTAGGCTGCATTTCATAGCCCTTGCATAGGGTTCACATATAAAATTATTCACCTATGCGCTTCATACAATAATAAGGAAATCACAAGTACAATCAAACACTTTAAACATTCACCACATTATCGAATAAAAGAATCATGCCATTTTTACGTATATTAGTCCATCGACTCTTGGGGCCATAATTATCACATCAGACTTGGCACTAGGCCACATTTCATAATACAATCTCTTCTTCCTCGCATTTCACATCATTTTCTCATATTTCACATCAACATTATAATCTGTTTCATATTCCCTCATGTCACAAGTATCACCAGGTACAATTTCATTTTGAGTTCTCGACACATTGTCTATACTTTATTTCTCAAAAGCATTTGACTTATTTCAACATCTCTATGCATAGAGGACTTCACATTTGAATACATGATTCATACTTCTAAAACCCATTTTAAGTTGTCAATAATAGCACATTGATCATATTGAAATGCATCTTTCACAAATATCGGGTCACAACAACAATTCATGTAAAGTATCAATCACAACTAGAGTCCAACATTTAGTCTTACCACATTTACACAGTCACTTACTTCATTTCCAAACATCTTTATACATTACCAACAACAAGACGCAATCAATCAAATACCTTTGGTACACGTAAGAACATTTTGGAAGAATCAACCATAACAAGTTTTCTCACAAAATTTGGCATCAAAATATCAATTCAAACTTGACTTGAAGTCTAGACATTTTAGCACATAGTTCACATTCTTTACATATCCTCATCTACCAAGAATAATATATTAAACAAATGAAGAAGTACCTCCAACATATATTTTCACAACAACTATTCGCTTAACATAACAAAACGGGTACCGCATCAATTATATTTTGAACCTACAACATTTATGTGGGCACCATGGAAGCTTATTTTCTAAGAGAAGGGATTTTAGCCGTACATACTGATGAAATACTACATGATCTGGTGGTACAGTGACATTAGTAAGAATGAGGGTACTCTCCTTAACAACAACTTCTACCAATCACTCCATGACTCAACACATTCTCCTAACAAGTCCTTGGGTAATCCACTTGGACTCAATGGTGGGATAAATCCCACCTTACATGCTTCGAATTCACAGATTATGGTATCAAAATTACCAATCTTGAGAGTAATACTTAGAGAGGAAATTAGCTCCATATCTTGAGCCATATCGCACGATCTGGAATATCAAAGAAATGGGTAAATTCCTAAATGTCCGTGCAGCCCCCAACTTATATGATGTGGTCGACAACACACCGATAAGAAGGGCACTACTAGACACGGCTCCGAGACATCCTAGGACACTTAAAAACCTTAGGCTCTGATACCAAGTTTGTCACGCCCCAAATCGAGGGACATGACCGGCGCCTGACTAGGTAGCCCCAGTCAAGCGGACCTGGGTGCCTTTCATTCCCACGTGTTACCCCTGTGTTGATTATTTCTCATTAACCAAATACCTTACCAATTATAACTGATTTCACAATATACAAACATAACCATGCGAGTGATTCATTAACAAGTTTACAGCTTTTACAACGCCCAACATAATATATACATGAGCCTCGAATCCCACAGTTTACATGTCTACGGAACCTCTAGGATACAAAGGACGATACAATACTTGCCGGTAACAAGGCTCCGGCTATACCTTACACAAAATCAAAATAAAGTCTAAACAAGAGTGGCATGAGCCACGTAGGGCCCCGAAAGGAAAGGGGCTCACCAAAACGGGCAATGGAAGATGAAGGATGCTACTGCCGATGAGCTGAAGTACCTGCTACTGATTCACCTACAATCATAATGCGAATGTAGCGTCCCCGGCAAAAGGGACGTCAGTACACTGGAATTGTACTGGTATGTATGGGCAAACTTTGTCCCAAGTAAACTCAAGCCATTAACAATAAATCACGATGATAATACAACCAATGAATTTCATCAAGAATCAATTAAGCCAGCCAACCATGTATTCCACATTTTCCCTCATTTCAGATAATTCTCAACACAAAGCACGTTTAAGATCAACAAGTAGAACAACCACAAATCAATCACGTAAAACACAAGTAGTCAAACAAAGGGGCAATCAGTGCCCCACAGGTTGCAAATTCTCCTGCTGTCTCCTTTCACAATTTCACATCATTGATTTTTATATCAATTTTCAATAGCGATTTCAATCGCTTTCCATCCTTATTACCTCGGCCACCCTTATCACCCCAACCCACACCTTATTTCCTCATGTTACGGCGCGCAACCCGATCCCACCTTACAGTTTAAAACACAACAATTTCAAACAGCAGATAAGGCACTACACACAATTTCAACAAGTTCAAATAAGCAACGTGCACATTGTTTCATGTTCTCAATTACTTATCAAGCCAATATCACAACCAAGTTACAATATATCCATAATCAAGAATATTCACACAAGTATGTTCAACAATTTTCCACAATTCAAGTGTTTCATCTCTTTCCACAATAAACCAATTCTCAAGTGTTTCATTTCTTTTCCACAAGGTGCCATATAGGCCATCATAACCATTATTCACAATTCTTTACCAATTCCAATTCCCTTGTTATCTTTCAATTCATATTTCATACCACACCACATGTAGTTTAACATCAATTAGATACCTAACAACAAAATCAACAAATTACACACAATCTCTCAAATTAACACATGCCAAACGAATTGCACACATAAGAGCGATTTCACAAGAATCAAAGTTAGCCATACATACCTCGATTGAGCTTTCCTTAAGTTACTACAACACTCCAAAAACTCTAGCAATTCCAATTTACTATGAAACATAACAAAATTAAACACATATTAGAAAGATATTCATGAAACTAGCTCATTTGAACATTTTATCAAACACTAGTTGAGCATCTTGATTTCGAATCCCCTTTTTAAGACTTCCTTCATTCCCTAACCCAATCTTTAGTTATTTAAGTTAAAAAATCTTCCCATAAACCTAAGTTGTACATGCATGTATACACAATACTAATAAACCCAAGAATCATACCTCAATAACTCATCTTATACACCAAACTCGAAATTAAAACCCTAGGGTATAGAATCTTACCTCTTAGATGAAGAACTTGCTATTGGGTTCTCGATTCTTGAAGATTGATGCAAGATTTGGATGATTTAAATGTTGGGTTCCTCCTTCTCTCTCTAAAATGCTCTCACCACTCTCTAAAATCAGTAAGAAATGACCCCAAAATGAACCCCAAAGCCTATATATTGAAATGGGGTCGGGTTATAAAAATAAAACAAATAACCCTGCGATGTCAATTTTGCTATCGCAGAATGCACCGCAGAATGGACATGCGGGCCGCAAAATGCACCGCAAAATCGGCAGCCAAAAATGAGCTACACTGGTTCAATCTGCGATCAAAATGTGGACCGCAGAACGAACATGCGGACCGCAAAGTAGAAATGTGGATCGCAGATTTGACCTGACACACGATCGCATTTTCCAGCCTTTGGTAATTTGATCATAACTTTGTGTAGGAATGTCCAAATGACGAACGGTTTGAAGTGTTGGAAACTAGACTCAAAGGGATTTCATTTGATATGCTATTCACCACATAAAACCTTATACATAATTATCTATGGTCGTTTAAAGTGGAGCCTTGTGTGAATCCATTTGGAAATTTGGCCTATTTCGAAAATTTTCCTATTTGGCTTACACTTGGGCTTTCATTTGGACCTCATATCACTTACCATAAGACTCATACTCATATTTAGCAAGTCTAATTGATGTCCATAATGTTCGTAGCACATAAAATATAATAATTAGCCTACGTGGCACCACAGAATCCTATATTACTTAGCGAAATTTTCCGGGGCCTTACAAGTTACTAGTCTACATTTTATTAGATCAGATTTTGGTTGCTGTTGTTTCAAAGGTCTATTGGTTTTATTTCAAATGGTTTTTGGTCTCAATCGAATCACTGTGGGTCATTGCTGGATGTTGTATTATTGAGATGTATTCCTGGGTTGTTGATTTCACTATTTAATCCATATACTATTGTTGCTGAGATTGATGTCGCTGAAACTGTTGCTGAATCACATTTTGTTGATGTTGTCTATTAGATCTAATAGATCTACTCAATTTTCAGGTACACACTCAAGTTCATCAATGTAGCCTCCTGATTGAAAAAGAAATGGAATCTGTAGAGCATTTAATTCTGATGAATATGTAGTTGTTCAGTATTTTTATGTTAAAATTGTGTGAGTATGTGTGATTCGATTTTATTTACCGATTGGGACTGTGAAGTATGTATTAAGGAGCAACTATATTGTTGATGTTGAGGTTGAAACTATTGTTAGCTTTGAAATCACACACTATAAAATCGGACATTAAATATATTAGTTGTAGTTCATTAGTGTTGATTGTGAAGTATTGATTCAACTATGTTTGTTTTTAACTGTACTGGACTGTTTATTAAAGCTCTAAAGTCTAAGATAGGTGAATATTATGAATTTTGACCACATGAAAAGTTTTAGAATTTGAAGTCCAATTGGACGTAAACACAGGCGTTAAAGTGTTAGATTTCTTTTAAAAAATGATGTTTCCTAGTAATAGCGGCATGTAAGTGAACTGATTAATGGTTGTTTTCTCTGTGATCATCATGGTGGAATCAATTGTTGTAGTTAGTATATTTAATTCTCAATTAATAGGTAATTCTTTTTAAGAGTTCGTAGCCAAATGATTTTAAAAAAATTACGAAGTAGAAACAGTGAATGAAATGCAACCCATAAACGTCTCTGGTATACTTCAGGAAAAAATATATGTGACTCCTATGTAAATCTAATTTGAAATGAATAAATAGTGTGTTGGGAATTATTAAATCATTACCAATGGCTAATCACTTATGATCTTAGTTCAAAATTTGCGGAAAGATCAGTAGAAGCAAGGCAGGCATTCCGCTAGCAGTAGGGCCAATTTCAAGGCCCAAACACGATTGTATTATGTGTTCCTTTTGGGATCAATATCAAAGCTTGAGAGTTCAAAATCAAAAGTATTCAAATATTTCTTAAATAACCTGTTATGATTTTTTTTTATACAAAAACAAAAAAATAGAGAATTTGGTCACTTTAGATATGACCTTTTAATAAATGAATGAGATGAGACTTGCCACATTATACTCACTATTGCGGGGCCCCCGATTAATTACTATAAAATACTTAGATTTGGAAGAACCGTTTAGCAAATTTCACGGTCTTTCCCAAAGTTAACAAGACGAAGATACTTTAGGCGCGATTAATAATGTACATTCTTAAATACGGGTGCGCATTTATGTGACCCAAATCTTACTCTCAACGAAGTCGGAATGTGTTAAAGGCCATAGGTGTACTGGTACGGTGTGGCCCGAAATGCATTTTCTCGATGTTGCAATTCTTGTAAAATTAAATAATAAAGCGAAATATTAATAAAAGTACATAACTGAAATATATAAAGAAATTAGATAAAAACAAATACGGCAGTTGAGCGACCGTGCTAGAACCACGGAATCTGGGAGTGCCTAACACCTTCTCCCGGGTTAACAGAATTCTTTATCCAGATTTTTAGTTTTGCAGACTGTAAAATAGAGTCATAAGTTTCCTCGTTTTGGGATTAAACCGATGACTTGGGACTCTGAAATTAATTAAATAAATCCCGTTCTGACTGTCCTTTAAGTGGAAAAACTCCTTCCCTGTTATTATTATATACCTTCCTAGGGTGTAGTAATAAACAACGGTATATGGGAAAAGGAGGTGTGACACTGGGTACAGACCTAGTTCAGGAGGCCTTAGACAAGGTCAAGACTATCCAGGAAAGGTTGCGTTCATCTCAGTCCAGACAGAAGAGTTATGCAGATCGTAAGGTCCGAGATGTGGATTTCATGGTTGGTGAGCGGGTATTACTCCGGGTGTCATTTATGAAGGGCGTGATAATATTCGGAAATAAGGGCAAGCTCAACCCTAGGTATATTGGTCCATTTGAGATTCTGGATCGAGTGGGAGAGGTGGCTTATAGACTTGCACTACCACCTATCTTATCAGCCGTGCATCCGATTTTTCATGCATCTATGCTTCGGAGGTACCACGACGATCCTACACATGTATTAGACTTCAGTACTATCCAATTGGACAAGGATCTATCTTACGAGGAGGAGCTGGTGGCCATTCTAGACCGGTAGGTTCAACAGTTGAGGTCGAAGAGTTTTCCTTCCGTGTGTGTCCAGTGGAGAGGTCAGCCTCCTGAGGCATCGACTTGGGATTTCGAGTCTAATATGCGGGGCCGTTACCCACATTTGTTCCCCGACTCAGGTACTTTCTTCTCTTGAAGAATTTTGATATTAAGATTGATATAGTTGACTTCGGTCAACATTTTCGGTAAGCAGACCCGGACCCGAGATCAGATGGTCCCGAAAGGTCTGTAGGAAAATATGGGACTCGGGCATGCATCCGGAGTCGAATTTTGAGGCCTAGAGCCCAAGATATGAATTTTTCTGTAAAATTGTTTTTCTGAAATTATTAAGGAAAATGGAAATGAAAATTGATCAAAAGACTATGGTATGGGGCTCGTATTTCGGTTTCGACACCCGGTACAAGTCTTATATATTATTTAAGTACTTCCTGCAAAGTTTGATGGAAATTGAACGTCGTTTGATGTGTTTTGAACCATGAGTCCCAAATTTGAAAGTTTATGAAGTTCAAAAGAAGAAATCATGAATTTGAAGTTTAATTCTATGAAAACAATGTTATATTGGCAATTTGATCGAGCGAGAAAGTTCGTGGTATGTTTTTGAGGTTGTGTGCATGTTTGGTTTGGAGCCCGAGGGCTCGGGTGAAGATTTGATAGGGCGTTAGAGCAAATTCTGAAAAAGAACACAGCTGGTATTTTCCCCCCAACTGATATCTTCGCAATTGCGAACAATCGCTCGTAATTGCGAGTTGGCCAAGAATTGGCCTTGGTTCGCAAATGCGAACAAACCTTCACAAATGTGAAGTGGCCCAAAATTGACCTTGGTTCGCAAATGCGAACAAACCTTCGTAAATGCGAAGCGCCCCAGAAAAGGCCTAAGTTTGCAAATGCGAACAATTTCTTCGCAAATGCGATGTCCGCAGCCCAAGACCTATTACGTTCGCAATTGCGAACATATGTTCGCAATTCCTATATCCGCAGCTGTGCAATTTTATACTTTAACGATTTTAAACCCCTTTTTCACCACTCTTTCAAAACTCAAAACCCCATAGGCAATTTTTCAAGAGCGATATCACTCCTAATCACTTGTAAGTCGATTTTCACTCAACTCTTTCAATTCCTAACATCATTAAACATGTTTTCCATGAGAAATCAAAGGTTCTTATGGTTGAAAATGTTATTTTTGGGTAGAACCTAGGTTTTTCATAAATTGGGAATTGGACCTCGATTTGAGGTCCGATTTCGAAACAAATCATATAATTGAACTCGTGAGGGAATGGGTAACCAGATTTTGGTTCGAACCCGAGTTTCGACCACGTGGGATTGGTGGCGTTTTGGGAAATTTTGAGTAAAACTTTGAGAAAACCATTTTTATGCATACAAACCAATTTATATAGTATTTATTAAAGTAATTGAACCAATTGTGATTAGATTCGAGCGAGTTGAAGGTTGAATTATGAGGTAAATCGATAGTTGAAGGTTAATTGGACTTCAAGGCTTTGAGGTAAGTGTTTGATCTATCCTAGCTTGAGGGAATAGGATTGAGTGTGATAATTTGATAATTGCTATGTGATCGAGTGCGGTGTATAGGCGTGGTGACGAGCATCTATACGCCGGAGTTTAGCATGATCGTGAGTCGTTTGTTGATACATGTTGTGAGCTAATGTGGAATACTCCTAAGTCAAATTCTTGAGCCCTTGCCGGGTTGTGAAGGTTGATTATTATTTCCCTTACCGGGACTTTGTTATGTTGTTGATGTTTTTCCCTTGCCGGGATATTGTTATGACTGTTGTTACTCCCTTGCCGGGACGGTACATGTTACTTGTTTCATTCTACTGCCCATTGACTGTGACTATTATTTGGGTGAGGAAGAGTGATAATGCACGGAGGGTGATGCCGTGCCATTTTTACTTATGTTCGCACGAAGGATCATTCCGTGCCATGTTTACTATTTATGCACGAAGGAACATTCCGTGCCATTGTTACTTAAATTATGCACGAAGGATCATTCTGTGCCATGTTTATTATTTATGCACGAAGGAACATTCCGTGTCGTTGTTTCTTAAACCATGCACGAAGGATCATGTCGTGCCATGGATGTGAGGATGAGACTAAAAGCACGAAGGGTGATGCCTTGCACTTTTATCTACTTATTTGGTGAGGATGAGAGTAAAAGCACGAAGGGTGATACCGTGCAACCATTTCAATTTCTTGCTTTGCGATAACTGTTTTTGTTACACTCCGCTTTTACCTTATTGATTTATTTTGTGTTTCCGATTGTGCTCTCCCAGCATGTTCCCTTATTTGTTAATTGTGTTGCTCAATATCTCTGTTATTCTGTGGTACATACATATATAGAACTGCACAGGTTAATGTGAGTGTTTGATGCTAGGCTTGTCACTACTTCACCAGGATAGGCCAGGCATTTACCAGCACATGGGGTCAGATTGTGCTGATACTACACTTCTGTGCGTTTTTGCACAGGTCCAGGTTTTGAGCAGCAGCAGCAGCAGTAGTACACTAGCGGGATTATCGTACTTCCGAGACTGAGGTAGCTTGCAGGAGTGCGCAGGCCCGGCGTCTCCTCTATTTGTTTTTATTATTGTTGTGGTCTCATTGTTCTGAGACAGACGGTTATTGTTTATTTCTTTCAGACCATTATGTGTAGTTACTCTTTAGTAGTTTGTGAGTTTGTGACTCCACATCTTGGGTAGAGGATTTATGTCAGTTATTTTACTCTATTATTCGTCTTTTATTCGAAAGACTTCCACATTTAATGTTATTAGTATTATTCTTGCTATTAAATAGGAAAACAGAATGGTTGCATAAACATGAAGATGGTGAGTGAATTGGCTTGCCTAGCTACCACGAGAAGGCGCCATCACGATCCCGATGGTGGGAGAATCCGGGTCGGGACATTAAGGCTCTTGAAGATAATGCAACTTGGGAAATAGGTGACTTGCCTATTGGTAAGAGAGCAATAAAATATAAATAGGTGTTCAATATACAATACAAGATAGATAGATAGATAGATAGACAACAAGAAGGCTTAGATTACCATGAGACCTTCTCCTTGGTGGAAAAAACGGTCACTATGAGGATAGTGATCAGCGTTGCAACATTAAAAGGTTGGACTCTATTTTAAATAGATGTAAATAATGTATTCTTACAAGGAGATCTTTATGAAGAAGTTTATATAGACTTGCCTCAGGTTTTCCAGAAACAAGGGAGCACAAAGTATGTAAGCTGCTCAAATCTCTATATGGCCTTAGACATGCCCGAAAGAAGTGAAGCATTAAGCTGACTGAAAATTTATTGGAAAGAGAATACTCTCAAAGTGCTCATGATCACTCTCTATTCACTAAGAAGACAGGACCTCACATTGTTATCATCCTAGTGTATGTTGATGATTTACTTATAACTGAAAGCAGTGTAGAACTGATAGAAGATGCTAAAAAAACCCTATGCAATTCCTTTAAGGTGCGGGATCTAGGAGAACTTCGATAATTTCCTTGGGATATAAGTTCTGATATCAAAGGAAGGGATACTGCTCAATCAAAGAAAGTATGCTCTGCAATTGATCTTTTAAGTTGAACTTGCAGCAGCCAAGCCAATCTCTACTCCCATTGAGTTAAATCACAAATTAACTACTCCCTCTGTTTCATATTATTTGAGGTAGTTTGACTCGATACGGAGTTTAAGAAAAAAGAAGAAGACTTTTAAAAGTTGTCATCTTAAAAGCTTAAAGGGTAAAAAGTTTGTGGTGCCATGTCATTTATGTGGCTATAAAAACTTCTCATTAAGGGCAAAACAGGTAAAATGAAGAGTTTAAAGTTGAATTATTTTCAAATTTAGAAATGTGTCATTTATTTTTGATAGACTAAAAAGGAAAGTACCTCATTTAATATGAAACAAAGGAAGTACTATTGACTATGATAAGCATGTTGGAGTCCAGGGAGATGAGGAATTGGAAGATATTGGAAGTTACCAATGGCTCATTGGGAAGTTACTTTACGTAACCATCACTAGACCGGATCTTAGCTTTGCAGTTCAAGTGCTCAGCCAGTTTGTGTAATATCCTAAACAGTCTCATTAGGATGCAGCACTGTGTGTGGTAAGATATCTGAAATCTGCCTCAGGCCTTGGAATTTCGTTAAGCACATGCCTTATCAACAACATATCTGCCCTTATGATTCTGACTGGGCTTCTTGTCCAAATACTAGAAGATCAGTCACATAGTACATCATTAAATTGGGTGATCCCTTGCTTTCCTGGAAATCCAAGAAGCAACAAACTGTAAGTCAAAGTTCAGCAAAATGTCACGACCCGGATTTTCCCCCAACATCGGAATCGTGATGGCGCCTACTCGTGGTAGCTAGGCAAGCCACTACATTCAACATTATCCTGTTTTTATCATTATTTCCTACTCATTTTTATCAACAAGAACAATAACATTAATTAAATAAGTGCGGAAGACTTTCAAAATAGAGATAAGTAATACCAAGGCAAAACACTAATGAAATCCTCTACCCAAGACGTGGAGTCACCAACTCACGAACTACTACTGAATAATACACATAAAGGTCTGAAAGAAAATAATATAAATCTGTTTGTCTCGGAACAATGAGACCACAACAAATAATATAAGTAAGTGGAAGAGACGACGGGCCTACGGATGCCTGCAAGCTACCTCAGTCTCGGAATGCTCAACTCCCACGCAAGACTCTACTGCTGCTGCTCCTGATCAAAACCTGGACCTATGCAAAAACGCACAGAAGTACAATATCAGCACAATCCGACCTCATGTGCTGGTAAGTGCCTGGCCTATCCCGGCAAAGTAGTGCCAAGCCTAGGATCAGACACCCATATAAACCTGTGCAGTTCTATATATATGTACGCCACAAGATAACGAGAAATAATCAAGTAACAAATTCAACAAGAAGTATCTTAAGAGGGAAGCTCAACAGTTAACAACAATTATTAAGTCACAATGGAAACAGTTAATATCAAACAAGGAGTAGCAAATAGTTGCACGGCATCACCCTTCGTGCTTTTACTCTCATCCTTACCAAGTAAGCAAATAAAAGTGCACGACATCACCCTTCGTGCTTTTACTCTCATCCTCACATCCATGGCACGGTATGATCCTTCGTGCATGGTTCAATAACAATGCACGGCATTACCCTTCGTGCACGGCATGATCCTTTGTGCATGGTTCAATAACAATGCACGGCATTACCCTTCGTGCATAATCAATATCACAAGGCACGGCATGATCCTTCGTGCATAATCAATAATAAGGCACGGCATTACCCTTCGTGCATAATCAATAATATAAGGCATGGCATTAACCTTCGTGCAAAATCCATAAACGAGGCACGGCATCACCCTTCGTGCATTATCACTCTTGCTCACCCAAATAACAATCACAATTAAGGGCAAAGAATGAAAACAATAGTCATGAACCGTCCCGGCAAGGGACACAACAATCGTCACAACAAGGTCCCGACAAGGGAAAACAATAATCCACTTTACAACAAGTCCCGGCAATGGAAAATAATATTTCACTTTACAATAAGTCCCGGCAAGGGAAAACAGTGTACAATTCCACAACCCGGCAAGGGTTCAATAATTCATCTTTAAAACATCTCACAATGAATATCAACAACGACTCACGGTCATGCTAGACGCCAGTGTATGGATGCTCGTCACCACAGCCCATACACCGCACTCGATCACATAGCACATAGCACATAATCATATTCCCTCAAGCTAGGATAGAACAAACACTTACCTCTAGCCTTGAAGCTCAAATTATCCTTCAACTATAGCTTTACCTTGAATTTCCGCTTTCAACTTGCTCGAATCTAATCACAATTGATTCCATTACATTAATAAATACTATATAACTTAGTTTGAATGGTTAAAAATGGTTTTCTCAAAGTTTACCCCAAAATTTCCCAAAATGCCCCTGGACACACGTGGTCGGAACTCGGGGTTCGAACCTAAATCCGGTTACCCATTCCCTCATGAGTTCAAATATATGATTTGTTTCAAAATCGGACCTCAATTCAAGGTCCAATTCCCCAATTCATGAAAACCCTAAGTTCTACCCAAAAACAAGAATTTCTACCATGAAAACCTTTGATTTCTATTGAAAAACATGTTTAATGTTGTTAGGAATTGAAAGAATTAAGTAAAAAGTGACTTACAAGTGCTTTGGAGTGAATTTACTCTTGAGGGTTCGTGTGTGGTGTGTTGGGTTTTGAAAGAATGAAGAAAAAAGATTGAATATTCGTTTAAGTATAAAATTGCACAGCTGCGGATATCGCAATTGCGAACACTACAGGTTTTGGGTCTGAGGCTTTCGCAATTGCGAGAAAGAGTTCGCATTTGTGAACTGGGCTGGGACACTGGGGGCTTCGCATTTGCGACAATATGTTCGCATTTGCGAACCTAGGCGGATTACTGAAGGCCTCGCATTTGCGAGGTTTAGTTCGCATTTGCAAACTCAAGCGTTCCTGGGCATCATCGCATTTGCGATCAGGGTTTCGCATTTGCGAACCCAGCCTTGGCCTGCCCCCTTTGCATTTGCGACAAATTCTTCGCATTTGCGAAGACACCAGCTGGGTGAAAAACCAGCTGTGTTAGTTTTCAGAAATTGCTTCAACGGCCTATCAAATCTTTACCCGAGCCCCCCGGGCTCCAAACCAAACATGTACACAACCTCAAAAACATGTTACAAACTTGCTCGTGCGATCACATCGCCAATATAACATCGATTTCATCAAATCAAGCCTCAAGTTCATGATTATCATTCTTTTAGTTTCATAACTTTCAACTTTGGAACTCAAGGTTCAAAACACATCAAACGACATCCAAATGTCACCAAATTTTGCAGAAAGCAGATATATAATATTTAATACTTGTACCGGGCGTCGGAACCAAAATACGAGCCCAATACCAAGGTCATTTAATTTATTTTCCTTTAATAATTTCAGCGAAAACAATTTAACAGAAATATCCATAACTTAGGCTCTAGGCCTCAGAATTCGACTCCGGACGCATGTCCGAGTCCCATATTTTCCTACGGGCCTTCCGGGACCGCCCGATCTCGGGTCCGGGTCCGTTTACCAAAAATATTGACCGAAGTCAACCATATCAATATTAATATCATTTTCTTCAAATGTCTCATAGAATTCACATATTCTATCAAAAAATCTTTCCGGCTACATGCCCTGATCATGCACGTAAATCGAGGCAACATAAAATGAGGTTTTCAAGGCCTCGGAAGTGCAGAACAAGTGAGGAAAGCAGGTGATGACCCTTTGGGTCATCACATCCTCCACCTCTAAAACACCCGTTCATCCTCGAACGGACAAGAGCAGGAAGTACCTGAGTCGGGGAACAAATGTGGGTAGCGGCTCGCATATCAGACTCTGACTCCCAGGTCGACGCCTCAGGAGGCTGACCTCTCCACTGAACATGCACAGAAGGATAACTCTTCGACCTCAATCGTCGAACCCGCCGGTCTAGAATGGCCACCGGCTCCTCCTCGTAGGATAAATCATTGTCCAATTGGACAGTACTGAAGTCTAACACATGTGTGGGATCGCCGTGGTACCTCCGAAGCATAGATACATGGAAAATTGGATGCACGGTTGATAAACTAGGTGGCAGGGCTAGTCTGTAAGCCACCCCTCCCACTCGGTCCAGAATCTCAAATGGACCAATATACCTAGGGCTGAGTTTGCCCTTCTTCCCGAACCTCATCACGCCCTTCATAGGCGACACTCGGAGCAATACCCGCTCACCAACCATGAAATCTATATCTCGAACCTTACGATCCGCATAAGTCTTCTATCTGGACTGGGCTGAACGCAATCTCTCCTAAATAGTCTTGACCTTGTCTAAGGCCTCCTGTACTAAATCTGTACCCAACAACCGATCCTCTCCTGGCTCAAACCATCCGACTGGAGATCGACATCGCCTACCATACGACACCTCATACGGGGCCATCTGGATGCTAGACTGGTAGCTGTTGTTGTAGGTGAACTCCGCTAATGGCAGAAACTGGTCCCACGAGCCTCCAAAATTAACGACATGGGCTCGGAGCATGTCCTCTAAAATCTGAATAGTCCTCTCGGACTGGCCGTCCGTCTGTGAATGAAAAGTTGTACTCAACTGAACCTGGGTGCCTAACTCCTGCTGGACCACTCTCCAGAAGCGCGAGGTAAACTGCGTACCCCGATCTGAGATAATAGATACCGGCACCCCATGAAGACGAACAATCTCCCTAATGTAAATCTCTGCTAACCTCTCCGATGAGTAAGATACAGATACTGGAATGAAAGTGTGCTGACTTGGTCACCCTATCAACAATGACCCAAATAGCATCAAATTTCCTCCGAGTCAAGGGAAGTCCAGTAATGAAGTCCATAGTGATCCTCTCCCATTTCCACTCGGGAATTTCAATTCTCTGGAATACACCACCAGGCCTCTGGTGCTCAAATTTCACCTGCTGACAATTTAGGCACCGAGCGACATACGTAACGATGTCTTTCTTCATCCTGCGCCAATAGTGTTGTCGTAAATCCTGATACATCTTCGCGGCGCCCGGGTGAATAGAATATCACGAACTGTGGGTCTCCGCTAAGATCAACTCTCGAATCCCCTCGACATTGGGCACACAAACTCGACCCTGCAATCTCAATAATCCATCATCATCTAGAGTTACCTTCGTGGCACCTCCTCGTTGTACGGTATCTCTCAAGTCACGCAAATGAGGATCATCAAATTGCCTCTCACGGATCCGCTCTAATAGAGATGAACGAGCGACCGTGCAGGCTAACACTCTGCTAGGCTCAGAAATGTCTAGTCTCACGAACTGGTTGGCTAAGGCCTGGACATCTAGAGCAAATGGTCTCTGACTGACCGGAATGAAGGCAAGACTACCCATGCCGGCGGACTTTCTACTCAATGCATCGGCCACCACATTGGCCTTACCTGGGTGATATAGGATAGTAACATCATAGTCCTTCAGCAACTCTAACCATCTTCGCTGTCGTAAATTCAACTCATTTTGCTTGAACAAGTATTGTAGGCTTTTGTGATCCGTGTACACCTCACACGTCACACCATATAGATAATGCCTCCAGATTTTTAAGGCATGAACCACTACTGCCAACTCAAGATCATGAACCGGATAATTCTTCTCATGTATTTTCAACTATCTCAAAGCATAAGAAATAACCTTACCATCCTGCATCAATACCGCTCCAAGCCCCGTACGGGATGCATCACAGTAAACTGTATAAGGCCATGCACCCGTAGGTAGTATCAGCACTGATACTGTAGTCAAGGTTGTCTTGAGCTTCTGAAAGCTCGCCTCACACTCATCTGACCACTGGAACTGGGCACCCTTCTGGGTCAACCTGGTCATCGGGGCTGCAATATAAGAAAACCCCTCTACAAATCGATGGTAGTAACCTGCTAATCCCAAGAAACTTCGGATCTCAGTCACTGAAGCTGGTCTAGGCCAATTCTAGACTACCTCAATTTTCTTTGGGTCTACCTAAATACCTTCCACTGATACAATGTGACCCAGAAATGCCACCGAACTCAACCAAAACTCACATTTCGAAAATTTGGCATATAGCTGATTATCCTTCAGAGTCCGAAGAACCACTCTGAGGTGCTGCTCGTGCTATTCTTGGCTACGAGAGTATACCAGGATGTCATCTATAAAGACTATCACAAACAGATCTAAGTAAGGCCTGAATACCCGATTCATCAACTCTATGAATGATGCTGGGGCAATGGTCAACCCGAAGGACATGACCAAGAATTCATAATGCATGTATCTAGTGCGAAAGGCTGTCTTAGGAATGTCAGCCGCCCTTATCTTCAGCTGATGGTAGCCTGACCTCAAGTCTATTTTGAGAACACCCTCGCTCCCTGGAGCTGATCAAACAAATCATCAATCCTCGACAGTGGATATTGGTTCTTTATCGTCACTTTGTTTAATTGTCGGTAATCAATACACATCTGCATCGAGCCATCTTTCTTCTTTACAAATAGCACAGGTGCTCCCTAGGGAGAGACGCTGGGCCTGATAAAGCCATTTTCTAGAAGGTCTTGCAACTGATCTTTTAACTCATTTAACTCCGGCGGGGCCATACGATAGGGTGGAATAGAGATGGGCTGAGTGCCCGGTGCCAAATCAATACAGAAGTCAATATCCCTGTCGGGTGGCATGCCCGGCAGGTCTGAAGGAAAAACCTCAGGAAACTCCCGTGCAATAGGGACTGAATCAATGGAAGGAACTTCTGCGCCGGAATCACGAACATAAGCCAAATAAGCTAGACACCCCTTCTCGACCATACGTCGAGCCTTAACATAGGAAATAACAGTGCGAACGGAGTGGCTTGAGGTACCTTTCCACTCTAGTCGGGGTGATTCTGGCAAGGCCAAGGTCACGGTCTTGGCATGACAGTCTAAGATAGCATGGTATGTGGACAACCAGTCCATCCCTAATATGACATCGAAATCCACCATATCTAGTAGCAACAGATCAACACGGGTCTCAAGACCCCCAAAAATAAATAAGCATGAACGATGCACCCGGTCGACCGCAATGGAGTCACCCACTGGTGTAGACACATAAACTGGAATATCCGGAGCATAGCTAGGCACGGCCAAATACGGTGCAAAGTAGGAAGACATATATGAATATGTAGACCCAGCATCAAATAATACTGAAGCACCTCTGCCACAAATAAGAATGGTAAAGCAGAAAATCGGGGATCAGCACCCCCCCCCTGAGCTACATCTCTAGGACGATCATCCACTGGCTGACCTCTACCTCCGGCTGGATGGTCTCCACCTCTACGGTCTCGACCTCCACCTCTACGATCTCTACGCCCGCCTCTGGCTGGCGGGGCAGGCTGAGGGTCGGCTGGGGGGATGAGGGCCCCACTGTTGAGTGTTGCCCGTCGCTCGAGGGCAAAACCTGACAAGATGACCTGGTCACCACAACCGTAGCAACATTTAGGCTGATGGGGTTGCTGGCCCTGACGACCTGAATGGCCCCCACGAACACTCTGAAGAGGCTGGGCACTAATGGGAGGTTGATCTTAATACTGCTCACGAAACCCACGATCACCTGGTCCACCCTGTGAAGCCTGAAGGGCGGAATGAAAAGGTTTGGAAGAGTGGCCCCTATCAAAAGATTCCCTGCCTCCAAAAGAAGATCCACTAAATCTGCCGGAATGACGAGGCCTCTTGTCTGAAGGATAACCACCTCCCCGAGCAAGAGCTATCTCAACTCTACGTGCTGCATTAGCTGCCTCCTGAAAAGATATATCACTCCATACTCCCATAGCCATCTGTAGTCTAATCGGCTGATTAAGCCCATCTACGAACCTGCGGACCCTCTCCCATTCTGTGGGGAGTATCACCACCGCATGACGTGCCAGATGGAAAAATCTCATCTCATACTGAGTGACAGTCATAGTACCAGGCTGGAGGCGCTCAAACTACCTCCGAAGTGCGTCCCGCTGAGTAACAGGGAGAAACTTTTCCAGAAATAATTCTGCAAACTGATCCCATGATAAAGCCGGGGACCCTGCTGGTCGAGTCAAACAATAATCTCTCCACCAAGTCTTGGCGGATCCCGAAAGCGTGAATGGACAAAAGTCAACTCCATTGGATTTCACTATCCCCATAGTCTTGAGAATCTCGTGGCAACTGAATAAGAAATCCTGAGGATCCTCTGATGTGGCACCACTAAAAGTAGTGGTAAATAGCTTGGAGAACCGATCAAGTCTCCATAGAGAATCCGAAGTCATGGCCGCTCCATCCCCGGCCTGAGCTGTGGTGCCTGATTGAGTGGCCACAGCTGGCTGAACCACTGGTGCCTAAGTCTAAGGAGCTACTGGCTTCGGAGTACGTGCGACATGAGTCTGGGCCCCTCCTCCAGCCCGAGAAGCGGCTGGTGCAGCTGGTAATAAGCCTGCCCTGGCAACGCTGTCCATAAATCTCGCTATCCTGACCAGAGCCTCCCGAAGATCCGGGGTAAATAAAGCCTCTCCTGGGACCTAAGTTGGGCCCACTGGAGCTGCTGGGACTGGAACCTCCTTGCCAGTCTCAATATGAGGATCCACCTCTGGAATAGCTGCCGGGGGCTGAGCTCTGCCCCTACCACGGCCTACGATACGGCCTCGGCTCCTGACCCTCACAGGAGCTGCCTAGGGCTCAGGCTGCTGATCAGCGGATGAAGAAGCGTGTGTCCTCACTATCTGCGAAAGGACAGAGTTGAAATTCAATCAGTATTTGAGGAAAAATTCGCACGACAAGAAGGAACAAATGAGAGACTCTTTCCTAACTCAATAGACTCTGGAGGACAAGTATAGACGTCTCCATACCTACCTCTCAAACTCTACTAAGCTTAGTCGTGAGTGGTGAGACCTATGTAACCTAGAGCTCTGATACCAACTTGTCACGACCCGAATTTTCCCCCAACATCGGGATCGTGATGACGCCTACTCGTGGTAGCTAGGCAAGCCACTACATTCAACATTATCCTGTTTTTATCATTATTTCCTACTCATTTTTATCAAAAAGAACAATAACATTAATTAAATAAGTGCGGAAGACTTTCAAAATAGAGATAAGTAATACCAAGGCCAAACACTAATGAAATCCTCTACCCAAGACGTGGAGTCACCAACTCACGAACTACTACTGAATACTACACATAAAGGTCTGAAAGAAAATAACATAAATCTGTTTGTCTCGGAACAATGAGACCACATCAAATAATATAAGCAAGTGGAAGAGACGCCGGACCTGCGGACGCCTGCAAGCTACCTCGGTCTCAAAATGCTCAACTCCCACGCAAGAATCTACTGCTGCTGCTCCAGATAAAAAATTGGACCTGTGCAAAAACGCACAGAAGTGCAGTATCAGCACAATCCGACCCCATGTGCTGGTAAGTGCCTGGCCTATCCCGACGAAGTAGTGACAAGCCCAGGACCAGACACCCACATAAACCTGTGCAGTTCTATATATATGTACACCACAAGATAACGAGAAATAATCAAGTAACAAATTCAACAAGAAGTATCTTAAGAGGGAAGCTCAACAGTTAACAACAATTATTAAGTCACAATGGAAAAGAGAGTATAATGGAAATAGTTAATATCAATCAAGGAGTAGCAAATAGTTGCACGGCATCACCCTTCGTGCTTTTACTCTCATCCTCACCAAGTAAGCAAATAAAAGTGCACGACATCACCCTTCGTGCTTTTACTCTCATCCTCACATCCATGGCACGGTATGATCCTTCGTGCATGGTTCAATAACAATGCACGGCATTACCCTTCGTGCACGGCATGATCCTTTGTGCATGGTTCAATAACAATGCACGGCATTACCCTTCGTGCATAATCAATATCACAAGGCACGGCATGATCCTTCGTGCATAATCAATAATAAGGCACGGCATTACCCTTCGTGCATAATCAATAATATAAGGCATGGCATTAACCTTCGTGCAAAATCCATAAACGAGGCACGGCATCACCCTTCGTGCATTATCACTCTTGCTCACCCAAATAACAATCACAATTAAGGGCAAAGAATGAAAACAATAATCATGAACCGTCCCGGCAAGGGACACAACAATCGTCACAATAAGGTCCCGCCAAGGGAAAACAATAATCCACTTTACAACAAGTCCCGGCAAGGGAAAACAATATTTCACTTTACAATAAGTCCCGGCAAGGGAAAATAGTGTACAATTCCACAACCCGGCAAGGGTTCAATAATTCATCTTTAAAACATCTCACAATGAATATCAACAACGACTCACGGTCATGCTAGACGCCAGTGTATGGATGCTCGTCACCACAGCCCATACACCGCACTCGATCACATAGCACATAGCACATAATCATATTCCCTCAAGCTAGGATAGAACAAATACTTACCTCTAGCCTTGAAGCCCAAATTATCCTTCAACTATAGCTTTACCTCGACTTTCCGCTTTCAACTTGCTCGAATCTAATCACAATTGATTCCATTACATTAATAAATACTATATAACTTAGTTTGAATGCTTAAAAATGGTTTTCTCAAAGTTTACCCCAAAATTTCCCAAAATACCCCTGGACCCACGTGGTCGGAACTCGGGGTTCGAACCTAAATCCGGTTACCCATTCCCTCATGAGTTCAAATATATGATTTGTTTCAAAATCGGACCTCAATTCAAGGTCCAATTCCCCAATTCATGAAAACCCTAAGTTCTACCCAAAAACAAGAATTTCTACCATGAAAACCTTTGATTTCTATTGAAAAACATGTTTAATGTTGTTAGGAATTGAAAGAATTAAGTAAAAAGTGACTTACAAGTGCTTTGGAGTGAATTTACTCTTGAGGGTTCGTGTGTGGTGTGTTGGGTTTTGAAAGAATGAAGAAAAAAGCTTGAAAATTCGTTTAAGTATAAAATTGCACACCTGCGGATATCGCAATTGCGAACACTACAGGTTTTGGGTCTGAGGCTTTCGCAATTGCGAGAAAGAGTTCGCATTTGTGAACTGGGCTGGGACACTGGGGGCTTCGCATTTGCGACAATATGTTCGCATTTGCGAACCTAGGCGGATTACTGAAGGCCTCGCATTTGCGAGGTTTAATTCGCATTTGCGAACCCAAGGACTTCTGGGCATTCATCATATTTGTGATCATAGGTTCGCATTTACGAACACTGGCCTGGCCTGGCCCCTTTGCATTTGCGACAAATTCTTCGCATTTGCGAAGACACCAGCTGGGTGAAAAACCAGCTGTGTTAGTTTTCAGAAATTGCTTCAACGGCCTATCAAATCTTTACCCGAGCCCCCCGGGCTCCAAACCAAACATGTACACAACCTCAAAAACATGTTACAAACTTGCTCGTGCGATCACATCGCCAATATAACATCGATTTCATCAAATCAAGCCTTAAGTTCATGATTATCATTCTTTTAGTTTCATAACTTTCAACTTTGGCACTCAAGGTTCAAAACACATCAAACGACATCCAAATGTCACCAAATTTTGCAGAAAGCAGATATATAATATTTAATACTTGTACCGGGCGTCGGAACCAAAATACGAGCCCAATACCAAGGTCATTTAATTTATTTTCCTTTAATAATTTCAGCGAAAACAATTTAACAGAAATATCCATAACTTAGGCTCTAGGCCTCAGAATTCGACTCCGGACGCATGTCCGAGTCCCATATTTTCCTACGGGCCTTCCGGGACCGCCCGATCTCGGGTCCGGGTCCGTTTACCAAAAATATTGACCGAAGTCAACCATATCAATATTAATATCATTTTCTTCAAATGTCTCATAGAATTCACATATTCTATCAAAAAATCTTTCCGGCTACATGCCCTGATCATGCACGTAAATCGAGGCAACATAAAATGAGGTTTTCAAGGCCTCGGAAGTGCAGAACAAGTGAGGAAAGCAGGTGATGACCCTTTGGGTCATCACATCCTCCACCTCTAAAACACCCGTTCATCCTCGAACGGACAAGAGCAGGAAGTACCTGAGTCGGGGAACAAATGTGGGTAGCGGCTCTGCATATTAGACTCGGACTCCCAGGTCGATGCCTCAGGAGGCTGACCTCTCCACTGAACACGCACAGAAGGATAACTCTTCGACCTCAATCGTCGAACCCGCCGGTCTAGAATGGCCACCGGCTCCTCCTCGTAGGATAAATCATTGTCCAATTGGACAATACTGAAGTCTAACACATGTGTGGGATCGCCGTGGTACCTCCGAAGCATAGATACATGGAAAACTGGATGCACGGCTGATAAACTAGGTGGCAGGGCTAGTCTATAAGCCACCCCTCCCACTCGGTCCAGAATCTCAAATGGACCAATATACCTAGGGCTCAGTTTGCCCTTCTTCCCGAACCTCATCACGCCCTTCATAGGCGACACTCGGAGCAATACCCGCTCACCAACCATGAAATCTACATCTCGAACCTTACGATCCGCATAAGTCTTCTATCTGGACTGGGCTGAACGCAATCTCTCCTGAATAGTCTTGACCTTGTCTAAGGCCTCCTGTACTAAATCTGTACCCAACAACCGATCCTCTCCTGGCTCAAACCATCCGACTGGAGATCGACATCGCCTACCATACGACACCTCATACGGGGCCATCTGGATGCTAGACTGGTAGCTGTTGTTGTAGGTGAACTCCGCTAATGGCAGAAACTGGTCCCACGAGCCTCCAAAATTAACGACATGGGCTCGGAGCATGTCCTCTAAAATCTGAATAGTCCTCTCGGACTGGCCGTCCGTCTGTGAATGAAAAGTTGTACTCAACTGAACCTGGGTGCCTAACTCCTGCTGGACCACTCTCCAGAAGCGCGAGGTAAACTGCGTACCCCGATCTGAGATAATAGATACCGGCACCCCATGAAGACGAACAATCTCCCTAATGTAAATCTCTGCTAACCTCTCCGATGAGTAAGATACAGATACTGGAATGAAGTGTGCTGACTTGGTCACCATATCAACAATGACCCAAATAGCATCAAATTTCCTCCGAGTCAAGGGAAGTCCAGTAATGAAGTCCATAGTGATCCTCTCCCATTTCCACTCGGGAATTTCAATTCTCTGGAATACACCACCAGGCCTCTGGTGCTCAAATTTCACCTGCTGACAATTTAGGCACCGAGCGACATACGTAACGATGTCTTTCTTCATCCTGCGCCAATAGTGTTGTCGTAAATCCTGATACATCTTCGCGGCGCCCGGGTGAATAGAATATCACGAACTGTGGGTCTCCGCTAAGATCAACTCTCGAATCCCCTCAACATTGGGCACACAAACTCGACCCTGCAATCTCAATACTCCGTCATCATCTAGAGTTACCTTCGTGGCACCTCCCCGCTGTACAGTATCTCTCAAGTCACGCAAATGAGGATCATCAAATTGCCTCTCACGGATCTGCTCTAATAGAGATGAAAGAGCCACCGTGCAGGCTAACACCCTGCTAGGCTCAGAAATGTCTAGTCTCACGAACTGGTTGACTAAGGCCTAGACATCTAGAGCAAATGGTCTCTGACTAACCGGGATAAAGGCAAGACTACCCATGCCGGCGGACTTTCTACTCAATGCATCGGCCACCACATTGGCCTTAACCGGGTGATATAGGATAGTAACATCATAGTCCTTCAGCAACTCTAACCATCTCTACTGTTGTAAGTTCAACTCCTTTTGCTTGAACAAGTAATGAAGGCTTTTGTGATCCGTGTACACCTCACACGTCACACCATATAGATAATGCCTCCGGATTTTTAAGGCATGAACCACTGTTGCCAACTCAAGATCATGAACTGGATAGTTCTTCTCATGTATTTTCAACTGTCTCAAAGCATAAGCAATAACCTTACCGTCCTGCATCAATACCGCTCCAAGCCCTATACGGGACGCATCACAGTAAACTGTATAAAGTCCTACACCCGTCGGTAGTATCAGCACTGGTGCTGTAATCAAAGTTGTCTTGAGCTTCTGAAAGCTCGCCTCACACTCATCTGACCACTGGAACTGGGCACCCTTCTGGGTCAACCTGGTCATCGGGGCTGCAATATAAGAAAACCCCTCTACAAATCGACGGTAGTAACCTGCTAATCCCAAGAAACTTCGGATCTCAGTCACTGAAGTTGGTCTAGGCCAATTCTAGACTGCCTCAATTTTCTTTGGGTCTACCTAAATACCTTCCACTGATACAATGTGACCCAGAAATGCCACCGAACTCAACCAAAACTCACATTTCGAAAATTTGGCATATAGCTGATTATCCTTCAGAGTCAGAAGAACCACTCTGAGGTGCTGCTCGTGCTATTCTTGGCTACGAGAGTATACCAGGATGTCATCTATAAAGACTATCACAAACAGATCTAAGTAAGGCCTGAATACTCGATTCATCAACTCTATGAATGCTGCTGGGGCAATGGTCAACCCGAAGGACATGACCAAGAATTCATAATGCATGTATCTAGTGCGAAAGGCTGTCTTAGGAATGTCAGCCGCCCTTATCTTCAGCTGATGGTAGCCTGACCTCAAGTCTATTTTGAGAACACCCTCGCTCCCTGGAGCTGATCAAACAAATCATCAATCCTCGACAGTGGATATTGGTTCTTTATCGTCACTTTGTTTAATTGTCGGTAATCAATACACATCTGCATCGAGCCATCTTTCTTCTTTACAAATAGCACAGGTGCTCCCCAGGGAGAGACGCTAGGCCTGATAAAGCCTTTTTCTAGAAGGTCTTGCAACTGATCCTTTAACTCCTTTAACTCCGACACGGCCATACGATAGGGTGGAATAGAGATGGGCTGAGTGCCCGGTGCCAGATCAATACAGAAATCAATATCCCTGTCGGGTAGCATGCCCGGCAGGTCTGAAGGAAAAACCTCGGGAAACTCTCGTACAATAGAGACTGAATCAATAGAAGGAACTTCTGCGCTGGAATCACGAACATAAGCCAAATAAGCTAGACACTCCTTCTCGACCATGCGTCGAGCCTTAACATTGGAAATAATAGTGCGAACGGAGTGGCTTGAGGTACCTTTCCACTCTAGTCGGGGTGATTCTGGCAAGGCCAAGGTCACGGTCTTGGCATGACAGTCTAAGATAGCATGGTATGGGGACAACCAGTCCATCCCTAATAAGACATCGAAATCCACCATATCTAGTAGCAACAGATCAACACGGGTCTCAAGACCCCCAAAAATAAATAAGTATGAACGATGCACCCGATCGACCGCAATGGAGTCACCCACTGGTGTAGACACCTAAACTGGAATATCCAGAGCATAGCTAGGCACGGCCAAATACAGTGCAAAGTAGGAAGACACATATGAATATGTAGACACAGGGTCAAATAATACTGAAGCACCTCTGTCACAAACAAGAATGGTACCTGTAATCATGGCATCTGATGCCTCTACCTCTGGCCTGGCAGGTAAAGCATAAAATCGGGGATCAGCACGGTCATCTACTAGCTGACCTCTAGCTCTGGCTGGATGGTCTCCACCTCTACAGTCTCGACCTCCACCTCTACGATCTCTACGCCCGCCTCTGGCTGGCGGGGCAGGCTGAGGGTCGGCTGGGGGGATGAGGGCCCCACTGTTGAGTGTTGCCCGTCGCTCGAGGGCAAAACCTGACAAGATGACCTGGTCACCACAACCGTAGCAACATTTAGGCTGATGGGGTTGCTGGCCCTGACGACCTGAATGGCCCCCACGAACACTCTGAAGAGGCTGGGCACTAATGGGAGGTTGATCTTAATACTGCTCACGAAACCCACGATCACCTGGTCCACCCTGTGAAGCCTGAAGGGCGGAATGAAAAGGTTTGGAAGAGTGGCCCCTATCAAAAGATTCCCTGCCTCCAAAAGAAGATCCACTAAATCTGCCGGAATGACGAGGCCTCTTGTCTGAAGGATAACCACCTCCCCGAGCAAGAGCTATCTCAACTCTACGTGCTGCATTAGCTGCCTCCTGAAAAGATATATCACTCCATACTCCCATAGCCATCTGTAGTCTAATCGGCTGATTAAGCCCATCTACGAACCTGCGGACCCTCTCCCATTCTGTGGGGAGTATCACCACCGCATGACGTGCCAGATGGAAAAATCTCATCTCATACTGAGTGACAGTCATAGTACCAGGCTGGAGGCGCTCAAACTACCTCCGAAGTGCGTCCCGCTGAGTAACAGGGAGAAACTTTTCCAGAAATAATTCTGCAAACTGATCCCATGATAAAGCCGGGGACCCTGCTGGTCGAGTCAAACAATAATCTCTCCACCAAGTCTTGGCAGATCCTGAAAGCCTGAATGTACAGAAGTCGACTCCAGTGGACTCCACTATCCCCATAGTCCTGAGAATCTCATGGCAACTGAATAGGAAATCCTGAGGATCCTCTGATGTGGCACTGCTGAAAGTAGTGGTAAACAGCTTGGAGAACCGATCAAGTCTCCATAGAGAATCCGAAGTCATGGCCGCTCCATCCCCGGCCTGAGCTGTGGTGCCTGATTGAGTGGCCACAGCCCTCCTGAAGATTCGGGGTAAATAAGACCTCCCCTGGGACCTTAGCTGGGATATCAGTCGGAGCGCATTCCCTCACAGCTTCTTTTCTTCTCAAGCACTTGCTATTTCATCTTCTCTTAGATAGGCTATCTTCCGATTCAATGCCATCAAAATGTATTTAGCATGCCTACTTTTCCTTAACTGGAGCTGCTGGGGCTGGAACCTCCTCACCAACCTCAACATGAGGCTCCACCTCTGGAACCACTGCCTGGGGCTAAGCTCCGCCCCTACCATGGCCTCCGACACGGCCTCGGCCCCTGCCCCTTGCGAGAGCTGCCTGGGCCTCAGGCTGCTGATCGGCGGATGAAGAAGCGTGTGTCCTCACTATCTGCGAAAGGACAGAGTTGAAATTCAATCAGTATTTGAGGAAAAATTCGCACGACAAGAAGGAACAAATGAGAGACTCTTTCCTAACTCAATAGACTCTAGAGGACAAGTATAGACGTCTCCATACCTACCTCTCAAACTCTACTAAGCTTAGTCGTGAGTGGTGAGACCTATGTAACCTAGAGCTCTGATACCAACTTGTCACGACCCGAATTTTCCCCCAACATCGGGATCGTGATGACGCCTACTCGTGGTAGCTAGGCAAGCCACTACATTCAACATTATCCTGTTTTTATCATTATTTCCTACTCATTTTTATCAAAAAGAACAATAACATTAATTAAATAAGTGCGGAAGACTTTCAAAATAGAGATAAGTAATACCAAGGCCAAACACTAATGAAATCCTCTACCCAAGACGTGGAGTCACCAACTCACGAACTACTACTGAATACTACACATAAAGGTCTGAAAGAAAATAACATAAATCTGTTTGTCTCGGAACAATGAGACCATATCAAATAATATAAGCAAGTGGAAGAGACGCCGGGCCTGCGGACGCCTGCAAGATACCTCAGTCTCGGAATGCTCAACTCCCACGCAAGACTCTACTGCTGCTGCTCCTGATCAAAACCTGGACCTGTGCAAAAACGCACAGAAGTGCAGATCAGCACAATCCGACCCCGTGTGCTAGTAAGTGCCTGGCCTATCCGGGCGAAGTAGTGACAAGCCTAGGACCAGACACCCACATAAACCTGTGCAGTTCTATATATATGTACGCCACAAGATAACGAGAAATAATCAAGTAACAAATTCAACAAGAAGTATCTTATGAGGGAAGCTCAACAGTTAACAACAATTATTAAGTCGCAATGGAAAAGAGAGTATAATGGAAATAGTTAATATCAATCAAGGAGTAGCAAATAGTTGCACGGCATCACCCTTCGTGCTTTTACTCTCATCCTCACCAAGTAATCAAATAAAAGTGCACGACATCACCCTTCGTGCTTTTAGTCTCATCCTCACATCCATGGCACGGCATGATCCTTCGTGCATGGTTCAATAACAAGGCACAGCATTACCCTTCGTGCATAATCAATATCACAAGGCACGGCATGATCCTTCGTGCATAATCAATAACAAGGCACGGCATTACCCTTCGTGCATAATCAATAATATAAGGTACGAAATTAACCTTTGTGCAAAATCAGTAAACGAGGCACGACATCACCCTTCGTGCATTATCACTCTTTCTCACCCAAATGACAATCACAGTTAAGGGCAAAGAATGAAAACAATAATCATGAACCGTCCCGGCAAGGGACACAACAATCATCACAACAAGGTCCCGCCAAGGGAAAACAATAATCCACTTTACAACAAGTCCCGGCAAGGGAAAACAATATTTCACTTTACAATAAGTCCCGGCAAGGGAAAATAGTGTACAATTCCACAACCCGGCAAGGGTTCAATAATTCATCTTTAAAACATCTCACAATGAATATCAACAACGACTCACGGTCATGCTAGACGCCAGTGAATGGATGCTCGTCACCATAGCCCATACACCGCACTCGATCACATAGCACATAGCACATAATCCTATTCCCTCAAGCTAGGATAGAACAAACACTTACCTCTAGCCTTGAAGCCCAAATTATCCTTCAACTATAGCTTTACCTCGAATTTCCGCTTTCAACTTGCTCGAATCTAATCACAATTGATTCCATTACATTAATAAATACTATATAACTTAGTTTGAATGCTTAAAAATGGTTTTCTCAAAGTTTACCCCAAAATTTCCCAAAACGCCCCTAGCCCCATGTGGTCGAAACTCAGTGTTCGGACCAAAATCTGGTTACCCATTCCCTCACGAGTTCAAATATATGATTTGTTTCAAAATCGGACCTCAATTCGAGGCCCAATTCCCCAATTCATGAAAACCCTAGGTTCTACCCAAAAACAAGATTTTTTACTATGAAAACCTTTGATTTCTATTGAAAAACATGTTTAATGTTGTTAGGAATTGAAAGAATTAAGTAAAAAGTGACTTACAAGTGCTTTGGAGTGAATTTGCTCTTGAGGGTTCGTGTGTGGTGTGTTGGATTTTGAAAGAATAAAGAAAAAAGCTTGAAAATTCGTTTAAGTATAAAATTGCACAGCTGCGGATATCGCAATTGCGAACACTAAAGTTTTTGGGTCTGAGGCTCTCGCCATTGCGAGAAAGAGTTCGTATTTGCGAACTGGGCTGGGACACTAGGGGCTTCGCATTTGCGACAATATGTTCGCATTTGCGAACCTAGGCGGATTACTGAAGGCCTCGCATTTGCGAGGTTTAGTTCGCATTTGCGAACTCAAGCGTTCCTGGGCATCATTGCATTTGTGATCAGGGTTTCGCATTTGCGAACCCAGCCTTGGCCTGCCCCATTCGCATTTGCGACAAATTCTTCGCATTCGCGAAGACACCAGCTGGGTGAAAAACCAGCTGTGGTATTTTTCAGAAATTGCTCCAACGGCCTATCAAATCTTTACCCGAGCCCCCGGGCTCGAAACCAAACATGTACACAACCTCAAAAACTTGTTACAAACTCGCTCGTGCGATCACATCGCCAATATAACATCGATTTCATCAAATCAAGCCTCAAGTTCATGATTATCATTCCTTTAGTTTCATAACTTTCAACTTTGGAACTCAAGGTTCAAAACACATCAAACAACATCTAAATGTCACCAAATTTTGCAGAAAGCACATATATAATATTTAAGACTTGTACCGGGCGTCGGAACCAAAATACGAGCCCGATACCAAGGTCATTTAATTCATTTTCCTTTAATAGTTTCAGCAAAAATAATTTAACAGAAAAATTCATAACTTAGGCTCTAGGCCTCAAAATTCGACTCCGGACACATGCCCGAGTCCCATATTTTCCTATGGACCCTACGGGACCGCTCGATCTCGGGTCCGGGTCTGTTTACCAAAAATGTTGACCGAAGTCAACCATATCAATATTAATATTATTTTTCTTCAAATTTCTCATAGAATTCACATATTCTATCAAAAAATCTTTCCGGCTACATGCCCGGATTATGCACGTAAATCGAAGCAATATAAAATGAGATTTTCAAGGCATCGAAAGTGCAGAACAAGTGAGGAAAATAGGTGATGATCCTTTGGGTCGTCACACATAAGCTGAATACAAGAGTCTAGCAGCAACTGCAGAAATTACATGATTTTTAAGACTGCTGAAGGAGCTTCAAGTTCATGTTTAGCAACTAGTTCATTTGCATTATGACAGTAAAGATGCTCTGCAGATAGCTTCTAATCCCATATTTCATGAAAAAACCAAGCACATTGAAATAGGTTGTCATTTTGTTCGAAAGAAATCAAGACTGGACAGTTGGCACCACAGTACATTTCTACCAACCTGTAATTGGATGACGTTATGACCAAGGGTATGAAATCAGCACAACATCATTTCCTTTTGTCCAAGCGTGGTGTGCTCAATCTCTTTCACCCACCAGCTTGAAGGAAAGTATTATAATATAGGCTAGTACACACAGTAAGAGGCGCTCAGAAGCGAAACTTATGTATACCCATGTCACATGTATTTTTCAGCTGCTATTGTAGACTCCCTTCTTCTTCACTTCATTTCCTCTCAACTTTCTTGTGTAATTCCTTCACTCTAATCAATTGCATGTCATATTGTCGAGTGAATTCAACTAATTTTATCAGTATTATTTATTTTGGAATGGAAATTAAGGAAGCAAAAAAGTATTTGGTACTTACTAAAGGTCATTTTTTTATCCAATCAAAATGAATACAAGAAGATATTTGTCACACATATTTATTAGAATGATAGTTAAGTTGTACTCTTATTTTAAATTTTAACTGCTAAGGTATAAATTTTTTAAACATGTTATGGCATTTTTATGATTGCACAAGTACATTATTAAAGTGAAATGGGAAAGTTAAACGAGTTTTCTAATATACAAAGTCATTATTTATGTTGAAATAAGCCAGTAACATAGAGGGCTTTTCTAACCAAAATATCAAGTTGTATTCGGAAAGGTTAATTTTATATTAATAATCTGTTTTGTATTGAAACAAAGTTTTCATTAAGTAACTTGCAACCCTATGTTAATCAAAAGGAGATAAAGACAAAAAGGTATACGTAATAACTAAGTATTTATTATTCAAAGCTGCAAAGCAAAGTGCTTGTTCAATTTATGATTACTTCGAAATTCATATAGCTTTTCTAACGTCCCATTCCGCAATGTCATACCCTTTGAAAGTTTACGCTATGCCAACGTTGCGATAAGTTGTCGGCACGTACAAGTAAAGGAATAATAATAATAATAAAAAAGTCAAAGGCATATTACGGTAGAAATAAGTGTTTGGGGCAATTACTTAAGCAAACTGCGACGAATATATGTGGACGTGACCGCATCTCGAAGATAATATTCTTCCATTTTAACTAAAATGACCGGTTTACCCGTTCAATCCCAAGCAACCATGTTGACGTGTTGCTTGCTTATTCTCCCTTTATATACTCTCTATCTATTAATAATACTCTATTAAGCAACACGTTAACATGCTTGCTTGGAATTGAAAGGGTAAACAGGTCATTTTAGTTAAAATAGAAGAATATGATTGCTTAAAAAAATCTTACTGTATCTTATGTATAAAACTTTGAACTCCTTTGACTAAACTACCCTTGGCTTATGTCATTAACCATCACCGCACACTTCTTCACCTAATAACTTTTATGTCCAACATTCCAACCTCACCCACATTTTTTCACTTTTAGATTTGGTTTAACTTTTGTTTCCAATTAATAATCCGTTTGACCAAGCTATAAAAAATAATTTATTTTGATAAATATTTTTTTAAAATGTTTTTTCTCAAAAGTATTTTTGGTGAGAAACAGTTTGTGTTTGGTTAATTAGTTTGAAAAATACTTTTGAACATCAATTAGTGTTTGACCAAGCTTTAAAAAACTGCTTATAAATCTATTTTTCTCAAAAGTGCTTTTCAAGAAAAGACTACTTTTTTGTTCTTCTCTAAAGCTGCTTCCGACTCTCCTCAAAAGCACTTTTTCCTTCCGAGTTAGTTTTTGAATTAGTCCCCAGTTTACATTAATGGGGGGTTTGTAAAAGATTTCCTATTTTATAAAGATTTTTTGTTGAATCTTAAGTCAAGAAGTTTTATAAGTACTTCTTTGAATATTATTCTTGCCTATTTTCTTATTTAGGACTTATAGAATAATTTAGAATTTTTATTGTTTATATTATTCTTGCCTATATTCTTATTTAGGACTTATAGAATAATTGTTTTGAAAATACTTTATGATTCATCTAATGGAATATCAACATGAGGTTTAAAAAAGAGAGGGCCCTTTTGTGTATATCGACACTTAATGAAGATGACGTCTCAACTTCATAATGGTGTTATAATACGATGAAAGAAAATAGGAAGCATATGTTTTTTGTATAAAATAACTTGAACAAGTTTTTATTAATGAACTTGAGCAAATTTTCGAATAATACACGTGTTGCGATACGTCTATAACTTCCTCGTACTGTTTTTCGTGTAACGGATTTCTTAATGTAAAATACACAAGGTTTTCTTTTATAACCTGTTTTAGCACATAGCCATAACCCTATCTTTATATATTTAGAAAGGGTTTGGAAAATATTTACAACATTGAAAAATGTTTTTTGTAAAGTAACGTAGCTATTCACAGCTGAATCTTGATATACGGCACTTCGTAGCTGAATTTGATCCACTTTTACTTGAACTCTCATATCTCTTTTCCTTTATGGACCCACATCTATTTTTCTGCACGAGGCTATATATAATGTATAGTCCCCCAAGTGTTTGAGTGTTGAGGAAATGAAGCCTTGAACACTTGGTTATTACTCATATGCCGGTCCTTTTCCTGAAACAGAAGATATACGGGACTCGAAGGTACAATTTTAGATAAAGACTGTCTACCCGTATGTACTTCCATCAGATTGATATAACCTTAGGCCTAGAATTTAAGAGTATTCTATTTTGCCATGCATGATGTGTTTCATCATTTGGCACGGGTTAGTGATTTTGCCTAGCATCTAAAATTGTTAGTAAAATCTTAAAAGAAAAATAATTCAAAAGAGAAATAATTTGGCATAAGATACCTGAACATGTCCATTTCCTTTTAAAGCAATATTTTTTCGAGCATAAAGTCCCCAGTTTTAAAGAACCTGGGATTTTATTGCTTTTGTTCTTTCCTTGTCATTACAGTCCCCAGAATTATATGACAAACTTTGAGAGTTGCTCTTGGCCATAATCTGGTTTATACCAAGTTACCGTTCCAAATACTTTTTCTTTTTTTTATATGAATTATGAAAAACTACTTTTTATAATTGTGGATATCATGTCTTAGCATCTAACAAAATATCACGTATATCAGACATAGGAGATTGTTTACTCGAAATTAGAGAGTGCTTACCATGATTTCAGATAATAGAATGCTTATTGTAGCTTTCGATAATAATAAATGGATAGCTTTTCACGTACCTTTGGTCCTTCCAGCTGACCCAATTTCTGAATTTTCCTCTTTCCTGCCTTCCTTACTTTTTATGGTTATGCAAGATGGACGTCCAATGTTGTTCCCACAATTTTAATATGGGGCCAAGCAAAACAATCTTCATTAGTTTTTAATAGTTCAATTAACTTACCTCTCGTGTCTGAGCTTAAGTTGGCTCCCACGTGGATTATTTGTTCAGGCCATTTTTCAAGTAGTATCACATGCTCGAACTCCTTAGTTGATATTTCGATACCTTCTCATTCCTCTTGATTGCCTGAATGTTGATCTGGATTTCTTTCGGTATTGTATACGCTACATGTACTTGATATAATATTGACACTATGGGATATATGTTGTTCCCCATGAATTTGGCGGATTTCCCATGGTATTGGGAATTTCATGACTTGATGAAGGGTTGATGGGACAGCGCCTATCTCATCAATCTATGGTCTTCCCATGATTATATTATATGTCATTTCCACGTCTACTACCTGAAATTTGGTATCTTTCTCAATACCCTCTGCAAAAGTTGTTAAGTTTACCTCTCATTTAGTTACTATGCTGGAGTTATTGAATCCTAATAAAGTATGCGCCCTTGGAATCATCTTATCCTCCATTTGCATCTCCCGTAACACCCTTAGTAGGATGATATTTACTGAACTTCCTGGATCAATCAAAACACTTTTTATTTTAATATCATGTATGAGTAAGGATATTACCAGTGCATCATTATGGGGGCGACCACTCCTTCCATGTCTGTATCATTATAAGCGATAACTTCACCTTTTAGTGTCTGGCGTGTACGTTTCTCGGGCATAACTGGGAGTTTAGAAATTTTGTTGGAAGCGGAATGTACCACCTCATATATACCCCCCCTGCTTATAACATTCACGATTCTCTTGGGTGACGGGGGTTTTGGCGGTTCTTGTCTATTTTTCATGTAAGCCTGCTTTCCTTTCTCACTGAATAATTTAGTGAGATAGCCCTGTTTCAATAGATAATCTACTTCACTCTGTAAAAATCAGCATTCTGATGTCTTATGCCCGTGATCATTATGAAATTCAGACCAATGATCTAGATTGCGTTTGTTTGGGTTTGAACGCATCTCCTTCGGCCATCGTGCCTTATCCCTCATGCCTCGCAAAACAGCTCCGAGCTCGGAGTTGGTAACATTGAAATTGTATCCACCAAATCTTCCCTTCAAACTTTCATCTTCATCAAATGGCTCTTGCCTGTTTCTATCATTTCTAAATCTTGAGGAAGAACCGGATTCTCTGCTTCTCGATTTTTGATCACATGGTTGATTTTCTTGTTTCATTCTTGAATCTTTTCCTGCAGGGTCCAAATATGGGTCGTATCTATTCTTACTTGATCTCTTTTCGATTTTGGACCTCCTGGACCTGCTCCTTTCATCATGTGAATGTTGGAGTACGGTATCTTTTTCAATTCTGAGTTTTGTGCTATACCTGTTATAAACATCATTGTAGTTGCAGGAAATTCACGAAGGCTTTCCTTAAGCTTTCTCGTAGCCTCAGAGCTTTTGTCATTCAAATTACTCGTGAAAGCTATTGCAGCCCAATTATCCGGTACCCGAGGTAAAGTCATTCGTTCTCGTTGAAACCTATCAACGAAGTCTCTGAGTAACTCCGTATCTGATTGTTTAATTTTGAAAATGTCCTTCATTCTTTTTTCAACCTTTTGTGCTCCTGAGTACGCTTTTATAAAAGAATCTGCAAGCTCAGCAAAAGAATTAATAGAATTTTCAGGTAAGAGAGAATACCAGGTTAATGCTCCCTTTGTAAGTGTCTCTCCAAATTTTTTGACCAAAACAAATTCGATTTCCTACTTGGTTAAATCATTCCCCTTAACGCCCGTAGTAAATGCAGTCACATGATCTCGAGGGTCGGTTGTACCATCATATTTTGAAATATCAGGCATTTTAAATTTTTTTGGAATAGGAAGAGGAGCTGCACTTGGCTTCCAAGGTTGTTGATAATATTTATCCGCATCAATCCCTTTGATTATTGGAGGAACTCCCGGTATTTGCTCGATCCGTTCGCTTTGCTCCTTGAGTTGTGCCTGCAAGGTTAGTATCATATTCTGTAATAAGAGTTATTTGCATTACCTGTATCCATTTATTGTGGTCCACTGGGGGATCCATCGTTTGTGTTATCCATACCAGAATGAGGATTCTCCAGTGTATTGTTATTGGGGGTATGAGTATGTGGCGAAGAAGGCAATCGACTAACTAAAGTTTGGAGAGCTTGATTGACTTGTGCATCGATTATCATCTGATGAGCTTGTTCTCTCCCTTCAAGGTGTTCTGACTGCTCTTGTTCATCAGACATAAGTACAGGAGTACCTTCACGAGACTGGCGTGGAGAGGCTTGAGGGGAAGGAATTATATAATCATTGTTCAAATCCCCTTGAACGTGAGGGATCTGGTTTTCAACAATATTGTTGTTGTTGGTGGTGGTGTTGATGTTGTTGGTGTTTGACATGATGTTAATAACAATTAAAATGTGTAAGCTTAGAAAGAATAGATTATCAGATTCCCTGTAACGGAACCAATTTGTTTAACCAAAATATGAGATTTAGATTAAAACTAGAAAATAATAGAAAATCGGGTTACTGATAATCAAGAGATCGGAGAATGTAATAGGCTTTCAATAATCAGAATGAAGAGTAAAAAAATTATATTTCAGTAGGCTTTCAACAGTTGATCGTGTATACAATTGGTATATCTTCCTCTTTTTATAGTTGATTCTAGGTAGAAGAATAAAACCTAAGTTTTAATGACATAATTATGAGTAATAAATGACATTATATAGGTCGTTACACAATCATTCTTATAATACTAATTCTTCAACATATCAGGTATTTAATGATTGAATTTGGACTTCTTTTTACCTCCAGATCCATGCTTTAAATGCTTTTTGACCCGTTGCCTTTGAATGTTTTAAATAGATACGGAACTCGTATCTATTTGTTCATCGTATCCTTTGTCTTTAGAATTACGTTCCAACCCACTCTAAACAGATATGGGACTCGTGGTTGAATTACGTCTCGTGTCTAATTTGTCTCCTCGTATATTTTATTTATCCTCTTTCGGAATGATAACCTTTTGACCTTTCCACGTGTCTTGCCATGTCAGAAAAAAAAACGTTTTTCCAATACAGTCCAAGATAGAGTTGAGTCCTGTCAATATTGTTCATGGAGAACCAATGATGGAATTCACCATTGATGAGGTAAACACATTTACCATTGAAGAGGGATTACATCAAGTTGTAATACTACAGTTTTCATACGGAAAACCAAATTTGAATGAACTGCGACAAGTTATACCTAAGCAGTTCAATGTCAAGGGCTACTATAACGTGGGGCAATTGGAATATCATCACAGCTTGATAAGGTTTGATTTGTTTGATGATTTTGTTCAGTTCTTATCAAGAACTACAGGTTTTGTTAAGGCAAAGGGGGATGAATTCTTCTTTAGGACATTTTCATGGACAATTGGATTCAATCCACGCGAAGAAACACCAAAAGCATCTGTTTGGATTTTGTTACCTAATCTTCCTACCAATTTCTTTTTTTTGAAAAAAATCATTAATGTCCATAGTTTTAGTAGTAGGAAAGCCTTTTTCATTGGACAAAGCGACACAAGATAGAACACGACCATGTACGAAAAGGGTTAAGGTATTATTAGACCTACTAAGAGAGTTAGGATTCATATTTTGGATAACAATTCCGGGAAATCAATAGAACATTATTAGGTGATCGTGTATGATAACTTACCAAAATATTGTTGATGTTGTAAGCATCAAGGACATGATGAAAGATTATGTCATTGGAGGACTGAGAAAAATAAGGAGAATGCACCTAAATTTGAGAGTCTGGATAGGATAGAAAAACTAGAAGGGGGTGTAGGGATTTTCTTAATGCGAAAAGAACAAGAAAACTGGAAATTGAAATAGCAAACGAAACTGTAGTTGATCAGCAGGTTTCACAAATTGAAGGAGTAAAATAAAGTGCCAATGACAACAATGATAATGTGCTGAATCGAGCAACTAATGATACAACTATAGGTGATGCTACAAATATTGATAAGGGACCTCCCAAACCTTCACGAGATGTTCCTGCTAAAATAGCTTTAGCAAGGATCTCTAATGTGGTGAATCCAATCGTAGAAGCCTTTGACAAGCTGACTAGTGCTGCAAAATTTTTGTCAATGGGTACATGATAAATAATATTGTTGATCGTGTTGTGGAAGATGTACAAACTAGTAAGGATAATGAATGTATAACAATTGGTGCTCGAGCTATTGTGGGACAGTTACAAGAAAGTAATGGGGTATCAAATAAGTGAGTTTCTCCAGGTGCTAAGGCTATCAATATTGAGGCTAAGTTTCCACATAGCTTAGCTGGAAGTGAGAAATTGGTTTTGGCACAATAGACTCAGGATACTGTTGTTGCACAGGTTGGGAAAGGAGCAATAAATAAGGCAGTTGGGATCAAAATAATGAAGGAAAGGGTAGGTCAAACATTGAAATTGTTTCTTCGGGTGATAAAGGTATTGAAGCTAATGTTTCTAAAAATCCAAC
>JASVEL010007643.1:0-46119 GCA_032618575.1 Nicotiana noctiflora
TGGCGGCCGTCGAGTCCGGGGCATGGTTCAAAAATAGAGGCCCCGCACCCCAATATAGCCCACCCCAGCCTCACCACCAAAATTACCCCCACAACCCATATAGCTACCCGCAACATTACTATCCCACACCTGATCCTCATTTTACTGTCCACCATGCACAGTCCTATTCTGCACCTCCCGTTCATGCACCGTGGCGTGCACCAAACCCCCAGAACAATCATCCACCCCCAAGAGCTTACAGAAACCCCTCGGGCGCGAGTTTCCGTCCGAACCAAGCATTCAGGGGCGACAAGGGCGCCGAGGCCAAAGACTTTCACTCCCTTAGGAGAGTCTTATACCAGTCTGTTCCACCGGTTGAAGCAAGTAGGTTTGCTAAATCCGGTTGAAGCTAAGCTACCAAACCCCCTCCCGAAGAACCTGGACCATTCAGTAAATTGTGCTTACTGCTCGGGATGTCCGGGACATGATACAGAGAAGTGTTGGAGGCTGAAGACGGCCATCCAGGAGCTCATTGACACCCGCAGGATCGAGGTCCAGACTCCAACGGAGCCCAACATCAACCAAAACCCGCTCCCAGCTCATCATGAGACCAATATGATCGAGTTGGTACGGGCGGAGGAAGGAAAGGAGAAAGCCTCTCAGACTGTAATGATGATTAGGTCTAGCGGGGCAGGAACGAGAAAGGGGCCAAGCTGTGATGAGTCGCCCAGTTGCAAGAAAGACATACCAGGAGAATCGGAAGCAGGAAAGGAAAGTGTGAACAAAGTACCGGTGAAGCCGGCCAAGATAGTTGTACCGGGGGCAGCAATCAAGCCCATCCTGACAGTAGCAGGCGTTCGAATGGATCCTTTCATCATCCAGCCGGCAACACAGTTGCCAGTAACTGATAGCCGGGCTGTCCCATGGAATTATGCTCGGATTACAACGACCTGCAGAGGAAAGGAGGTGAAAGAGGAAGTTTGTGAAGCCCAAGGGTTGACCCGCTCGGGGAGATGTTTTGCCCCTGCGGAATTGAGGAAGACCACTCCGGCAGTATTGAAAAAGCCGGTCACCGATGAAGAGGCGGAAGAATTCTTGAAAAAGATGAAGCTGCACGACTACTCCGTCTTAGAGCAGTTGAAGAAGACTCCGGCGCAAATATCATTGCTATCCTTGCTGATACATTCTGAAGAACATCGGCAAGCATTGATGAAAGTCCTGAATGAGGCACATGTACCGGATAAAATCTCGGTGAGCCATTTGGAGAAGATCACCAATAGGATCTTCGAAGCAAATCGGATCACCTTCACCGATGACGAGTTGCCTGAGGAAGGCACTGAGCATAACAGAGCTTTGTATCTTACGGTGAAGTGTGAAGAGGCGGTGGTTACCAAAGTCTTGGTTGATAATGGGTCAAGTGCTAACATTTGCCCTCTCTCTACACTGGGCAAATTAAAAGTAGACATCGGCAGGGTACGCGAGAACGGGGTATGTGTTCGAGGGTTCGACGGAGGAGGTAAAGCGTCGGTTGGTGACATAGTGCTAGTCTTGACAATTGGGCCAGTGGAGTTCACCATGGAATTCCAAGTGCTGGACATGGTGGTGTCATATAACCTCCTAATAGGGCGACCATGGATTCATGCCGCAAGAGCAGTTCCATCCAGCTTACACCAGCTCGTCAAGTTTGAATGGGACCAGCAGGAGATCGTCGTCCATGGAGAGAACGATCCACAATCAGGCACCATCATTCCCTTTGTTGAAACAGAAGAAGATGTTGGGCCGTGGGTGTATCAGGTCTGCGATGTGGTGTCCGCCCACCGAGTTCCGGAAGGGGAATGTATTCCCGGCGACAGAACAATTACTGCGGATGTCATGGTGGCGCATGAAATGTTGAGACATGGTTTCATACCCGGTAAAGGTCTAGGTGCATCTCTGCAAGGAATCATACAACCGGTATCGGTGGTCGAGAACTTGGGAACCTTCGGCTTGGGATTCCAGCCAACCTCAGAGGACATCCGGCGAGCAAAGAAGAGTAAGCAGAAGACATGGATGCTCTCAAAACCTGTTCCACGCCTTTCCCAATCTTTTATCAGGTCCGGAGCAAGAGGACATCCAGCGACAAAGATTCCCGGTCCTACGATCAGGCCAGATGAAGAGTTCTTCAGGAAGTTCGAAAACCTATTCACAGATGTATGCATGCTCGAGGACGGTGAAGGATCTAGTCACGCCGAGATACAATTTGTGGGATCAAAGGCAAAACTGAATAACTGGAAGGCTACTCCTCTCCCTGTCCGGAAGGAGTCTTGGTAGTTTGTCTTGGATTGTCTTTCTTTCGAAATTTTGTATTGGGGGTTTGTCCCTGGAGTAAAATCCCGTTTGTTTTGTTCATTTTTGATTTAAGTTTGCAGTTTGTTTTCCCTTTGTACAACTCCCATCAATGAAATCTGGTTCCTTCGTGTCTAATTTTGTTTATCTTTTCTTCTTTTTACTTTTCCGAACAGCCTTCTTGCAACTGATCTTAATGATATGGCATGCTTAAAGATTAATCAACCCAGTCTAGAAAGTCAATCGGGTTTGGAAATAATAACACATGAAATAAGAAGTGACGAGAGTGAGTCAGAGTACGGCGATGATGAAGCCGTGGAAGAAATCGGTGAAGAATTAAGTCACTTCGAGGAAAAGCCCAAACCGAATTTAAATGATACCGAGGCCGTTAATCTAGGGAATGCGGATGACGTCAAAGAAACCCGGATAAGTGTCCATATTGAACCCAATCTGAGAGAAGAACTGATCAAAACGCTCATGGAGTTTAAAGATATTTTCGCATGGTCGTACGACGACATGCCAGGACTCAGCACTGATCTAGTGGTTCATAGATTACCCACTGATCCGGCATACCCCCCCGTCAAGCAAAAGCTGCGGAAATTCAAGACGGAGATGAGTGTGAAGATTAAGGAGGAGGTAACCAAGCAGTTGCAGGCGAAAGTCATTCGTGTCACTCGATACCCTGAATGGTTGGCTAACGTAGTACCGGTGCCAAAGAAAGACGGAAAGATCAGGGTATGCGTGGACTATCGCAATCTCAACAAGGCAAGTCCTAAGGATAATTTCCCACTTCCCAATATCCATATCCTGATTGATAATTGCGCCGGACGCGAAATTGGATCCTTTGTGGACTGTTATGCGGGATATCATCAGATTTTGATGGATGAAGAGGACGCAGAAAAGACGGCTTTCATCACACCGTGGGGAACTTATTGCTACCGAGTGATGCCGTTCGGTTTGAAGAATGCAGGAGCAACATATATGAGGGCGATGACTATGGTATTCCATGACATGATACACAAGGAAATTGAGGTGTACGTGGATGATGTGATCATAAAATCTAGGCGTCAAGAAGACCATGTTGTTGACCTCAGGAAGTTCTTTCAAAGACTCCGAAGGTACGACATCAAGCTTAATCCGGCCAAATGCGCATTCGGAGTTCCATCGGGAAAGCTGCTAGGATTCATCGTCAGCCGACGGGGCATTGAGTTGGACCCATCCAAAATCAAGTCCATTCAGGAGTTACCCCGCCGAAGAATAAAACAGAGGTAATGAGTCTGTTGGGAAGGTTGAATTACATCAGTAGGTTTATTGCCCAGCTTACGGCAACCTGTGAACCCATATTCCGCCTATTGAAGAAAGACGTCGCGATAGAATGGACGGCAGAATGTCAGGAAGCGTTTGACCGGATCAAAGGGTATCTGTCAAATCCACCCGTACTAGTTCCGCCTGAGCCAGGTAGACCCCTGATTCTTTATCTGACGGTCTTGGAGAATTCGTTTGGCTGCGTACTGGGGCAGCATGATCTTACTGGCAGGAAGGAACGGGCCATTTACTACCTCAGTAAGAAGTTTACAGTCCACGAGGTCAAGTACACTCATCTAGAAAAGACATGTTGCGCCCTGACTTGGGTAGCCCAGAAGCTGAAACACTACTTGTCTTCTTACACCACTTACCTCATTTCGCGTCTGGATCCGTTGAAGTATATTTTCCAGAAACCTATGCCTACAGGGAGGTTAGCAAAATGGCAAATATTACTTACGGAGTTCGACATCATATACGTGACAAGGACGGCTATGAAAGCTCAAGCCCTGGGCCGATCACTTAGCTGAAAATCCCGTTGATGACGAATACGAACCTTTGAGGACGTATTTTCCAGATGAGGAAGTATTGCAGATTGAGGGGTTGGAACTGACCAAGGATCCAGGATGGAAGCTCTTCTTCGATGGAGCGGCAAACGCAAAAGGAGTCGGAGTAGGGTCTGTGCTCATATCTGAAACAGGACATCATTATCCTGTTACTGCTCAACTGCGTTTTCACTGTACCAATAACATGGCCGAGTACGAGGCATGTATCTTGGGGTTGCGATTAGCGGTGGACATGGATGTACGGGACGTCTTGGTCTTGGGGGACTCGGACCTTCTAGTACATCAGATTCAGGGAGAATGGGAAACCAGAGATTTAAAGCTTATCCCATATCGTCAGTGTTTGCATGATTTGACCAAACGCTTTCGATCGGTAGAATTCAAGCACATCCCAAGGATGCATAATGAGGTTGCCGACGCGTTGGCTACTTTAGCATCAATGCTACATCACCCGGACAAGGTTCGTGTCGATCCGTTACATATCCATGTCCGGGATCAACATGCTTATTGTAATGCGATAGAGGAAGAGGTGGATGGTGAGCCATGGTTTCATGATGTCAAGGAATACCTCAGGTTAGGAGTATACCCAGAGCAAGCAACTGGAGATCAAAAGCGAGCTATTCGGCGGTTGGCGAACGGATTTTTCCTTAGTGGAGGGGTGCTGTATAAAAGAACTCCAGATTTGGGATTGTTGAGATGTATAGATGCAGGTCAAGCCACAACGGTGATGACGGATATACACTCGGGAGTTTGCGGGCCGCATATGAGCGGATACGTATTGGCAAAGAAGATTCTTCGAGCAGGATACTATTGGCTCACTATGGAGCGGGATTGTATAAGTTTTGTGCGAAGATGCCATCAGTGTCAGATTCACGGAGATTTGATTCATTCTCCGCCGACTGAATCGCATACAATGTCCGCACCATGGCCGTTTGTCGCATGGGGTATGGATGTTATTGGACCTATTGAGCCTGCAGCTTCCAACGGTCATAGGTTCATTCTGGTAACGATTGATTATTTTACCAAGTGGGTGGAGGCCAAAACATTCAAATCAGTGACCAAGAAGGCGGTGGTGGACTTCGTACACTCCCACATCATTTGTAGGTTTGGAATTCCAAAGATGATCATTACGGATAACGGTGCAAATCTTAACAGTGGATTGATGAAAGAGGTATGTCAACAGTTCAAGATTACACACCGAAATTCCACACCGTATCGCCCAAAAGCAAACGGTGCGGTCGAGGCAGCAAACAAGAACATAAAGAAGATATTGAGGAAGATGATAGAAGGGTCTAGGCAGTGGCATGAAAAGTTACCATTTGCGCTGTTGGGTTATCGCACTACCGTCCGGACTTCGGTAGGTGCAACTCCTTACTTGTTGGTATACGGGACCGAAGCAGTAATACCCGCAGAAGTTGAGATTCCATCCCTCCGAATCGTCGCTGAAGCTGAGATTGATGACGACGAGTGGGTCAAAACCCGATTAGAGCAACTGAGCTTGATTGATGAAAAGAGATTGACAGCAGTATGTCACGGCCAATTGTATCAAAAGAGAATGGCGAGAGCATATAACAAGAAGGTACGTCCCAGGAGATTTGAAGTGGGACAGCATGTGCTGAAGAGAGTTCTACCCCATCAGGCCGAAGCGAAAGGCAAGTTCGCTCCAAATTGGCAGGGACCTTTTGTGGTGACTAGAGTATTATCCAACGGCGCTCTATGTCTGACTGATGTCGAGGGAAGATGCACCGATATGGCTATCAATTCTGATGCAGTTAAGAGATATTATGTGTAATTCTTTAATGCATTTGTCAACGTTTGGTTTCGTTTGTGTGTACTTGGCATTTTTCGGAGAATGAAATGACAGAGGCAATTTTTCTACTACCCAAACACTTTAACCTTTGTTTCCCCATTTGAGCCTTAATTATTCTTTCATACACCCTCTTTCGGAATCATCAAGGAAGATGTATAACGGAATGGAAAAGAAACAAAGAAGTAATACAAGAAAAAGTGAACTACGTTCGACCTGATTCCTCAAGAAGGATACGTAGGCGCCACACGGCTCGGTCATAATAAAATAAAAATCAAAAAAAATCCCCCAAGCAACAAAACTGGGGCAGAAGTCATTGTTTTCGTTGGAAAGATAGTGTGGATTCCGAAAGTTGTAACAAGCTAGCCGTTGAGGCTAAACCCCTTTCTTCGGCCTCACGCGCAGAAACCACATCAAGAACCAGAAAGACCTCTCGATCAGTATTTGAGAAGTGCCAAGTCATGTGAATGAAAGCCAAGAGTGACGTCCCGACCCTCGATTGAATTCAGGATGCACAAGCCGAAAGGGGATAACGCTCTAGAGAGAAGCTCAGGGGTGATACCCCGCCGCAGGGAAAGAGAACGTAAATGAGAGAGTCTTAACGGTGAAAACCCTCGAGGGCACCTTAAGGCGAAGGAAGTTGAGAGAAATAAAATGAGAGAGTCTTACGGTGAAAACCTTTACGGGCACCTCAAGGCGACGGGAGATAGAGAGAAATGAGAGAATCTCATTAGTGAAAACCCTTTGAAGGGCACTGTGAGGTGACAAGACAAGATGGTTACAAGATGTCTGCGTGAGACGAGGTTGGGACATCCGTTTACCTCCAGCAGGACGCGGTATCAAAAAGTGATTGACATGAATAGACTGGGTAGTTTAATCTCAAAGGCGCGGCATAACATTGGATCAGGCGCACATTCAGATAAGTTTTCCTATTTTGAGTTCAGAAAAGTTTTCTCTTCTTTTGTCATTTGCGGTCAGTAGTCTTTTCTTTTCTTTTCTTTCATTTTTCGAAAATTGATTTTTTTTTTTTTTAAGCTTACTACCAAGTCTCCCAAAGCAGTATATTGAAAGTGAATAGGCATGGAACAAGGCAATGAGACAGAAGTCGTTGGGATGACAGGCGGAGTGGAAGGTTCGCAAGAATTATGGAGTATGATGGACACATGTGGCATGTCCGAAAGATGATTTCACGCAACAGATCACCGGCTAAAAAGAGTCGGACCAAACCAAAGAGTGGAATAAAAGGAAAAATGAGAGGTCGTTCGTGGAAAAAGCATCTTCCCAAGCAAACGTCAACGTCGTCCTCAAAGTTCGAGAGAGGCCAAGCAGCTGAAAGAGAATGGCCTCAACAAGAGTGGCACGACCACTCGCGGCGTTTTGAAACTAACAATTTTTCTTTGATTTAAAGCAGGAAAAGAGGGTCCGACGGCAGAAAAGCATACCGTCCAGAAGTTTATCACACTGGGGCAGAAAATTTTCTCCGGTTGCGAAAATTTTCTGGAGAGCAAGACTCAGAGGATAAGTGTAGAAAGCAACACAAGATGGGGTGATCTTTGAGCCGGGTATCATCTCCAGCAGTTATTAGAAAAAGAAAAATGGCTTCAAGATTCCCCCCAGCAGTATTACATCCTATAATTTGATCAAGGAAACAAAAGCGTAAGTCCCAGAAGAGGTAGGGGAAGAAGGAAGAGAATGAGGGGTGAAGGAAACAAAGAATACTTCCTCAACAGCATCACCACCAGCAGGCGAGTAAACAGTTCCAAAAATATCCCCAGCAGCCAGAAGAAAAGTAACACGACCTAAGGGAAAGCAATTCCAAGACAGGATAATTCGGAAGAGAAGGTGGTCCGAGAGGTAATGCAGGAAGAAGAAAATGGTACAAAAGGCAAAGGAAGGTAATCAAGATAGGATGAAATCAGTGAGTAGTAGTTGAAGTCAGGGAGCCCGCCTGGAGAATGGAGTGGCGATTTTATTTTGAAGTTGTAGTTGAAGTCAGGAAGCCCGCCTGGAGAATGGAGTGGCGATTTAATTTTGAAGTTGTAGTTGAAGTCAGGGAGCCCGCTTGGAGAATGGAGTGGCGATTTAATTTTGAAGTTGTAGTTGAAGTCAGGGAGCCCGCCTGGAGAATGGAGTGGCGATTTAATTTTGGAAGTTGTAGTTGAAGTCAGGAAGCCCGCCTGGAGAATGGAGTGGCGATTTAATTTTGAAGTGTAGTTGAAGTCAGGGAGCCCGCCTGGAGAATGGAGTGGCGATTTATTTTGAAATAGTAGTTGAAGTCAGGGAGCCCGCCTGGAGAATGGAGTGGCGATTTAATTTTGAAGTTGTAGTTGAAGTCAGGGAGCCCGCCCTGGAGAATGGAGTGGCGATTTTAATTTTGGAGTTGTAGTTGAAGTCAGGGAGCCCGCCTGGAGAATGGAGTGGCGGTCTGTTTAATTTGGTAGAGGAAAGCGATAGAATGTAACAGAATCTTCAGCATGAATCCAAGTTGGTAAGAAGAGACGCCAAGTCAGGCAAGATGGCAAGGAGCGCGACAAGATCAAGTCAAAAGGGATAGATAAGAACTTGTAGTACTGTAACTTAGTCTAGCTTCTTGTTTTTGTTGCTTAGCGCGGTGCAACAAGGAAATCAGTTAAGCAGTGGTAACAGCAGTAACAGCGGCAACAGCAGTAACGGCGAGATCGCAACAGGCATGGTAGTCCCGATTTAATTTTGAAGTTGTAGTTGAAGTCGGGGAGCCCGCCCGGAGAATGGAGTGGCGATTTAATTTTGAAGTAGTAGTTGAAGTCGGGGAGCCCGCTCGGAGAATGGAGTGGCGATTTTATTTTGAAGTTGTAGTTGAAGTCAGGGAGCCCGCCTGGAGAATGGAGTGGCGATTTAATTTTGAAGTTGCAGTTGAAGTCAGGGAGCCCGCCTGGAGAATGGAGTGGCGATTTTATTTTGAAGTTGTAGTTGAAGTCAGGGAGCCCGCCTGGAGAATGGAGTGGCGATTTAATCTTGAAGTTGTAGTTGAAGTCAGGGAGCCCGCCTGGAGAATGGAATGGCGTTTTTTTCTAAGTTGATGTTGAAGTCAGGAGCCCGCCTGAAGAATGGAGTGGCGATTTATTTTTGAATTTGGTTGAGGAAAGCGGTTGAATGTAACAGAAATCCCCGGCATGAATCCAAGTTCGTAAGCGGAAGAAAAGCAACAAGGATTAGAAAAGATAGATTCAGATTGCAAAGAAGAATAGTTCGAAGATCATAAAGAAGGAAACGATGGTCGGAGTTCGGCAATCAAGATAGGCCGAAATAACAATTGTCGGAAGAGAAGAAGCATCAGAAGGAACACCAAGTCCGACAGAATAGCAAAGAACACGGGAAAGTCAAGATGAAGAGATAGATAAGATTTCGCAATGCTGAAACTTAGTCTAGCTTTTTATTTTGTTTAGCACGATGTAATAAGGAGGTCAGTTAAGCAGTGGCAGTAGCAGCAACAACAGTAACAGCAAGATCACAGCAATCATGGTAGTCCCAGCTACCAAAACTTCCCGAACTACATTGACCTGATTCCCTTTTAGCCAGGGATATGTAGGAGACCTTCTCAAGCAAAGGTTCGGTCAAACTTTTCAAAAAAAAAAAAAAAAAAAAAAAAAAATGCTTCATACGGAGTGTCACATTCAAATTTAGGCAATACTTCCAAATTAATCATTTTCCGTAAGGTTTTATAATTGACATTGTGAGCACGTGATTTTTGCCCTACATGAGAATTACTCCCAAAAATTCAAAATAAAAGGAGTTTTTGTGTTGTTTGCAATATTTGTGGATCATATGTTATTTTTCTCTTATTATTCACGTTTGTGTGTCCATGAATTTTGTTTAAATATATATAAAATACAAAAAATATATTGCATTTGTACATAAGATTCAAGTTCACAATTAAGAGTAATTAAGTTTGTTTTACGACAACGAGAAAAAAAAAAAAAAAAAAAAAATCAAATCACAAAAATATGTACGTTACATTTTTTAGCATTTAATGTCTTAATTGTGCGATTTTGTTGATAATTATCATTATAAGTTAATTAGTAGGTTAATCTGGTTTTGTAATTTAATGTAGGATTTTTAAAATTTTAGTTTTGGTAAAGAAATATGAAAGAAAACCGGAATTGGGCCAAATGCACCCAAACCCAATCAAATACACCTAAAACCGCCCCAGTCCAGCCCAAAATTAATCCGGCCCACTTCATCACAGACCAACCGGTCTCGTGACTCATCCAAACGGCGCCGTCTCTCTTAAATGAGAGATCCAGGCCATTGATCTGTGTTGATCGGACGGATCACATTAATCCCCCCATCTTTTGATCTTGGCCGTTGGATTCTCATCATCCAACGGCCCACTTTAGCTCTAGCATTTTAACATAACAAACACCCCCCCAAACCCTAAAGACACTCATTTCCTCCTCTCATCTTCAGAGACACCCCATTTCTCTCCCAGCCGCGCCGCTAGGGTTCCGCCGCGCAAGGCGGCGGCCGGCCTCTCCTTCGGCCGAAACCAACGGCAAAATGTTCCATACCTCCTCCTCATCACATCCCTACCATCGTTAACCTCCAAACACCAACCAATCTCTTCGAATTTCAAACCCTAGTCGCGCCGCCACCCACCACCCATGGCGGCGCACCACCCAAAATCGCCCAAAATCCTCGCCCGCCACTCGTACTAACATTATTACACGAAGAAATCGAGCCAAAGCTGTGAGTCGTCAAGAACAACTTAAACCGCCGGGAACTTCAAGAAAAGTTCAAGAATCCAAGATGCAAAATCCGTTGAAGGAAATGATGAAGAAAACAAACAAAAAAAAACAAATAAAAAAAAAAGAGAAAAAGAGAGACGGCTAAGCTAAGTTCTTCTTTAATTTTATTTTTTTGCATGTCTTGATTGAACGAAATCTACTTCTCCTCGTCTATTTCTGATTAATTTCTGTAATACAAGAATGAATGCATTATGAATGTGTGGCGAATCTGTTTCTTGTTATCTCTGATTCTGATTTTTAATTCATTCGTGATTGTTAGATTGTTAGATTTCTATTAGTTTTCCTAAGTAAAAATAGGATGTGTCAACAAAGGTTTCAATCATGTCTATATTTGTACTCTGTTATCTTAATTTTCTGATTTTATGTTTGTTTCCCTCTTTTCTGATTTTATTTCATATTGATAAGTAAAATCTAACAGTAAGATTAGACCGTAAATTCTGTTTAAGATATGGCAGTCGATCCGTTGATTCATATTTCTGATTTATGATTGTTTTAATAATTTTGTGTAACAATAGTATAATGGGAATTACTTGTTGTTTGCGAATCTATTTTTGATAGTGTTTCGATCCTGTTTTGAAAATGCAAGTTGATTGGAATGAATACCTTGTGAATACATGCTGTCCGAGTCTTAGTGAAGCTATTTGATCTTGTTTTGGAAACCTTGTTGATTAAGGATCAATTTGGTATATGCTGGTAGTTACTTAACTATTCGGTTCAGTGATTTGGTTATTGATTAACAATAGGGTTGATTGGTTATAGCTGTTAATACAAAATCATTTGATAAATCTGAAATTAGGGTTCTTAGAGTATAATTGACTGATTAAATATCATAATTAATTACTGATTGATTAGTTAGCATTTGATCAGTTAATATAAAATATATTAAAGGCAATAAGGGGTAATAAGGCTAAGGAAGTAGGGTATGGATGTAGGGTAATGGTTGCAGAGGTATTTTGGGATTCAAAGTTAAATATGCTTAGTTGAATATTCTGTAGGGAACACTAATGGACCATTAAACTATTCTATTTGTTACAAGACATAATGGTATGGGGGGGGCTTCAAGACAAAATGATTAAACAATTAACTCACCCATAACTTTAAATTAAAAAATAGGACAAGACATGTAGTAGTGGAGGTATAAGAGAATATCATGGGCAAAGATGATGGGGGGATTAGTTTAAGTGTTTTAAGAATAATAAAGGGTCTGTTTTTAGTGATATATAAGGGGATATAGACAGAGATAGAAGGAAGAAGGAGGTGGAGATACAAAAAAAAGACTTTGAGACAGTAAACTAGAGAGAAAGACAACACTGGAATACACATCCATAGCATAAGTATTCACTTAAGACTCATACGGGTAGGGGGCATTCACTGCCTATCGGGTGCTTTTGCTGTGGCTTCTTGTTCTTCTGTTACTGTTTCATTTGGGGTTGTCTCTGCTGTGGTTCTAGTTCTCATACCACTGCTGTTGGTTTGCTTCACTGGTGTGGTTTTTGTTGCTGGTGATTACTTGATTGTTGCTGTTTGGTCCAGTGGCATGGTTGTTGGTCTGTTGTGGTAGCTATTATCATTGTGTTTTGCTACTTCTGGTGGTTCTGTGTGGTTGCTGCTATTGCTGCGTTTTAGTCACTGCCTTCTCTTGCTGTTTTTCTGTTGCTACTGCTGGTACGGTTGTTGTTGTTGTGCATTCCACTGCTGCAACTAATTTCTCTCCATTGTAATTTCCAGGTACTCATTCTAAGCTTGCTAATGTATGCTCAGGCTGCTGAAACTATGAATTGAAATCAAAACAAGCGAATGTTGTGGGCATTGAATTGAATGAATTTGTTATTTGTTTATGTAGTCTTATGTAGTTGATTATTAACTCAGTACAATTAGGCTACTTTGAATTAATTGGATCATGTAATATGGATTGTATACTTTGAACTATGGATTGTCAAACCTTTGATTGTTCAGTTATAATAGTCTAATACAAGTCATAATGTCAAGTTTTATTGATAAGTATAAATGTCTTGGTTGGTTTGGATTCGTAGTAGGATGTTAGATCAATAATATGATATCCATGATTTCAAGCAGAAAATAATATCTCAAACAACCTCGCGTGGCGTTAATTGGTATCTAGTATATTCATGACGACCCTATTAATACTTGAACTTATCATTCGATTTTACTTTTAATAGATTCCAGGAATCCAGTAATAGGTAAATAGATTAGTGATGACAGAATAAACTTTCACCCAAGTCAATCACGTCTAGATATATAATCGTTTTAAGGTCTGTTGAGATTAGTCTAAAATGTGTCAAGTGATAATTTGAATAAATAGGAACAACTTGATTATTTGCAAGTTATATGGACCTATGGATCCTAAATGTCTTAGTTTTTTTACATAATAAATAATTAAGTTTTCTTCATTCACTATTAGAGACAAACAAAAATAGAGAATCATAGTTCGCTTAGAGGTTGCCCTTTAAATAAAATGATGAGACGGGCCTCGCCGCATTACACACAGAATTGCGGGGTCCTCAATTAATTATTACAAAAACCTTAGACTTGGAAGGACCGTCTAGTGAATTTCACGGTCCTTTTTCCCAAAGTAAATAGACGATAGACTCTTTAGGCACGACTTGAAATAAAAATTATTTTCCTGAATACGGGTGTGCATTTATGTGACCCAAATCTTACTCTCGGCGAAACTGAAATACATTAGAGTCGCAGGCGTACTGGTTACGGTGCGGCTCGAAATGTGTTTTCGTAACGTCGCAATTCTTCTAAAAATAAGAGCGGAGCATTGAAAGCACATAGTTAAAATATATAAAAGAATCAGATAGAAACAAAAATTGCAATTGAGCGACCGTGCTAAAACCACGGAATCCGGGAGTGCCTAATACCTTCTCCCGGGTTAACAGAATTCCTTATCCGGGTTTCTAGTTTCGCAGACTGTATTACAGAGTCATAAATTTCCTCGGTTCGGGATTAAACCGGTGACTTGGGACACCATTATTTTCCCAAGTGGCGACTCTGAATTAAATAAACTAATCCCGTCTCGATTGTCCTTTAGTTGGAAAAACTCCCTCACGCCCTCGCCGGCGCGTAAAAAGGAGGTGTGACAGACATGACCCAAACGTATATGTCACAATTCATTTAACACAAGTAAGTAAGACGAAGTTGAAATTTTATTATTATTTTCAACCACCATTACATTCAGCTTGAAAAGGCCTTTAGTGAGGTAACCTTTTCCTATAAATATTTCATTCTTACTTATTACAACCTTATCGGAAACAAAAACACATTTAAAACCATTTTTAACAAGAAGACCAGTAGAGACTAAATTCTTCCTAATCCCGGGAACATGAAAGACGTTGTTCAAAGTCACCACTTTGGTGGAAGTCATTTTGAGAAATATCTTCCCACATCCTTCAATCTTGGCCTTTGAAGTATTTTCCATAGAAATCGTCTCATCGGGTCCAACAGGAGCATTAGTGGCAAACGATTCTCTAATAGCACAAACATGGCGAGTGGCTCCAGAATCAATCCATCATTCTTTAGGATTGCACACCAAGTTGCATTCGGAAAGCATGGCACATAAGTCATCAACATCATCATGATTTTCAACCATGTTCGCTTGAACCTTCTTCTTGTCTTTCTTCGGAGCACGACACTCCGTAGACTTGTGTCCGGTTTTTCCACAGTTGTAGCAGTTTCCACTGAATCGCTTCTTGCTTGGGTTGTATTTCGGTCTAGAAGCCTTCTTCCTCTTTTTGTTCTCTTCAACAATATATGCTCTCATTATTGTTGAGTTTCTACGGCCTCTCTATTCAGCAGCTTTATTGTCCTCTTCGATTCTCAACCGAACAATGAGATCTTCAAGGGACATCTCCTTGCGTTTGTGTTTCAAGTAGTTTTTTAAGTCCTTCCACAAATGAGGCAATTTCTCAATCATTACTGCTACTTGGAATGCTTCATTGATAACAAGACCTTCAGCAAGGAGTTCGTGAATAATCACTTGCAATTCCTGGACTTGGGTAATAACAGACTTGCTATCTACCATTTTGTAGTCCAAAAACTTTACGGCAACAAACTTTTTCAACCCGGCATCTTCAATTTTGTATTTCTTTTCAAGCGCAGTCCATAGTTCCTTTGACGTTTTTATGCCACTGTAGACGTTATACAAAGAATCTTCCAGCCTGTTCAGAATATAATTCTTTTATAAAAAATCTGAATACTTCCACGCCTCAATCACGAGAAAGCGTTCAGTTTCTGGAGTTTCATCGGACAACACAGAAACATCTTCCTTGATGAACTTCTAGAGACTTAGAGTAGTCAAATAGAAGAACATCTTTTGTTGCTAGCGCTTGAAATAAATCTCAGAAAATTTTCCGGATTTCTCCGTCGTTGCCAATGTTGCCGGAGTCGTTCACATTGTTGAGTCATTAGCAGTCACCATTGGAACAACTTGATTCTCATTCTCATTAGTCATTTCTGTAAAAGAATGACACAACTGTTAAAATCACGTAGATTTTAATAGAGTACAAACCACAAAGGTTTTACTCTTCCAGAAACAGTAAGAACAAATACAGAAATATTTTAAATTGCTTAAGCTTGTTAGTAGACTGTATTTGTAAAATAATTATGGAAATATAAATAATTACAAACAAAAATATGCATAAACAAAAATGAAACAAAAAACCAATTCGAGCCCATTGAATTCACAGTGTTTCCTTAAGGAATTTAATCCCCTCCTAGTACCCAATGTTATGGATTATTTCCTCCGAGGATAGAACGAATTACACACTGGTGTAGTGATACTTCAAACCCAGTGTTTCAGCGAACACAAAGTTCGGTAGCAAATCACACTTACTTTTTGCGTTCTTTGTAGTGAAAATATGCAGAAGAAAGGAGGAGAAACTCAAAAAATTCGTAGTTAAAGTTTGAGCAGAATAGTGTTGTATTTATAGCCAAAAGGTGGGCTAAAATCTGAAGAGGTGCAACTCTTCAGAATGGTTGTTTCTGCAAAACTATCACAGCATAAATGTCATTGCATAAATGGTTATTTACTCAACAATAAAGAGGGAAAATTGACGGGTAGCTAATTTTCTGTTACAAAAATAAAAAACTGAAATTTGGATTTAATATTAATATTAATATTCTGTTATTAATATAAATATTTAATAACATTTCTTTTAATATTTTACTATTAACAAATAAATTTGGTCCAAAAATTTAATCAATCAATTGACCTGATCCGGATCTGAAGCAGAGCGAGCGAGCGACGACAGTGCGAGACTTGCTTTCTTCTCAACTATTTAAGAGTTAGAAGAAGAGCAATTGTTTATACACCAATAAAATACCTCTTCCTCTTCCATCATGGGACAATCCCCATTTATTAAGGAAGGGGAGCTTGAAATTTCACTCAAAAATCTCATTTCTCTCGATTTCTCGTTCACCCTCTTTTAATATATTAAAAAACCCAACACCTTCGAATCTTGAGTACGGCTTCGGATTCAGAGTATTTGGTCGTACAAGGGAAGGAGACATTTCTAGTTGCTAACAATCGTGGACTTGTCAAACTTGTTGGTCTGTCTGGTTTAATACAAGTCAACTAAGCATCTAGCATGGAACTAGAATTGCTGCAACTAGAGATAAACTTAGACCAACTTAGGCCCCTTTTGATTTGTGTTCAGATCTCTGACTTTTCCTCCTCCATTGATTCACTTAGAAAATTTGTCCCCATCTTTCCACTTTTGTTTTTCTAAAACATAATTTCCCCCAATTCTATTCACATTCTATGGAACAGTTATAAGATAAGTCTAATGATCAAGAATTACATTTTTAACCATAATGTCACGAGTTTAACCTCTGGTTATTGCTGTCTAATCGGTTTCAGCTCTCACTTCATACTAATAATAATAATAATAAATTTATTAGTTGCTTAAATGTCCAAGTTCGGATAACATATAAGTGTCCAATTACTTATATCGCAGGCTTCATAGCTGTCTTTATCCAAACGAGGATAATGGCAAAAGAGAAAACGGAGAGGACTATCGATTTTCAAAGGTTTAGAAAATCCAAAACGCCGTCACGAATTTACTCGTGGAATTTATTATTTTTACATTTAAGTCCAAGTCTTAAATGGTTTAGGTATCACGTTACTAAAGAAAAGTGCTTACTTACGTCACAACGTACGCACCAAATTATACTTACTTAAAATGATAAGAGCTAAATTAAAATAAAAATATATATTAATCAATTATAATTTAACAATAAAAATTTATGCATGAATACATATTATTCAATTTTTAGCTTAGTATAAATGCTAATTGCAAGCAAAAAAATTTCAAATGGATGGCCTTGAAGGAAGATATGGATCACTTTGATATTTTTGTAAAGTCTGCTTGAAATTAGTTTGTAAATGTGTGACTAAGCTTGGTTGAGCTAGTTGATTTTTACTGGAAAAATGATATTGTATAGTCACTTTTAAAATAATAGTCGAAAAAATATCATTTTTGTATATATATATACATTATGTATGTTATATACAATAATTATATAATTTTGATACACTATTTCGATTATCAAATATAAATAATTTTTGATACGGGTTAAAAATGATAATACTTTATTTTTACTTGGTCAAAGTTTGTAAATTCTTTGTCATGACGTGTAGCCACGAACTTCCTCACCAATAATTCTGAACCATTTTCTTTTCTTTTTCTTCTAAGACATTGGTTTGTAACTAATGAAGTAATGCCTTTTTTATTTCTCAGGTCATTGAGAATTATGTGGTAGATTTGGACTTCACTAATAAAGTCATAAATAAATATATAAATAGAAGTAATTTTACACAACTCAGATACGCAAAGTGATAATAGTGTGTATTAGTCTTTGTTTGCTAAGGATGCAAGACTTTGAAAAATAAAATCTTGAAAATGTGTAGTGTTTCATGGGAACTTACAGCAGAAATAATGTCTTTTGATATGATCACATGTGCATTTTATAAATTTATTTAAAATTTGAATTCAAATTTCCAAATCAACATTCCAGAAATTAAGTATATTGGAATTTGAACTCTATATTTAACTTCAAATCCTAAACACAAAAGGTCTTATTCCGAATTGTGTGTAGGAAAGTTAAGATCCAAAAATGTTAATAGAGATCGTAATCCTATAGTAAAATTCGTATCTACTATTTTCACTATGTTGTATGTTATACTCGGCCTTTTTGACTAAGGGTGTGTATGGTACGAAGGAAAATGTTAAACGTGTCTAACGGGTGGGTCGGGCCAGGCCGGGCCCAATTTTTTAAAACCCGTATGGGTTCCTTACTGGGCCGGTTCTGGGCTCTCCCTTAACGGGTTTAATGGGTTGGGATTTTTTCGGGTAAAAATTGACCCGTACGGGTTACGGGTTAAAGGGGCTGAGCCGGGCCGGGTTTGACGTACGTTTTTTTTTGTGTAATTTTGTATAACTATTGTAATTTATTTAAAGAACACAAAGTAAATGATACTTGTGCACTTATAAAGTTTCAATGTAAGACTTTAAGTTTGTATTTCAAAAATAAGTTAGATGATTTAGTTTCAATTTAAGACTTTAAGTTTGAAATTGAAATTTAAAAATTGAAGTTTCAAATTTCAATTTAAGACTTTAAGTTTGAATTTCTAAATAATAGTTTTAATTTAAGACTTTAAGTTTGATTTCAAAATTAAAGTTCCAATTTAAGAATTTAAGTTTGAAACTTTAAATTTGGCATTCAAACTTAAATTGTTAAAGTTTCAATTTAAGATTTTAAGTTTGAATTTCAAAATTAAAATGTTAAAGTTTCAATTTAACACTTTAACTTTGAATTTCAAATTTAAAGTTTCAATTTAAGTTATATTAAGAATGTGTATTACTTTAAAATATAAATTAAAGAATAGAAGGAATATGAGAAAAATTGCACTTGCTGCAAATTGCAAGTGCTTCTTTTATTTCATATTTCATAACTCAAATTTGAAACTTACAAATTAAATGTTTACATCTTTTAAGACTTGAACAAATAACAATAAGTAAATTCAAATATTTTGCATTGCCTTGCAAAGTTCATCATAATCAATATGAACTGATTGGCCTTCTTCTAGAGTATTTAATTCGGATGGGTGACCACTTGTTAATATATCTCCAAGTTCCTCGTCTTCTGGGCGATCAACATCTTCATGTCCTTGATTTCTTCTTTCCGATCTAATAATCTCTCATACATACTAAAACTTCCAAAGCATTGCTTCCCAATGAGTGACGCGTATCTCCAAGTTGTTGTCTTGCTTGGCTAAATGCACTCTTGGATGCAACAGTTGAAATTGGCACATTCATCACGTCCCTAGCCATTGCGTAGAGAACAAGAAATTGCTTTCCATTTTCATGCCACCACCCCAACGGTGAAAAATCCTTTGTGCGAGGCTCATTTTGTTTCTGCAAGTAGAATTGAAGTTCATCAATGTTCCTGCATCTTGTTTGAGTGTTAGAAAAAGTAGAAAAAATATTAAAACTTTTATCTAATCCTTCATCTTCAGTCAATGTAGCAGAAGTGCTACATTGCATAATAGAATTATTAACATTACCTGCAGCTTTATCAATTACATTTGCATAATAATTATATAATTGCTGTAAATAATCATTTAAACTGTTCATAGAAGTATATAAATTTGGGGTTTCAGTTTCCCCAATCTCCATATAAGTATATAAAACATTCATTAATTGATGACAATCAGACATTTTAATTGAAGGATTTAAAACTGCACCAATTAAGTAAATCGGAGGAATTGGAAAGAAATATTTTTTGAATTTATCTTGCATATTTGTCACAGCAGCCATATATTTTTCTTTTTTCTTAAATTCAAAGAGTAGAAAAGAAATTTCCACTATATGTACTAAACTCATAGCAATAGTAGGATAATAAGATCCAGAAAACTCAACAGTAGCAGTATAAAATTTATGTAAAAATTTAACAACATCATTAATGACCGCCCAAGTATCAGTTGTTAATATACGACTTGGATTCGTACAATGTGCATTAGCAACTTCAGTTATTGGATATCTATATTTATAGCAAACTTTTAAAAATAAATATGTATAGTTCCATCTAGTAATTATTTCTTCTGGCATGAATCGGGGTTGAAGGTTATGTTGGACACACTTATCTTTAAATTCCCTTATTCTAGAATGTCTATTGTTTCCTTGAATTACACCAACTGCTCTTCTAACAAGACTAATCTCTGTTGAAAATAAATCTAGGCCACTTTTAACAATTAAATTATACACATGACATACACACCTAACATGAAAAGTTTCATTAACAGGTAGTTGCAAATGCAATTTTAATATTGAAATTGCGGCAGTGTTGTTAGAAGCATTATCAAAAGACATACATAATATTTTTTGTTTGAGATTATAAAATTCTACAACTTCACAAATAGTGTTGCTTATAAATGCAGCGGTATGACTTTGATCTTCATCATATCTAAAAGCAATAATACGTTTTTGCATAACAGTATTATCATCTATCCAATGGCATGTAACAAGTAATATATTCACGTCCATTAACAGCTTGACCAATATCAGAAGTTAGAGATACTCTACAAAGAAGTTTTTCAAACAGATAACGTAAATATGTTTGATATTGTCCGTGAAGTCTGAAAATATCAGCTCTACAAGTACTCCTAGGTATACCTTTAAATAATGGATTGTATATCCTTTGAATATACGTAACATAATATGACGAAGAAGCAAACGAAAAAGGTAGACAACCTAAAGCAATCCTTTTCGCTAATTCCTCACGATCCTTCATTTTATCATATTTTACTAACCCTCCAGTAGTAGGGTTAATAGTTGTTTGACTATCATCACCATCTAGGCCCCATTCTATCGGGTGTGAAACTCTCATATGCCTACTAAGCGTTTCAGTTCCCCCTAAATTTCCTCTAGTCAAATGTTTAAATGAATCTTTACAAATTTTGCATCTAACTCTATCAGAACCTTCAATTAATTCAAAAAAATTCCAAACCTTACTTCTTTTTCTACGATTAGTCGTCGGAGCCGTAGGTGATCTACCACTAGTGCCACGACCACCACCCCTTGTACCAACTCCAACACTACCTACCCCAGCACTAGGTGCACTAGTAGGTGTAGCGGATATCTCTTCTTCAATTCTTATTTCATTATCTTCTATTCCATAATCTTCTTGTAATTGATCATCATCTTCATTATTAGGCGATGTTTCAGGAACAATAGATATTGGGCTATTACTACCAGATGCTGAAGAATTACCTCTACTTTTACTCCCCTCCCAGTAACTTTTCTACACACTTTTTAGCAGTACTAAACATATTGTGAAATTTAAGGAATAAATAAGCACAAAATAAATATGCAATTAAAATATTAATAAGAGAAAGAGTTGGAGGGAGTGCACCGAATTGGAGCACTTGGTTATGCAATCCCGAATTTCCGATGTTACCACGAACAAACGTCAAGCCAATATTCCAACTTGAAGTTCAAAACCCGAATGATAAAATACTATAATTGAATTTCAATTATTCAACAAAAATGAGCCAAATAAATTCGAAGATGAAATGAGAAATTATTAAGACTTGAAGTCTTGAACTAGATAATTAGAGAATAGTGAATGAGAGAATTTGAGATTGAGATGAGAATTTTGAGTGAGAAATGAAGAAAGGGGGGGGGGGGTATTTATAGATTTACATAAGGCTATATTTGTAAATTAAAAATGTGTTAAAAATTAAAAAAAATGGCCAAAAGTTAAATAGATCCGCTGGCCAATGGATTTCTGTGATTCTAGCCGTTTGGGGTGGGCCCCATAAATCTGAATTTCAAAAAAAAAATAATAATAATAATTTCGACCGTTGAACCGGGCCGAGCCACGCCGGTTTACCTGTTAAGGGTACTGTTTTGCTGGACCGGGCCTAACCGGTTCCGGTTAACTGTTACACTATATAATCCGGAACAAACCCCTACCCCATTATAACCCAACCCACCCGGCCCCATTTCTACCGATCCGGGCCGGTTCCGGTTTCTACCGGTCTGGGCCGGTCCGGAACCGATCCAACCCGGCCTGTTTAACATGTTTAGAAAATGTTTTCCATGTAAAATGTTTTCCTAGAAAATGTTTTCATGGAAAATGAGTGGTTTTATCACTTATTTTCTCTTGTTTGGTTGGTAAGTGGAAAACATTTTCCGGAAAATATTTTCTATTGTTTGGTTAGAGAGAGTAGAAAATAGTTTTTTTTAGAAAAATATTTTTTATGCAACTCTCCTCACCCCTCCCACCTCCCACCTCCCACCTCCCCCCACACATCCCCCATCACTTTTCTAAGTCTCTAAAAATTGACACAATCTAAAGAAACTAGTGGTGATGCTTTACTTTTTAACGCAAAAATCGCATATTTTCGAATCCGTAAAATTTATAATTTTTAGACCCGTAAACTTCCAAACACATAAACCTCCAAACTCATAATTTTGGAACTTGTAAAATTTTGAGTCTTTAAATCGATAAATAATAAAATTAAAAACTGAAAAAAATATATTTTAATTTTAGGGGGAGGGGGCACAGGGTGGGAGCGGGGCTGGGGGGCCGGTAAAACGAAAAAAAAATAGAAATTTGAAATTTCAAATAAAAAATATTTGATGTAAAAAAATACTTTTTTTGTGTGTGGGGGGGAAGTGGGGGGTTGGGTGGTGCAGAAAAACAAAAAGAAGAGATAATTGCAAAAAAAAAAATTGAGGTAAAAAAATGATTTTTGAGGGGAGGGGGTAGGGGGTAGGGTGGGGTCTGGGTGGTGTAGAAAAATAAAAAAAATAGAAATTTGAATTTGCAAAAAAAATAAAATTATAAAAAAAATACATTTTTTCGCGGGAAGGGGATAGGGGTAGGGGTGGGGGTTGCGTGGCACAGAAAAAATAGAAATTTGAAATTGCAAAAAAAAAAAAAATTTAAGGTAAAAAAATATTTTTTTTTTCGGTGGATGGTGGTGGTGGGGTAGTAGGGTGGATGAAAAAACTGAAATTTAAAAAAGAAAAAAATGGGGAGGGGGTGTGGTGGATTGGTGAGGGTGATAAAGGTTGATAGGGAGCTTTGGAAAATGGTTTCCCTTTCTTTTGATAATGAAAACATTTTCCTCCAATTGGAGGAAAATGAATTGATAAGGAAAATATTTTCCAAAACATTTAAGCCAACCAAACATGAGAAAATTGAAAAACATTTTTCAAAAAATGTTTTACTTCATACCAAACACACCCTAAGTGTAATATTTCATCATTTATTTCTTGGAGATCAGAAGCTCTAACCTGCTACATCTTTCTCAACTCTTAAACCCTTCTCCTAATTATACTTTTCTAGGACAGTTAGAAAATTATCCAAAAGTACTCTATATATAAATATTTTTTTTAAAGGAACCTCCAGCAGGAAAGAGCCATAAGGCTAATATCCGTTACTTAAGTATTATTTCATTTATGTTGATTAAACTCTAATTTTAATAATATAACATTCATATAATCTCACCGTCCATCTGAATGAAACTTCTTCGATATTTAATCAATAATGACACTGTTAGGGTGCCACTTATGTATTTGGCAAATTATTCTGAAAATAGTTAAATAATATACAATTTAAATGCAAATTTTATACAAAATTTATACAATATATCTTTTGTATATTATGTATCGAATTCATAGTAAACAAATTTCATACAACTAATTATATATTATACAATTTATCTACAACTTTCACAATTTATTCTACTCAGTTAAATACAACTACAATAACATACAACTTATATATATAACTTTACACAAAATTTATACAATATGTCTTTTGTATATTTGGTGTCTGATTTATACATAGTAAAAACAAATTTTATACAGCTAGTTATATATTATACAACTTATTCATAATTTTTATACATTATTTCTACTCAGTTATATGTAACAACAATATCATACAACTTAAATATAACTTTTTATACAATATTTTTCAACTTTCATACGATAGTTAAATAAAAAAATAAAAAAAATATATAAACAACAGAATATAATGCATATCATGCCTTCTTCTTCTTCTTCGAGTTTCAATCTGAAATTCAGCCAAAATCAAGTCTGATCTTCACTAAAACCCCTCAAAATTGAGATATAAACTCCAAACTATATTCCTGATTGTTTGCAACAAAAATAAATAATGATTTTTGAAAACCCAAATTTAAATTCAAAGCTTCAAGGCTTTTTAATAACTGTCAATGGTGAAATTACTGCTCTCTTCTCTTTTGCTTTATATTACTAAAATTAGGGATTGAGAAATAGAGAGAGACGTAAAGAGAATTATCAATTCTTTGCAACAACATCCAATTCAAACCAATAATGTCATTTGAAATTCCAAATTCTACTCTCTTATGCAAGATACGTGGGGGAGAAGGGGGTGGGATGTGGAGAGAGAAACGTAGGGAGAAGGGGAGGGGGAGGGGAAGATACGTCAGAGTGATTTTAGGACACTGATTATTATCATTAATTCCCTTAAAATGTACATAAATAGTAATTGGGTATATAAATGTAATTATAGTAAAACTTGAGTAGGGAATGTAATATAGTTTTATATAATATATAAGAATGTAAAAATTTAGATCAAAAGCCTAAATTCGGCCCAGATACCAGAGTGGACTACGAAGAAAGATGCATTACTGTTAGGGTATTATCGTTTTTAGCCCGTGCTAAAAACTATTTATATCTGATAGCTGAAAAAGCATATAAAACTTGTATAAGTTTTGTATATAACATATAGAATGCATATATATACAAAAATTATACACCTTTTATACATTCGGCTATTATTTTTACCGTAGCTATACAACAACAACAACAACAACAACAACCCAGTATATTCCCACAAGGTGGGATCTGGGGAGGGTAATATGTAGACAGGCCTTACCTCTACCCGAGAGGGCAGAGAGGTTGTTTCCAATCGACCCTCGGCGCAGGGAAAGGAAAAGCAAACAAAAACAAAAACAAAAATCGTATTAGTCACTCCAGCATACAACGCATAAAAATTATCTAAACATAAGAGGCATAAATACCAATAAATAAGCAGGCATGCAATGATATCATAACAATAACTACCAGAAATGATTTCCACAACAGAACATAACTAATCATCTATAGGCGGCCCTACCACGCCTCACCCACCCCGGCAAAGAGTACGAAAAAACTAGAAGCCCTTATCCTACCACCCTGATACTAGACCTTCACACTTTCCTATCAAGGGTCATGTCCTCGGAAATCCGCATTCTGGCCATGTCATGTCTAATCACCTCTCCCTAGTATCTCTTAGGCCTCCCTCTGCCTCGCCTCACACCGACCACCGCTAGCCGCTCACAACTCCTCACCGCGGCATCGGGGCTTCTCCTCCGCACATGCCCAAACCACCGAAGCCTCGTCTCTCGCATCTTCTCATCCACTGGGCCACCCCCACCTTCTCCCGAATAACTTCGTTCATAATCTTATCTAACTTGGTGAGCCCGCACATCCACCTAAGCATCCTCATCTCCGCAACCATCATCCTCTGAACATGAGATTTCTTCACCGGCCAACACTCCGTCCCATACAGCATGGAAGGTCTAACCACAACTCTATAAAACTTCCCCTTGAGTTTCTGTGGCACTTTCTTATCACACAAGACTCCTGATGCAAGCCTCCATTTCGACCACCCCGCCGCTATACGGTGAGTGACATCCCCGTCTATCTACCCGTCCCCCTGGATCACTGATCCAATGTATCTAAAACTATCCTTATTGGCTATGGCCTGAGATCCAATCATCACGCTCCCACCTACTTCGCTCGACTCAGAGCTAAACTTGCACTCGAGATATTCTGTCTTAGACCTGCTTAGTTTGAACCCCTTAGACTCGAGAGTCTGTCTCCATACCTCTAGCCTCTCGTTAACACCGACCCTCGTCTCGTCTACCAGGACTATGTCATCGGCAAATAGCATACACCAAGGTACATCCCCTTGAATATGCCGCGTTAAAGCATCCATTACCAAGGCAAACAAGAGGGGGCTAAGCGCAGATCCTTGATGGAGCTCCATTCCCCCATTTTGATATGGTCTACAATTTTCCTTGACGGAAACTCAGAAAAGAATTTTGAGCTATGCATTTCGTACATCTGTATGCCACGTATATTGCTCCATTTGTTAGTGACCCATCTCCTTATGTCAGAGAGAGTGGGCAACTCCTTCGTATCACTGAAGCTGCCAACCAAACATCTGCTCAGTAAATCCTTATCGAAAATTTAAGCTCTTTGCACAATAGCGTTTTGACCAAAAGTGGTTTGTGCAGACGATGTCCAGGTTCCTTTTGCCTCCCACTTAAAGCTATCCACCTTGTCAGGAGATTGGTGGAACAGTTCAGGGATATGAAGAAGGAGCTGCACAGTATCATAATTCCTTATTGTTACACCTTATACCCCAATCTCAACGGATGTTAGGCAAACCAAAATATTTTGTGGATTTGGCGCTTTATTCTTAAAAGGTATTGATAACATAGTTTCAGTCATGGGCATAATCTCAAAAACGCTCTGATTAAAATCACGTAAAAGCACGTTTAGCATACAACTTTTTTCAAGGAAAACTTGCACACAACAAAGAAAGCTTCATAAATCAGTTCTAAAGGTCCAGGAAATTTCTTTAAGTTACAACTCATAGAGGAGTCACACAATGTAATTAAAACATCAAACATATTTACATTTCTAGAGCAAAGAGATCACTACATGGAAATTTTAGCAGCTAATACTAAACTACAGGGACATGTAGATTTATTAAAGAAGAAACTAAGCGCTCGCGAACCTGCCAAATTACTGAAGTCCCAGTCTAAAAGATCAAGCTGTGGATAGAACAGAACGCTCATAAATTTCAAATGGCTGCAGCCTACTTGAAGCAGCTTTGGCAGTTTGTTCTGAAGTACCAAAACACAAGTATTGGTTCACCAAGCTTTTGTTTCCAGTGATGTGTTTGAACGTCGAATCTGATGATTTAGCTCGTACATGGTTAGAACAAGAAGCTCTAGCAAGCGCATTCTCAATTTGAGTGGCTTTTTGTTGATCCAAAGAAGTATGTGAAGATATTGATGAAACTGAGAATGAACTAGAGCAAGATGATCTCCGGCGGACACTAAGATGTGGTATAGCCAACATAACACCATTTACTAGCCCCGAAGCAAGTTTCTTTTTCGCTGTTGGACTTGGAACGTTACTCCTAACGGAAAGTGTCCGTTTGTTGTTTGGAAGAGATGCAGGCTTGGAAAATCTTTGTCGAAGAGGAATGGGTGCTGCTTCTGAATTTCTAACAGAATTTTGATCCACCAATTTATTGATCCTTTGAGTATCTCCTTTCCTTATTTTTGGCCAATGGAAAAAGCGTTTCAGCCTTTGTGCAGCATTATTTGCAGAACTTGGTTTACACCCATTTCTAGGACAAGTTTCAGTACTCACATTGTGTAGACTTTGTTCTGTTGGGATGCTCAGCTCTGAGCTTTCATAGCCATCGCGCTCAATCCCCGTGTATAAGAATATTTCAGTGTCAGATAGTCTAAATGAAGTGCCCGGACTGCTACCTATGTTTTGCATTTTTAAGTGTGATGCTACGACTCTCCTTGCTGAATAATCGTGATGACTTAAAATTCCTCCAGCAGAGATCAAATGTTTCGTAAGAAGTTCTGATGAAACAGAACATGGCCGTTGCCTGAGGATATCAAGTGGTGTCATTCCATCCTTATCGCGAGTGTTGACATTAACAGCAGGAACAGTCATTAGTAATTCCACAAGTTCAGAATGAATGTTTCCAATGACAGCCAAATGAAGCGCGGTTCTACCATCATTATTTTCAGCATTAACAATTTCTTCAACGTTGAAAAACTTCCCACAAACTAACTGCTTCATGAGCTGGATTTGATGGTCCAATCTACGGAAACAAGGAGTTTCGAAACCAGTAATTGCGACATGGAGAAATGTTTCGCCAGCATTGTTTCTTAAACAGACCAACGAGGGCAATGCAACAATTAAAGCTTCAACAACAGCTAATTGGCCTCTAGAAGCAGCAACATGTAATGCAGTGTTGCCTTGATTGTCTGTGGAGTTGATAATATCAAAACTTTTTATAAGATATTTGACAACCTGCATACATGAACAGACTGAATTAAGGCACTGAGAAAATATTAACCTAATTGCTAACATTAATATTAGCTCTTTCAAATACACAAGATATCCTGATCACATCAATTACAACATCAAAGCTTGTTCTGAAGGTATTTTCCAACATGAGAAACACAGAGGAGCCATGGTGGTCCCCCTGAACCGCTCGGATCCAACGAGTGAATCGAAAGTTGGATTTACATTGGATCTCACACGAATCGCCCCATCTATCCTCCCGAGGAAGAGTTTGGTTTCAAACCCCAGTCCAAACGGGAGGAGTACATTATGCTAATGTGCCATGGATGATCCACATCTCAGGACAGAGTACTTGGTCGTACGGAAGGGGTTGCCGGCAAGAGAAGCTACTTGGGAGAAAGAAAGACTTGTGGCAATTCCGAGACCAAGTCCAAGCATACTTGGGGAGTACTTGTGCTGAGGACGATGCACCAAATGAGAAGTAAACCATCTATTATTAGATGATAATATGATCCACAAATTCAACTCATCTTATTATTGTTTGAACGACGTAATTAAAGCCTGACCAAACAACAGTGTAAAGAAAAGTTAATTTGCTCAACATGTAGAAATGTGAATCACTATTCGGATTTCAGACAAAACCCTCTTAAATTGTAAGTCAATTACACAACGGATCATATCAGTTTGATAGATCGCGTCTTGATTTGGAAATCACAATCTAGGGAAATCTGATACAAATATTTCTGAACAGGAGTACTTTCTAAGTAGACTATTAACTAGTCAAGACTCCATGAAGCAGTAAGGCAAAATAGATGATTGTCAAAGTTCTACAGCACTCTACTAACATACAGTATAACATTATAAGAATAGTTTTCTCATGTCAAAGCCTCAAATTAAGAATGACCCGATAAAGTAGCTAGAACAAGAGCCTCATAGAGGTTCATACAATCAATGGTAGAAAGTTGTACTAAGCAGTTATCTTCTCATACATATAATGAACATATAATGCAAAATGCTGAATTTAGTACACAATCAAAGCAAGACATACCTCAACTTGGCCCTTTCCAGCAGCTGCATGCAAAGGCGTCCCGCCCTGAATATCTCTATAAGTCAAAATATCATCACAACATTCAGCAAGAAGCTCCTTTAATACCTGCAGATTTCCTCCTCTAGCAGCTGCATGAATTCCTCTATTCATCATCTCCCATTTATAAGCAGATGGAACCTCACCTATATGTTTATTATCCAACTCTCCACCATAATCGCGCGCCAAAAACCTCGGTGATACAGCAAAATCAAACAGAACCCTAAAAAGATCACAACTTTTACTCCTAGCAGCAGCATATAATATATCAGTAACACCATATTCACCTTCTCCAAAAACCAAAAGTGAGTTCCTTTCTAACAATTCTTGAACAAAAACCAAGTCTCCAGCAGAGGCAGCAGTATATAAAAGCCATCCACCATATCCAGCTTTAAGTAGGGAATTTTTTCCTTTCTTAGTATCACATTCAAGCATCAATTTTCTTGCAACTTGTGACCGGCATCTTGCCACGTCATCAAACTGTTCTTCATCATCCCAAACAGACTCAAGCCTTCTAATCCTACGTAGTGAAGTAAGCTTAATAAGATGATTACCATCTAATCTAAGAAGCTCACGGACCAAATCATAGTGACCATTAGCAGCTGCATAATCAATTGGTGAGGCATACCACCATTGATCTCCTGTACTCTCCCAACGAAGAGGAAAATATGTTGGAGGCATTTTAAACAAACAGTTTTTCAATACACAGAGAGAACTTGAGCCGCAAAGAATGAATTTTTCTAAGTGAAAAATTGTCCAAGATTGCTCTTTTCAACAGCTTTCAGAGGGAAAACTAAAGATTCTGCAACAAGAAAACTTAACAGTTAACTATCACAAAGAGAGAGGAATGAATGACAAAGGAATTTGACCCACGAAGTAACAATCATGAGAGTTATTATATATATATATAGCGCTCATTGTATCATTGTCATACATTAATCAATAATATATTTTATCTCGTGTTTTTTCATGTGGTATTAGAATCAGGCTCATCTTAATTATTGTTATTAATATTGGGCCCTCATTTACATTTCCACGCTCTAGAGGCCTAGGCATGAAGGGTGTTGAGTTGTCCGACATTGGTGGGAGTTAAGGTACTTGGTCTTGCTTGGGTAATACCCACTTAACAAGCTAGCTTTTGGGGTTGCTTCGGGTCTATTGAACGCAATCTTAAACTGCATTTATAAAAGAGAGTGTTTTCAGGGCTTTAACTCGTGACATCAGTGGCGGATCTAGGGGGGCGCAAGGGTGTTCACCCGAACACCCTTCGCCGAAAAATTACACTGTATATATAAGGTAAAATCTATTATTTTACTTCTATATATTCAGTTTTGAACACCCTTAACACTATCCACTAGGTACAATTTTTTTTTTTGAACACCCTTCATCAGGGTTCTGGTTCCGCCACTGCGTGACATATTGGTCGGTGACGTAAAAACAACTTTACCAATTAAGTCACTTGACCATATTGAGATACAAGCAATAAACATGTATTCAAGAAAAGACCCAAGGGAGTAAATGAGTTATCTTTAAGCTTAAAGTACACACAAATCACAATGATCAAATAATTGGTTAAAAAATAGTTGAAGTACCTGCAAGTATACGAATACTAACTAAAATTTCTAAGAAAATGGTAGAAAAATGTGAAGAATGACAGGAGAAACACATGGAGAAAGAATCATTTAGTTATAAAAAAGAGATGACAAAAAACAGAAAAAGTTTGATATATGAGAGAGAAGAAAGATTGAGACCATCATTAGACAAAAAATTGATGTGTGCTCTACCACTAAGAAATGTTCATAGGTAATTTTTTCTCACATAATTAACAGAATAATTCATCGTAGAAGAGAATCAAGATTGAATAAAGTTATTGGAAGTGCAAGAGTAAATACGTACTTATTCATGAAAAGGAGGAGAGATTCTCATAGAAATATGGAACAGGCAAGTGCACGCGAATGCAATAGTTTGGTGAAGGAAAAGTATATATATTTATGTAGGCCAATTTTTTGTATCTAATCAAAAATTTATATTAAAGGTCTTAAATAAAATTATTTACTGATATATTTTATATTTATTAATATGATACAAATATTGAATGGTATAGATCGTTTTAAATTGAGTGGCTGTTTTTTTTTCGTTTCTAATTCGATGTTCCATATTTATATTGAAGTTGGATTATATCTATATTTATATTGGATAGGGTCCCATCCGGAAAGTAGCTCTCTCTGCCAAAGATTTTTTTATATTATGGACTCGAACGCGGACCTCTAGTCAAGATAAGAACAGGCCGTCGTGAAAAGGCTGCTAATTCAGAAGTGAAAGAAGGCGCCAAAACTGATTTCGCGGAACTAATTGATAAATAGGTACTAATATTACGAATCGTGCCCCATTTTTAACTTCTTTTCTTCGTGTCGGTAATAATTTTATGAAGAGCAGAATTAGTGTATGTAATTAGTAGTATTAACGAAGATGAGAAAATCTCAAAGATTTGTTTTCCAAATCTGCAATTTTCAAAACTGATCCCCTTTATATATGATAATAAATATTACAATATTTTCGTTACTCGTCTATTTTATTAAGATCAGTTTCAAATAATAGTATTTACTGTATATAACTAATTCACCAAAAAAGAATTTGTGGCATTAATTGTTGGAGGATCTATATTTTGTAATTACAACCTCCCTTGAAATTTTCTTTATGTCATTTTGTTGAATTTACTTAGAATATTTCGGAGAATTTTCATTTGGTCATCTTTCATCTTTTAGGGTCAAATTTTTTTATTACTAGACAACCAGGTGACTACTGAGCATCTAACCAAAAGTAGTTTTCCTTTGCATAGATAGTCATTTGACATGACTAATGTAGTAATTAGAGTCTCTTTTACTTTTCAGTTTTCATAGGGGCAATTACACAGTTGAAATTAACAGGAATTCGTAACCTAAGATAGGTTTTTAGCTACCCACGGCAGTATAAATATTGTTGCATAAAATTTTATTGGCAATTAGTTTCTTACAACTCTATTCATAGACACTAACAATTTAGCAACGAGTTAGAGCTGGGCAATATTTACTGCTTGTTTGGATATTTGTTAACTATTGTATCATATTGTATTGTTATTTAAAATATATTATTATTTATATTTTATTATATTATACTATATTGTGTTGTTACTTTAAATATAATACTGTATTCGGTTCACAATAAGTGTCTAGTTATGTAATCAAGAAAGAATTCAATTTATTTTTACAAAATAACTCATATGCACATATCTCTAAAAAAATTTCTTACTCCTCACATTAAATATTTAGTTAGGGATAGTTTAGTCATAATAGGTATTTTTTTTTGTATTTTTTTAATAGGTGTATTAAAAGTAAATTGAATAACCAGATAAAATATTTATTTTGGTTAAACTCATCGTTAACGATAAAAAGTGTCATTTTATATAAGAACGGATCTGATGTGGTGGGTGTTAGGAACGTCATAAGTTTTTACCCAAAGTCAGAGACTTGAAACTACCAAACACGTGAGGCTTGCTCAGTTGGTAAGCACCTCCACCTACGACCGTTAGGTCCTGGGTTCGAGTTACCGTGGAGGGGAAATGTGGAAACACTATAGATCCTCCTAATTTGGGAGGGATTTAAATAAAAAAAAATAAATAAATAAAAAATAAAAATTAAAAAAAAAAAAAAAAAACTACCAAACACGACATAATGGACCACTAATCGCTGTTCCAAAACCTATCAACACTCTAAAAGAAGAGATTGCCCATGTGAAAAAGCAGCTTTTTAATTTAGCTTTTCTGAAACTAAAAGGAGTATTGATGAAAAGTAAAGAGATGTTTAGTCCTATTTGGTTATAGTAGTAGCTTTTTAGCAGCAATAATAATGCATGTGAGATTGTCCAAATTTTAGCTCAGTGATTAGACTACCTTTTCCACCGTCACATTTTCACAAGTCGTGTTTATGTGTTCAGTTAGAGAGCGATATGCAACATATACTATCTCACATTAACTGTAAACAATTTCAATGTTTTGTTGTACTTGTCTTGCGTTATACTACCTACTATCTTAAGATTTTCAAATAAATGCTTATATCTTTTACCTAGTATTAGAATTATAAACTTTGATCATAAACTTGTTTTCTCACTCGCAAATTTATTTTCATAACCATTCTCTCCGTTTTCGGCCTAATCATAATTAGTCGGTTTAACTTTAAGACTTCTCCGTTCTTAATAGAGAAATTTTCATAATGTACTATCATTTAGTGGTAATTAGCTATCTATAGATATTATTTGCTATATTATGGATTATGTTTGCTCAAAAGTTGTTGTATACTTTATGAGTGTAAAACAATATAAGTGAATCACGGGAAAATCATAGCAAACCGTAATAATTCATTACACCAAATAAAAGAAACGATAATAAGAACTCAGAATGAAGAGGAGAAACATTAAAAGCTTTTATTGATAATATTGGTTTGGTATGCCTCACTATGAAGAGATTCAAGAGTCTTATAATGGTGTTTTACTTTCCCACAATATATATGGGTATCTCTGTGTCTCTTCCCTCTCCGCGAGTAGCAACGAAGAATAAGCTCCTTCTTAGGGTTCACTCTTTTGGTATTTATAGTTGTGAGCTTCTTGAGCTAGCCGTAAGTGGTCATAACCACTCTGGGGTTTCGCCCTCATGGGGGTGGATGGGTCGTTCCCTCGTTGATCGAACCGAACAAGAGTTAAATAACATTACGAATAAATGGTCATAACACTTATTAATTATGGATTAGCTCAACACGAAATTAACTCCGTTAATTATCGTGGGGTCGGAGTCTGACCCCATACAGTTAGTCCCTCCGCTTGTTGAGATCGTGCTTCAACCGAGCTCGATGAGTGGATATTATCGACTGTGGTTTGAGAAACACGAATAAGGAGGTTGACTGTTGCTATGGTCGAGGCCGAATTCTCTTTGACGATGGCCTAAACCTTGTAGAACGTTAGTGCTTTGTTATCATGTTATCAAGATTGAATGTTTCTTCTTGGCGAAGGTACATGACCTTTAAACGCAATTCGAGCGAGATCAAACTTCGTTACGCTCTGACCTTCACATTTGTTTGGGAGCATAACCGTCGACTACGGAGGACGGGCTGTACGTGGTGCGGCCGAGTGGAACAAGGGTACGCTTGGTACGTCTTTGGCAACATCCAAAGTTTTGAAGGCGCACAGAATATCTTTTCAGTGTTCATGCACCGTCACAGTCATTTTGACGGTGAGATACTGGTGGGTGACTGAGAAGTCGCTTCGTGAAGCTTGTCTTAATGACGCACGTTTCTATAGAACCGAACTGTTTTGCGGTTGGTCATGTAGTTAATGATGGCTATTAGGTTTCGCGAAAGCCATTTATGTTGCCTATAAAGGTGAGCTGAGGTATTCACTTCTCATATTTTCATTGTTTATCTGAGAGTGATTATGAATAAGCTTTTTCCTTCTGCTAACTCACGTTCATCTTTTTTTCTTTGATCGTTATAACTGTCGTCTTATCCAGCAAAATCTATTCCTTTCGCGTTAATAAATCAACAATGTCGGGTAATTCTTCCCAATATGCTCTTTCGATGGATCTTCCGGTTAATTCTCCAGTAGTTGAAGGTCCATCTCCAGCAACGGGAGGTGCAGAACAGGTAGAGACTGGTGAAGTTCCATCGGTCGACGAGATAGTGCCTCGGCCCGGAGGTCCGGTGACTGATTTTACTGTCGATGGTGGGGAGGATCCGGTGGATGAAGCTCCATTAATGGGGGAAATTTGGATGGCCTGACTACGGGAACATGGGGTCATCCACATCCATGCAGACATCGTTCTTGCTAAAAGCAAGGAGAGGATCCACACCGACCGCAGGGGATACTGTATTTTTTAAGCCCATCCCTTTCAGGTTGGGGTTTAAGATCCCGCTCCCAATGCTGGTGGTGGATTTATGTCGTTATTACGGGGTATTCCTGGGTCAGCTCACTCCCTCTCTTTACAAATTGTTAGCAATGTTTATTAAGTATGCGAAACTAGCCGGTACGGCGGTCACGTTGCAGCATGTGCTTAGTTTCTACGCTCCCCAAAGAGTTTGTGGTACCATGATTCGGGCGTGCCCTCGTGGGTCGAGGGGCCTGGCTACGATACTGGATGATGAGGTCGACCCTCGCCCTTTTGAGCATTTCTTCTACATCAGGACTGAATATTTAGTGGCGTGCCCCACTGGGTTCCCAGAGGCTTGGAATGATGTACGTAAGTTCCTTAATCGTCGAAGTTTCTTTTATACACTTCCTTACATCGTGTGCTCATGAGCGTTAACTCGTGTCATTTTTGTAGCCGAAAAGTCGCTGCCAGCTCCGTTAGCTGTTATACGCGGGTAGGTTAAGGTTGTGCTTCCCTATACCAGGGGGATACGCACATGGGCATCTTTCTGGGAGAGGCATGGCCGTAGACCTGTCACAGGTGAAAAGTTGACTTCTTCTTCTATTTCGCTTTGATTCAATTTTATTTATCAGCTTTGCTTTTCTGTGACCAGGGAGGGCATGCCGTGTCAGGGACCCTCAGTTGTCCTTCCGATGACCGGGTGCAATTTCTCGACTTATTGCAGCACCGGTTCTGCGCCACATACCGAGGGCGACATCAGTTGAATCTTCAGCGGCTCCTTCTCCACCATGCGCTCACTTCGGGACAAGGGGCCGTCGGGGGTTGTGCGCCCTAGAGCGGAATCGCCATCATACGAGGAGGATGAGAGGCAATTGATAAGGCGCAGGATCGTGTTCACGCTGGCTCCTCCTGTGGTAAATAATTAGGACTCCCTTTCGGCGGATGTAGAGGAGAATGCAGCTGCACTGCATGCCCTTGAGGGTGAACAAGCAATAAGGGTTGCCCCCGGTTGGCTTAGGCCGTGGTGATACCGTTGCTTCGGCGACTCAGTTGGTAATTAACCATTCTCTCTATTTTCGGCCTAATCATAAGTCGTTTTAACTCTAAGGCTTGTCTGTTCTCAATGTAGAAATTTTCATAAAATACTATCTTTTAGCGGTAATTAGTTATCTATAGATATCATTTTCTATATTACGAATTGTAGATACGTTTTCTGTTGTTATAAGATGTATCATATGTATTTAAACCACTGCATTCATGAATACAGTAGCAGAAATAGGAGTGAATCAAAGAAGTCCAGCTAATCAATTGTTGCATTCGAGTGTATTCTACTGTATTCATGGCACATAGGATTACAGCTGGACAGATTATTGTATTCGATTGTATTCACGTCATGAAATAGAGGATTACACTATTTTTAAACGAAAAGTCAACCAATTAACATAATAGACTCCTAATATAACTCAACAAACTCAATTATAACACATAAATTTAATATTTTCAGTTATAAAAAAGATTCCCGACCAAAAAATAACCAAAAATATAGCAACCTTCAGAGAAATTATATAATACATCTGAATATATAAATTATATTAATTAGAAAAAATATATATACATTTATGGCATATATTGAGGCAGTGAATATAATAAAATACATAGACTACACTGGGATACATTAAATACAATGGAAAAAAGGCAGTAAATACAATAAAATACATGGAATATAACGAGAAATATTGAATTACAATGCAAAAAAAATGAATACAATAAAATATATGAAAAATACAGTGTGATACATTATAAATACATTAAAATGCATGAAAATGATAAAGGGAAGATTTTTCTATGAACTAATAAAACAGGGTCGGTGGAATGGGCGTGAATGACTAGGGTTTTGTTGACGCCGAAAAATAAGCGGACGAAGAACTGAATGTGAGTTGACGGAGGAGATATCTAAAACAGAATGTCAAACTCACATAATATGTAATAATCACATAAGTGAATGTGAGTTGACTCCTTCCCTCACTTCATCTTCACTACCTTTTCTCTCTTTATTTTCTTCTCTTCTTCTAACCCCACTACTTTTATTATCCGCAAATTCACCCCACTTATTTCTTTCCCTTTAAACCCTCGTCGATTCGTTAGAAATCCCACTACGCCCAACCCCTCTTCCACTAACCTCTGTAACCATACCACCCACACTTTCCCTAACCCACTATCCCTCTCCCGATTGGTTAAGGCTGCGTTTGCCTTCTGATTCTTTTTCCACTTGGGGTGTTAAACCGGGTACCAAGAACGTTAATAACCTCCGGATCAAGTTTTTTGTGGGGAAGAGAATGACATGTATCAAATAAGTGAGAGAAAGAAAATAGTGTAACAGAATAGCGTATTTAGTGGCTTAGGGGTAGGAGGTACCAAAATTAAATATTTTGCTATAAACTTTAAAAGGTATGTATAGAATATAATTTTTTAAATGGTATTTATTTAAAATAAATAAGGTGTTAACATTTTCTATATGAGGTAAATTTCCTTCTTAATATAATATGTTAAGCCTTCTTTCTATATTCCGGGCCTTATTTTGACTTTTCAGGGTGAAATTCAAAAATAGCTAAATTTACACGTGATAATTGAAAATTAGCTAGGGTTCAAAAGTTATCGAAATATAGCCATTTTTCATGTAAAAATAAATTTGAACGAAAATATTGTTCAAAAACCAATAAAATTATTTTAGTATAATATACTGAGTTAAATTTTTTACATGTGAACTTCCAACATAATATATTAGAAGTTCATACACAAGTGCTCCAATCTCCAGTATATTATGCTTGAACTTTTCGTGTGCTGAAGTTCCAGCATAATATGCTGGAAATTCATACACAAATGCACCAATCTCCAGTATATTATGCTGGAACTTTTCGTGTTGTAGCAAAATAGTGGTTATTCTATTAATGACTTTGCAAACGCTGACTATTTTTCAATTACCAGTCCGAAATTTGGTTAGCCCATGATATTTTCACGACTTTTATGTTTATCCAGTTCGTTCTTTACTATGTTGAACTTTCCTGAAAAAGTACTCTGAATAATTGTAAATTTTATGAATCTTTCATTCCATGTGATACAACTGTATGGGTCAAAATCTGACCACAAGAGGATTATCATTAAAGGGTGGAAAAGGATCTACCAAGCCATGGACGTATCCGTAAGGCGTAATGGCGACGAGTGTCGCGGCCACTGTCGAGATCGAGCCATTGTAAAGCTTGCGCTGTAGAATATATGCAGCCACGCTTGAACGAGTAAAGATACAAGTAGGAGTATGCTGGTTAAAGACCATTGGGCAAAGGGAATATATATATATATATATATATATATATATATATATATATATATATATATATATATATATATATTCCGAGAGAGAAAGAGGAATAGAAGAATAGGAGGAGACCTCCAACAACAAAGTAGAAGTCTAGATTTTGGTTACAAGCCTTTGTAATCGATACTATTGAATCAATAAAGATAGATCACTTAGCTCTCGACGAGATTCCTTATCTTTCTTCTTCGCTCTTTCAGATACAAAACAATCTAGTGTCAAAGATGTAAGCTTATCATTTATATTTAATCATCTTAATGAATGTTATGCGAGCTTGGTTTCATGCAAATCTCCTATTCAATATGCTTAGATCTAAAGTTAATTATGTTTGGTTAAGATTCATCATTTATTTTCTTCATTAATTAGTTTAACTAAAAGGCTCAACACTTTCTGGTCAAATAATTTGGCGCCGTCTGTGGGGATTTCTTAGCCAAAATTTTCAGTTCCCTTTAGATCTAGAACTAGCCGAGTATTCTTTCCATTACATCACAACCTCACCATCTCGGTATGAACACCAACTAAAAAATAATGGTAGATAATCTTTTGAGGTAATCGTACTAATCTAGGTCAAATCTCTGTGTAAAATAGAAATTGTGACTGATGTTTACGAGGGACCTACACCTCATGTAGCGATGGGTTAGGCACGTCATATTCATGTTTAAAGTAGAATCACGGTCACTATGCGCTTGGCATGACCGCAACCCCTTTTGACGCATTCACCTTGTATACTTGTTTGTGCTTAGCATGTTGTGTGATCCTTCGAATAGCGGGTATACCCTGCCTTATTTTTGTACCCACATGCACCGGGCGATTTATGAACAAAGTATGACATATTTTCCTTATTTTTTGTGTATATCGGACGGGGTCAGATTGGTAATCGGCCTCGGTATCCCAACGGTTGAGGTAGCCCAGCTCATGAGAAATCTAGACGTGACAATGGCAAAGCCAAACATGGCTACCAAATATGAAACCACCATTCCAGTATGAGGCGAAGCGAGTATCCCTATGGCACCGATTCTCCTTACACTAACTTGCCAGGCCAAGGTTACAAACAATTTTGTTTGGGTATATCTAATTACACTCTTTTGTTGGTTCAAAATAGGACCACGAACACTCTATTAGGTAAGAGAACAAGGAGAAAATGCCGCCAAAACACCATAGGAAAAGGTTACGTACAATTCCATCATGCGAGTAATGACCAAGCAAAGCCCTTTAAGCCGTACTATATTACAAATAATGGAAACGTCTCGACACAGGTTGACTATTGAAAAAAAATCTCCAATGAAAGCAATGTTAAGCAAACTGGGCTCACCCATGAAATATACGACATCCTCCACTGAAAGCAAAGTTAAGCACACTAGTACTCACTCATGAAACACACGCCATCCTCCAATGAAAGAAAAGTTAAGCAAACTGATACTGGCCTATGAAAAACACGGTATTCTCCAATGAAAGCAAAATTGAGTGAACCGGAACTTGCTCCGATGCGCGCTTAAACAACTTAGAAACAAGTGATGTTCTCCTATGAAAATAATACAGCGGGTTATAGTTTCGACATCGCTCGAACTAACACGCCTGCGTCCATCGGCCATCACCAACTGAGAGGAAAGTTCGACCTCGTCCAAAATTATTGCAGGTTCAGTTTTGACATTGCTCGAACTAATACCCCTATGGCCATCGGCCATTGCCAAATGAGAGAAAAGTTTGACCTCATTCAAAATTATAGCGGGTTACAGTTTCGACCTCGCTCGAACTAATACCTCATGACCATCGCCAAATGAGAGGAAAGTTTGACCTCGTTCAAAATTATAGCGGGTTACAGTTTTGACCTGGCTCGAACTAACACCCCTATAGCCATCGGCCATTGCCAAATAAGAGGAAAGTTCAATTTGTATAGCAGGTTTGCTATCACAGAACAACTGCACAGGGTTGTTCATTGCAACGCTTAGCTCTCCAAACAAACCAACTAGCCAAATGACTTCATCAATAGTAGCTGACATGCTTCTAAGTTCTGATTCAGCAAAGCTCCTAGAAACTGTGATTTGCTTCTTCGACTTCCAAGAGATTAAAGCTTCATAAAACTTAAAAACATAATCAGTAATAGACTTCCTTGTTTTCACACATGAACCACAGTCCGAATCACAATCAGCAACTAGTTCCTTGTTAGCTTTTGCTAGAACAAACAGTCCCAAACCTGCAATTCCCTTGATATACTTGATCACTCGTACAATTGCTTACATATGCGACTGCTTAGGAGCATGCATGTGTTAACTCAGTACTTGAACAACAAAGGCAATGTCTAGCCTTGTCATTGTCAAGTTCATCAGTCCGCCGACCAGTCTTTGATAGCTCCCGAGTTCCTCAAGTTGTGCATCTATAGAGGCTTCCCTTTTGTTCATGAATTCATCAAATGGTACTGAGGTGAGTTTATGATTGAACTCAAGAGGTGTAGCAACTGGCTTTCCACCAGCTAGTCCCAGCTCAGACACTAGCATAAGAGCATTGTTTTTTTATTCATATGAATTCCTTCTTTAGTCTGGAATTCCGAGAAAGAATTTTAATTCACCCAACTCCTCCATTTTGAACTTAGCTTGTACGCCTGTCCTCACTTGATGAATAAGCTCGACATTGTTCCTAGTAACCAACAGGTCATCAACATAAACTAAGATTACTATTAGATCACCACCTACCTTTTGTGTGAAAAGAGAGTAATCATAATAAGACTAGACAAATCCCATATCCTTGAGAGCAGAAGACAGCTTCAGGTTCCACTGTCTAGGAGCATGCTTGAGTCCATACAAGGACTTATGCAATCTGCATAAGCTCCCCCTTGCCGGCAAAGCCATCTGGGATTTGCATACTGAAAAAAACATAAAACATGACTTATACCCACAAGTTCTAAAAACTATCACAAATATCAATAATGCATTTATCAATAACATTTATTATATTATCGCAAACCATAGTCCTGAACATAAATAAATTTGGTACAAAATTATCATTTTTATAATGAACTACATAATACACTATAAGATGGCCGAGAAGACGAAGCAACATTGTCACAAAATAATAAAAGGTGGGTTCTTTTATAAGTATAAAAGGTTGGGGCAATTTTAAAAAAATAGAATAGTGATATTTTGGGGCCAAAACCTGAGTTGGAGTTGTGATTTGGGTTTTGAGAATTTGCTGAAAAATTTATGGTCAAATATGTATTTATAAAAAGAAAATCTAAACACATTTTGGCAAAGTTTGGCCAAACGGATCCTTAATTACTTCGAAATTTTTGCCTCAAATCCTAACACCAATTGACGGCACTAACTTCCCCTAGAGTCCTGATTGTGTTAGAGTTGCTCCTTCTGTCTTCGTCGTCTGCAAGTAATATATAAGGACAATGTTTTTCTTTAATATTTTCTTCTTTCTTGGTCAAAAGTACAACAAATCTCTCAATAGCAGGTATAGTTTCGCCACTTCGGGAAAAAAAATCTTTTCTTCACCATTTTTGGATTAAGGATTTCTGCTCTTTTTCTCTTTTTTCTGTCATTACCCGATGGGAGAAGCCTCGGCAATGTTCAAATTTCAAATGATTTTTGAAGATTTTTGAAATCCTCCCGCCTAATTGACCTCTCAAGAACCCTAATTTTCCTCTATAAATATTCTCTTCGAAACCAGTTTCGACAGTACAAGAACACACACCCAATAGAAACTCCTAGGAGTCGTTTGGATGAAATATGAGTTATTCCGGTATAAGTTATATCAGTATAAGTTATAATGAGATAAGTTATGCTGAGATTAATTGTGCTGGAATTGTTGTTTATTTATTGTTTGACATGTTGTATTAAGAATGACAATTGAATAATTTATAAGAGAAAGATATAAGTTATACCGGTGCTAATTACCTCACCTTCTATGAGGTATAAGTTATCCCAGTGTTAAAAATTAATACCGGAATAACTTATACCTGATTTGCTAACCAAACAGAGTATTAAGATGGTATTAAATTATTATACCACATTTATACCTTTTTATACCTCATACCAAACGACCCCTTAGGGGTCTGTGGTTAGCAAACTTAGTATAAGTTAGCCCAAGGTTCAAATTAATAGCGGGATAACTTACACCTTGTAGGAAGTTGGCTAATTAGTATCGGGATAACTGATACGTTCTTTTTAGAAATCATGCAATTGTCATTTTTAATACATCATACTAAATAGTAGATACAATACCGTAACAATTAATTTCAACATAACTAATCGCAGAACAACTTATTCCAGCATAAACCGTATTGCAACCAAACGACCCTTTAGCTTTCGATTCCGAAAATACCTCAATACCTATCCTCCACTACCATCTTATACATAGTGTGGCATTTATTAGCAACACGGTAACATGTAACTATGTGTTCAAATGGCACATAGTTAATGTTATCATGCTGTTTATAATGACAATCTAACAAAAATCAAACTTTGGACTGGCGGGTAAAATCTGGAAGCATGGAGATAAAATCTAGTGCTGTGAAATAATCATTTACTTCTAGGCTATAGAAATCGAAATCGTTAGAACATTTTAGTTTTGAGTATTTTCAATAATCAAAATTGTTTTTCTTTGGAGACCTTTAAGTTTAGGTCTATTTTAGTCCGTTAAATATAATCTTAAACATATTCAGTCTTTTAAGTATGCAAGTATCTTTAGTCTCACTGACAGAATATGTCCAAAATCTAAAGGTGTTAACCAACTCTGATCCATGAAGCAAATCTTCTGCTCTGAAGCAAAACGTTTCCTTTCCATTATTGGATAACGGAAATTATCACTTTATTTTCTCATTTTTAGATAATGTCTTATAAACTTTTGACCTTGAAAATATCCCCTTCTATGTTAGTTTTCAATGAGAAAATGACACTCTATAGCCGTTGTAAAAATAATAGCCGAAAAAATTATAAAATTTATATATTATTTTGTATATATATACATTTTATATGTTAATATACAAATTTTATCTACTTTTTAGCTACCAGATGTAAATAGCTTTTAACACGGGTTAAAAATGACAATACAATCTAGTTATTCACTTGCTTCAATAATATGCCAAGAAATAATCTTGGCAGCTCTATTTTTTTTCGAATTTACTTTTCTTTTGGAAAAATCAACCGAAATTTTTAAAAGTAAAAGTTTCAACGTTAAAATCTTAAACTATTAGTGGGTGTTGGTTTATAAAATATTTTCGATAAGTAAATTAAGAAGACGGTGAGTGCTGAAACCAATCACGTAATTGATCTTGGACAGGTTCTGTCAACGAGACTAAATATGCTCCACTCTAACATATTTAAGGGACTAAATATGCTTAGAGTTATATTTGAGGGACCAAAATAGATATGCCCTTAAAGATTAAGGACAATAATATTGGCCAAAAAAGCGACCTTTGAGTATTCCGAAAAACTTTGGGAAGTATTGTTGTTATACGTCATTTTAAATTGGTTAAATAACAACATTTTGGCAATTTTGGGTTTGATTAAAGTAAAGGAAATCTCCATTTAATTTTTAGGTCTATAAGGAACCTAAAATTAATTAGAGTAGTGTTCAACGTGAAATTCCATAAAAGTCTATTTTGAGAGTGGCATGAATTTCGAGCCTAACAATGATGAGTAATTTATGATCGCATTTGTTGATGTTTAAAGGGATGAACTTTGGATTTGGAGTGTAAAGAGTATTCTCAAGGAGCCAAACAAGGTTGCAGTAAATGATTTCGATTTTGCAGAAATAGGCCATTTCGTTCAAATGTATGTGGTCATTGTTGCACTCAAAATGTTACTGATCATTTATGAAATCAAAATAAATGATATAAATTGAGGGTCAATCATAGCAAGTCGTAACATATCAAAAATCTAGTAAAGGAAAAGATAATGAAAATGTTCATATTAACAACATAAAACATCGGTGATCTTTATTCATGATAATAGAGTAGTGTGCCTCCCCATGGAGAGGTTCAGAACTTTACAATCATGTCTTATTTGATCTACCCTCTTTCTGCCTTTTCTCTTGGGTTCTCACTCTGTATTTTACTCTGTATTTATAGAGCTCCTCATAGGGTGGAACCCCTTTTTCTAGCTCCTCCCTTGGTTGTTGTATGAGTTGACCTTTTGTGGCTGGGCCCACGTTAAGAGGTTATTTTAGACATAACAGATAGGTCGTGACCTCGAAAACCATTTTAGACAGATACGAAAAGTACACTTAATTAAAGTGATCATGGCACTTATTATTCTTGCATTAGCCGAAAGGAACGATTAACCTTGACGACTCTTGTAGAATCGGATTATGACCCATATAGTTAGTCCCTCCGCTTTATCATGGTCGCCTCGGAGTCGAACTTGATGATCAAATTTCAATGATTGAGGAATGAGCCTTTTTCGGGTGAAGAGGGTACGACGACTGCGTGTGTCGAGATCACGGTACCTTTTCCCCTCCTCCTCTCACATAGCATGGTCCGATCTTTCGTACACGAGTATCGCTAAAGAAGGGGAATGGTCGATACGCCGCAATGTGAACATGATTCGTGTAGCCCATACGGATTTTCGATGGTGTAGGATTTATCCCGCCCTCGGTGGTAAGTCATTCATTTTTCTGTAATGAGCGAGATGGCGATTGTGATAGGGCGAGTACTTTATGACTTCAATCGTGGCGACGCCCGTTTTGGTAGAATCAAACCATTTTTTACGGTTGGATATGCAGTTAATGGCACCCGTCGGATTTCCCAAAATTGATTGCGTTGCCTATAAGACGGTTTGGAGCACTTGATTCTTAGTATTCTCTAGTTCACTTGTGAGATTTTTGGATCTCTTATTTCTTGTGAGATTTAGAGTTCTTTCCTCTTTGCAAAGGGTTCTTTCCCGTTCTTGGTTAAATCCAATACCCTACTCTATTCTTCAGGCAACTGATCAATGGCCAGTTCTTCTTCCTGTGAAATTCTTCCGATGGTGGTGCCGGTTAGTCTTCCAGTGATTGAAGGCATGTCTCCGGTGCTGGGGGATGACAGGCAAAATGAAGTTGAGAGAGCTCCACTGGTAGATGAAATACTTCCCGCAGCTGGGAGCCTGGCGGTGGATTTCACCGTCGATGGTGGGGATGACCCGGTGGATAAGGCCCCATTGATGGGGGAGGTGGGTATGGCCCAACTACGGGAGCAGGGGTTCGTGCCTTCTCATGCTGACATTGTGCTCGCTCGGCCAGAGGAGAGGGTCCACACCGACCACGCCGGGTACTGTATTTTTTATGCATACCCTCTTAGGTTGGGGTTCAGGGTCCCGCTCCTCAATCTGGTGGTTGAATTCTGTCGATATTACAATGTGTGCCGGGACAGCTCACCCCGTCTCTGTATAATCTTCTGGCGATGTTTTTAAAGTTTGCGGAGCTGGCTGGAAGGACTGTCATGCTCCAGCATGTACTTGCTTTGTACGCTCCTCAGCGGGTGTGGGGGAGTATGCTTCGGATGAGCTCGCGTGGTTCAAAAGGGTTGACAGCTGCTTTAGACGACGAGGTCGAACCTCGACCGTTCGAGCAGTTCTTCTATATTCAGACCGAGCACCTGGTGGCACCTTTTCCAGGATTCCCGGAGACTTGGAATTATAGACGTGACTTGTCCCTTTGAGTGGTAAATTTTGTTTCCTTCCTCTTCTTATGCATAGGTTATCATTGCTTTCGGTATTGCTTCTGCAGCCGAGAGGTCGCCTCCGACTTTGTTTGCTGGACTGCGCGGATGGCTCGAAGCCGTGGTTCCGCACACCAAGGGAGTCCGCTCGTGGATGTCCTTTTGGGAGAAATATGTCTGAAGG